>CM038677.1:6305192-6472692 GCA_021605205.1 Aegilops longissima
GGACCCCAAAGCGGTGAGTAATAGTCCACGAAACGGGTCGGAATCGACAAAACCGCGAGTATTGATGACCGACACGTAAACGCACCCTGCGTTCGTTAATCGTGGAAATCACTCCGGGACCCCAAAACAGTGAGTAATAGTCCACGAAACGGGCCAGGATCGGCCAAAACTGTGATTGTTGAGGATCGACAAATCAACGCACCTTGGGGTTCAACAACTATGGAAATCGCTTTGGGACCCCAAAACGGTGGGTAATATTCCACGCAACGGGCCAGAGTCGTCCTAAACTGCGGAGTTCATAATCGACACTTAAACGCACCCAGGGTTCGTTAATATGGAAATCACTCCGGGACCCCAAAACAGTGAGTAATAGTCCACAAAACGGGCCAGAATCGGCCAACACTGCGTTTGTTGATGAATGACACGTAAGCGCACATTGGGGTTCAACAACAATGGAAATCGCTTTGAGACCCCAAAACGGTGAGTAATACTCAATGAAACGGGTCAGAATCGACAAAAACTGCGAGTGTTGATGACCGACACGTAAACGCACCTGTGTTCGTTAATCGTGGAAATCACTCCGGGACCCCTAAAGAGTGAGTAATAGTCCACGAAACGGGCCAGAATCGGCCAAAACTGTGATTGTTGAAGACCGACACGTAAGGGCACCTTGGGGTTCAACAACAATGGAAATCGCTTTGGGACCCCAAAACGGTGAGTAATAGTCCACGAAACGGGTCGGAATCGACAAAACCGCGAGTATTGATGACCGACACGTACACGCACCCGCGTTCGTTAATCGTGGAAATCACTCCGGGACCCCAAAACAGTGAGTAATAGTCCACGAAACGGGCCAGAATCGGCCAAAACTGTGAGTGTTGATAACCGACACATCAACGCACCTTGGGGTTCAACAACTATGGAAATCGCTTCGGGCCCCCAAAACGGTGAGTAATAGTCCACGAAACGGGCCAGAATCGTACTAAACTGCGAGTGTTGATAACCGACATGTAAACGCACCCAGGGTTCGTTAATCGTGGAAATCACTCCGGGACCCCAAAACAGTGAGTAATACTCCACGAAACGGGTCGGAATCGACGAAAACCGCGAGTTTTGATGACCGACACTTAAACGCACCCAGGGTTCGTTAATCATGGAAATCACTCCGGGACCCCAAAACAGTGAGTAATAGTCCACAAAACGGGCCAGAATCGGCCAACACTGCGATTGTTGATGACCGACACGTAAGCGCACATTGGGGTTCAACAACAATGGAAATCGCTTCGAGACCCCAAAACGGTGAGTAATACTCAATGAAACGGGTCAGAATCGACAAAAACTGCGAGTGTTGATGACCAACACGTAAACGCACCTGTGTTCGTTAATTGTGGAAATCACTCCGGGACCCCTAAAGAGTGAGTAATAGTCCACGAAATGGGCCAGAATCGGCCAAAATTGTGATTGTTGAAGACCGACACGTAAGCGCACGTTGGGGTTCAACAACAATGGAAATCGCTTTGGGACACCAAAACGGTGAGTAATAGTCCACGAAACGGGTCGGAATCGAAAAAACCGCGAGTGTTGATGACCGACACATAAACGCACCTGTGTTCGTTCATCGTGGAAATCACTCCCGGGCCCCTAAAGAGTGAGTAATAGTCCATGAAACGGGCCAGAATCGGCCAAAACTGTGATTGTTGAAGACCGACACGTAAGCGCACGTTGGGGTTCAACAACAATGGAAATCGCTTTGGGACCCCAAAACGGTGAGTAATAGTCCACGAAACGGGTCGGAATCGACAAAACCGCGAGTATTGATGACCGACACGTAAAGGCACCCTGCGTTCGTTAATCGTGGAAATCACTCCGGGACCCCAACACAGTGAGTAATAGTCCACGAAACGGGCCAGGATCGGCCAAAACTGTGATTGTTGAGGACCGACACATCAACGCACCTTGGGGTTCAACAACTATGGAAATCGCTTTGGGACCCCAAAACGGTGAGTAATAGTCCACGAAACGGGCCAGAGTCGTCCTAAATTGCGGAGTTCATAATCGACATTTTAACGCACCCAGGGTTTGTTAATCATGGAAATCACTCCGGGACCCCAAAACAGTGAGTAATAGTCCACAAAACGGGTCAGAATCGGCCAACACTGCATTTGTTGATGAATGACACGTTAGCGCACATTGGGATTCAACAACAATGGAAATCGCTTCGAGACCCCAAAACGGTGAGTAATACTCAATGAAACGGGTCAGAATCGACAAAAACTGCGAGTGTTGATGACCGACACGTAAACGCACATGTGTTCGTTTATCGTGGAAATCACTCCGGGACCCCTAAAGAGTGAGTAATAGTCCACGAAACGGGCCAGAATCGGCCAAAACTGTGATTGTTGAAGACCGACACGTAAGGGCACCTTGGGGTTCAACAACAATGGAAATCGCTTTGGGACCCCAAAACGGTGAGTAATAGTCCACGAAACGGGTCGGAATCGACAAAACCGCGAGTATTGATGACCGACACGTAAACGCACCCTGCGTTCGTTAATCGTGGAAATCACTCCGGGACCCCAAAACAGTGAGTAATAGTCCACGAAACGGGCCAGAATCGGCCAAAACTGTGAGTGTTGATAACCGACACATCAACGCACCTTGGGGTTCAACAACTATGGAAATCGCTTCGGGCCCCCAAAACGGTGAGTAATAGTCCACGAAACGGGCCAGAATCGTACTAAACTGCAAGTGTTGATAACCGACATGTAAACGCACCCAGGGTTCGTTAATCGTGGAAATCACTCCGGGACCCCAAAACAGTGAGTAATACTCCACGAAACGGGTCGGAATCGACGAAAACCGCGAGTTTTGATGACCGACACGTAAACGCACCATGCGTTCTTTAGTCGTGGAAATCACTCCGGGACCCCAAAACAGTGAGTAATAGTCCACGAAACGGGCCAGGATCGGCCAAAACTGTGATTGTTGAGGACCGACACATCAACGCACCTTGGGGTTCAACAACTATGGAAATTGCTTTGGGACCCCAAAACGGTGGGTAATATTCCACGCAACGGGCCAGAGTCGTCCTAAACTGCGGAGTTCATAATCGACACTTAAACGCACCCAGGGTTCGTTAATCATGGAAATCACTCCGGGACCCCAAAACAGTGAGTAATAGTCCACAAAACGGGCCAGAATCGGCCAACACTGCGATTGTTGATGACTGACACGTAAGCGCACATTGGGGTTCAACAACAATGGAAATCGCTTCGAGACCCCAAAACGGTGAGTAATACTCAATGAAACGGGTCAGAATCGACAAAAACTGCGAGTGTTGATGACCGACACGTAAACGCACCTGTGTTCGTTAATCGTGGAAATCACTCCGGGACCCCTAAAGAGTGAGTAATAGTCCACGAAACGGGCCAGAATCGGCCAAAACTGTGATTGTTGAAGACCGACACGTAAGCGCACGTTGGGGTTCAACAACAATGGAAATCGCTTTGGGACACCAAAACGGTGAGTAATAGTCCACGAAACGGGTCGGAATCGACAAAACCGCGAGTGTTGATGACCGACACATAAACGCACCTGTGTTCGTTAATCGTGGAAATCACTCCCGGACCCCTAAAGAGTGAGTAATAGTCCATGAAACGGGCCAGAATCGGCCAAAACTGTGATTGTTGAAGACCGACACGTAAGCGCACGTTGGGGTTCAACAACAATGGAAATCGCTTTGGGACCCCAAAACGGTGAGTAATAGTCCACGAAACGGGTCGGAATCGACAAAACCGCGAGTATTGATGACCGACACGTAAACGCACCCTGCGTTCGTTAATCGTGGAAATCACTCCGGGACCCCAAAACAGTGAGTAATAGTCCACGAAACGGGCCAGGATCGGCCAAAACTGTGATTGTTGAGGATCGACACATCAACGCACCTTGGGGTTCAACAACTATGGAAATCGCTTTGGGACCCCAAAACGGTGGGTAATAGTCCACGCAACGGGCCAGAGTCGTCCTAAATTGCGGAGTTCATAATCGACATTTAAACGCACCCAGGGTTTGTTAATCATGGAAATCACTCCGGGACCCCAAAACAGTGAGTAATAGTCCACAAAACGGGTCAGAATCGGCCAACACTGCGTTTGTTGATGAATGACACGTTAGCGCACATTGGGGTTCAACAACAATGGAAATCGCTTCGAGACCCCAAAACGGTGAGTAATACTCAATGAAACGGGTCAGAATCGACAAAAACTGCGAGTGTTGATGACCGACACGTAAACGCACATGTGTTCGTTTATCGTGGAAATCACTCCGGGACCCCTAAAGACTGAGTAATAGTCCACGAAACGGGCCAGAATCGGCCAAAACTGTGATTGTTGAAGACCGACACGTAAGGGCACCTTGGGGTTCAACAACAATGGAAATCGCTTTGGGACCCCAAAACGGTGAGTAATAGTCCACGAAACGGGTCGGAATCGACAAAACCGCGAGTATTGATGACCGACACGTAAACGCACCCTGCGTTCGTTAATCGTGGAAATCACTCCGGGACCCCAAAACAGTGAGTAATAGTCCACGAAACGGGCCAGAATCGGCCAAAACTGTGAGTGTTGATAACCGACACATCAACGCACCTTGGGGTTCAACAACTATGGAAATCGCTTCGGGCCCCCAAAACGGTGAGTAATAGTCCACGAAACGGGCCAGAATCGTACTAAACTGCGAGTGTTGATAACCGACATGTAAACGCACCCAGGGTTCTGTTGGAAATATGCCCTAGAGGCAATAATAAAAGCATTATTATTATATTTCCTTGTTCATGATAATTGTCTTTATTCATGCTATAACTGTATTATCCGGAAATCGTAATACATGTGTGAATACATAGACTACAATACGTCCCTAGTAAGCCTCTAGTTGACTAGCTCGTTGGTCAACAGATAGTCATGGTTTCGACTATGGACATCGATGTCATTGACAACGGGATCACGCCATTAGGAGAATGACGTGATGGACAAGACCCAATCCTAAGCATAGCACAAGATCGTAGTTCGTTTTGCTAGAGCTTTTCCAATGTCAAGTATCTCTTCCTTAGACCATGAGATCGTGCAATTCCGGATACCGTAGGAGTGCTTTGGTGTATCAAACGTCACAACGAATCGGGTGACTATAAAGGTGCACTACAGGTATCTCCGAAAGTGACCATTGGGTTGACACGGATCGAGGCTGGATTTGTCACCCGTATGACGGAGAGGTATCACTGGGCCCACTCGGTAATGCATCATCATAATGAGCTCAAAGTGACCAAGTGTCTGGTCACGGGATCATGCATTGCGGTACGAGTAAAGTGACTTGCCGGTAACGAGACTAACGAGGTATCGGGATACCGACGATCGAGTCTCGGGCAAGTAACATACCGTCTGACAAAGGGAATAGAATACAGGGTTGCTTGAACCCTTGACATCGTGGTTCATCCGATGACAACATCGAGGAGCAAGTGGGAGCCAACATGGGTATCCAGATCCCGCTGTTGGTTATTGACTTGAGGTAGTCTCAGTCATGTCTGCATGTCTCCCGAACCCGTAGGGTCTACACACTTAAGGTTCGGTGACGCTAGGGTTAATAGGAAAACAAGTATGTGATTACCGAATGTTGTTGAGTCCGGATGAGATCCCGGACGTCACGAGGAGTTCGGAATGGTCCGGAGGTAAAGATTTATATATGGAAAGTGGTTAAACGGACTCGGGAAGTTTGGTGGTATACCGGTAAAGCAGGGGGCCACCGGGAGGGTTCGGAGGTCCACCGGGAGGGGCCACCTCCGGGGGCCACATGGGCTAAGTGGGAGGGAACCAGCCCCTGGTGGGCTGGGTGCGCCCCCACCCAGGCCCATGCGCCTAGGGTTTGGGAGGAGGAACCTAAAGGGGGCGCCCAGCTTGGGGGCAAGCCACCCTCCTCCCTCCTCCCTGGCCGCCGCCCCTAGGGTTTGGCCCAGAGGGCCGGCCCCCCTTGACTCTCTCCTCCTATAAATAGAGGGGTGGGGGGGAGGGCTGCAAACACAGTTGTAGGCGCAGCCCCTCCCCTCCCAACACCTCTCTTTCTCCACGCAAGCTTGGCGAAGCCCTGCCGGAGAACTACCGTACCAGCTGCACCACGCCGTCGTGCTGCCATTGGGATTGTCTTCTTCAACCTCTCCTTCTCTCTTGCTGGATCAAGACGGAGGAGACGCCATCGTCCCGTACGTGTGTTGAACACGGAGGTGCTGTCCTTTCAGTACTTTGGTCATCGGTGATCGGAATCACGTTGGGAACGTCTTCGTCATCACCACTCTCAAGAACGCTTCCGTATTCGATCTACAAGTGGTATGTAGATGCAAACTCTCTCCTTACTCGTTGCATGGTAGAACTCATAGATGGATCTTGGTGAAACCGTAGGAAAAATTTTAATTTTCTGCAACGTTCCCCAACAGTGGCATCATGAGCTAGGTCTATGCGTAGTTCTCTTTGCACGAGTAGAACACAATTTTGTTGTGGGCGTGGATCTTGTCAACTTACTTGCCGTTACTAGTTGTTTCTTGCTTCCGCGGTATTGTGGGATGAAGCGGCCGGACCAACCTTACACGCTCTTACGTGAGACCGGTTCCACCGACTAACATGCACTAGTTGCATAAGGTGGCTGGCGGTGTCCATCTCTCCTACTTTAGTGGGAGCGGATTCGATGAACAGGGTCCTTATGAAGGGTAAATAGAAGTTGACAAGATCACGTTGTGGTTATTCGTAGGTAAGAAAACGTTCTTGCTAGAACCCAATTGCAGCCACGTAAAGATGCAACAACAATTAGAGGACGCCTAACTTGTTTTTGCAGCAATTGTCATGTGACGGATATGGCCAAGTTGTGATGAATGATGATATATTGTGATGTATGAGATCATGTTCTTGTAATAGGAATCACGACTTGCATGTCGATGAGTATGACAACCGGCAGGAGCCATAGGAGTTGTCTTTATTTTGTATGACCTGCGTGTCATTGAAGAACGCCATGTAACTTACTTTACTTCATTGCTAAACGCGTTAGCCATAGTAGTAGAAGTAGTCGTTGGCGTGACAACTTCATGGAGGCACGATGATGGAGATCATGATGATGGAGATCATGGTGCCATGCCGGTGACAAGATGATCATGGAGCCCCGAAGATGGAGATCAATGGAGTTTTATGATATTGGCCATATCATGTCACTACTATATAATTGCATGTGATGTTTATTATGCTTATACATCTTGTTTACTTAGAACGACGGTAGTAAATAAGATGATCCCTTACAACAATTTAAAGAAGTGTTCTCCCCTAACTGTGCACCGTTGCTACAGTTCGTCGCTTCTAAGCACCACGTGATTATCGGGTGTGATGGATTCTTACGTTCACATACAACGGGTGTAAGACAGATTTACACACGCAAAACACTTAGGGTTAAACTTGACGAGCCTAGCATGTACAGACATGGCCTTGGAACACGGAGACCGAAAGGTCGAACACGAGTCGTATGGAAGATACGATCAACATGAGAATGTTCACCGACGATGACTAGTCCGTCTCACGTGATGATCGGACACGGCTTATTCGACTCGGATCGTGTATCACTTAGATGACTAGAGGGATGTCTAATCTGAGTGGGAGTTCATTAATAATTTGATTAGATGAACTTAATTATCATGAACTTAGTCTAAAACTTTTGAATTATATGTCTTGTAGATCAAATGGCCAACGCCATGTCAACTTGAACTTCAACGCGCTCCTAGAGAAAACCAAGCTGAAAGATGACGGCAGCAACTATACGGACTGGGTCCGGAACCTGAGGATCATCCTCATAGCTGCCAGGAAACAATACGTCCTAGAAGGACCGCTAGGTGAAGCTCCCGTCCCAGAGAACCAAGACATTATGAATGCTTGGCAGTCTCGTCTTGATGATTACTCCCTCGTTCAAGTGCGGCATGCTTTACAGCTTAGAACCGGGCTCCAAAAGCGTTTTGAGCACCACGGAGCATATGAGATGTTCGAGGAGCTGAAACTTGTTTTCCAAGCTCACGCCCGGGTCGAGAGATATGACATCTCCGACAAGTTCTATAGTTGTAAGATGGAGGAAAACAGTTCTGTCAGTGAACACATTACGAAGATGTCAGGTTGCACAACCGTATGACCCACTGAATATTAACCTCCCGATGAGGCGGTCATTGACAGAATCCTCCGATCGCTCCCACCAAGCTACAAGAGCTTTGTGATGAACTACAACATGCAGGGGATGGTAAAGACCATTCTGAAGTGTTCTCTATGCTGAAGTCAGCCGAGGTTGAAATCAAGAAAGAACATCAAGTGTTGATGGTTAATAAGACCACTAAGTTTAAGAAGGGCAAGGGCAAGAAGAACTTCAAGAAGGACGGCAAGGAGGTTGCCGCGCCCGCAAGCAAGTTGCCGGAAGAAGTCAAAGAATGGACCCAAGCCTGAGGTAGAGTGTTTTATTGCAAGGGAAGGGTCACCGAAGCGGAACTGCCCCAAATACTTAGCGGATAAGAAGGCCGGCAACACTAAAGGTATATTTGATATACATGTAATTGATGTGTACCTTACCAGAATCGTAGTAACTCCTGGGTATTTGATACCGTGCCGTTGCTCATATTTGTAACTCACAGCAGGAGCTGCGGAATAAGCGGAGGCTGGCGAAGGACGAGGTGACGGCGCTTGCCGGGAATGGTTCCAGAGTCGATGTGATCGCCGTCGCACGCTACCTCTTCATTTACCCACGGGATTAGTTATGAACCTTAATAATTGTTATTTGGTGCCAAGTTTGAGCATGAATATTGTATCTGGATCTCGTTTAATGCGAGATGGCTACTCATTTAAATCCGAGAATAATGGTTGTTCTATTTATATGAGAGATATGTTTTATGGTCATGCTCGATGGTCAATGGTTTATTCTTAATGAATCTCGGTTTAGTATTACACATGTTCATAGCGTGAATACCAAAAGATGTAAAGTTGATAACGATAGTCCCACATACTTGTGGCACTCGCCGCCTTGGTCACATTGGTGTCAAGCGCATGAAGAAGCTCCATGCTGATGGACTTTTGAGTCTCTTGATTATGAATCATTTGACACATGCGAACCATGCCTCATGGGCAAAATGACCAAGACTCCATTCTCGGAACAATGGAGCGAGCAACCAACTTATTGGAAATCATACATACCGATGTGTGCGGTCCAATGAGCGTTGAGGCTCGCGGAGGATATCGTTATGTTCTCACTCTCACAGATGACTTGAGTAGATATGGGTATGTCTACTTGATGAAACACAAGTCTGAGACCTTTGAAAAGTTCAAGGAATTTCAGAATGAAGTAGAGAATCAACGTGACCGAAAGATAAAATTCTTACGATCGGATCGTGGAGGAGAATATTTAAGTCACGAATTTGGTACACACTTAAGAAAATGTGGAATCGTTTCACAACTAACGCCGACTGGAACACCTCAGCGTAATGGTGTGTCCGAACGTCGTAATCGCACTCTATTGGATATGGTGCGGTCTATGATGTCTCTTACTGATTTACCGCTATCATTTTGGGGATACGCTCTAGAGACAGCTACATTCACTTTAAATAGGGCACCGTCTAAGTCCGTTGAGACGACACCGTATGAATTATGGTTTGGGAAGAAACCTAAGCTGTCGTTTCTAAAAGTTTGGGGATGCGATGCTTATGTCAAGAAACTTCAACCTGAAAAGCTCGAACCCAAGTCGGAAAATCGTCTTCATAGGATACCCTAAGGAAACCGTAGGGTATACCTTCTACTTAAGATCCGAGGGCAAGATCTTTGTTGCCAAGAACGGAATCTTTCGGAAAAGAGTTTCTCTCGAAAGAAGTAAGTGGGAGGAAAGTAGAACTCGATGAAGTACTACCTCTTGAACAGGATAGTAGTGCAGCTCAGGAAAATGTTCTTGTGATGCCTACACCAACTGAAGAGGAAATTCATGATGATGATCAAGGTACTTGGATCAAGTTGCTACTGAACTTCAGAGGTCCACTAGGACACGTTCCGCACTGAGTGGTACGGCAACCCTGTCCGGAAATCATGTTGTTAGACAACAATGAACCTTGAACTATGAAGAAGCGATGGCGGCCCAGATTCCAACAAATGGCTAGAAGCCATGAAGTCCGAGATAGAATCCATGTATGAAAACAAAGTGTGGACTTTGGTGACTTGCCCGATGATCGGCGAGCGATAGAAAACAAATGGATCTTTAAGAAGAAGACGGACGCGGATGGTAATGTCACCATCTATAAAGCTCGACTTGTCGCTAAGGGTTATCGGCAAGTTCAAGGGATTGACTACGATGAGACTTTCTCTCCGTAGCGAAGCTTAAGTCCGTCTCAATCATGTTAGCAATTGCCGCATACTATGATTATGAGATATGGCAGATGGACGCCAAAACAGCGTCCTTAACGGCTATCTTAAGGAAGAGCTGTATATGATACAGCCAGAGGGTTTTGTCGATCCTAAGAACGCTAACAAAGTATGCAAGCTCCAGCGATCCATTTATGGGCTGGTGCAAGCATCTCGAGTTGGAACATTCGCTTTGATGAGATGATCAAAGCGTTTAGTTTATGCATCTTATGGAGAAGCCTGCGTTTACAAGAAAGTGAGTGGGAGCTCAGAGCATTTCTCATATTATATGTAGATGACATACTTTTGATGGGAAATGATATAGAATTCTTGGACAGCATTAAGGCCTACTTGAATAAGTGTTTTCAATGAAGGACCTTGGAGAAGCTGCTTATATATTAGGCATCAAGATCTATAGAGATAGATCAAGGCGCCTCATAGGTCTTTCACAAAGCACATACCTTGATAAGATTTTGAAGAAGTTCAAAATGGATCAGTCCAAGAAGGGTTCTTGCCTGTTTTGCAAGGTGTGAGATTGAGCTCAGCTCAATGCCCGACCACGGCAAAAGATAAAGAAGAGATGAGTGTCATCCCTATGCCTCAGCCATAGGATCTATTATGTATGCCATCTGTGTACTGACCTGATGTAAACCTTGCCGTAAGTTTGGTAGGAAGGTACCAAAGTAATCCCGCAAGGAACACCGGACAGCGGTCAAGAATATCCTGAAGTACCTGAAAAGGACAAAGGACATGTTTCGTTTATGGAGGTGACGAAGAGCTCGTCGTAACAGGTTACGTCGACGCTAGCTTCGACACAGATCTGGATGACTCTAAGTCACAAACCGGATACGTGTATATGTTGAATGGTGGAGCAGTAAGCTGGTGCAGCTGCAAGCAGAGCGTCGTGGCGGGATCTACATGTGAAGCGGAATACATGGCAGCCTCGGAGGCAGCGCATGAAGCAATTTGGGTGAAGGAGTTCATCACCGACCTAGGAGTCATACCCAATGCGTCGGGGCCGATCAAACTCTTCTGTGACAACACTGGAGCTATTGCCCTTGCCAAGGAGCCCAGGTTTCACAAGAAGACCAGGCACATCAAGCGTCGCTTCAACTCCATCCGTGAAAATGTTCAGAATGGAGACATAGAAATTTGTAAAGTGCATACGGATCTGAATGTCGCAGATCCGCTGACTAAACCTCTTCCACGGGCAAAACATGATCAGCACCAGAACTCTATGGGTGTTCGATTCATCACAATGTAAACTAGATTATTGACTCTAGTGCAAGTGGGAGACTGTTGGAAATATGCCCTAGAGGCAATAATAAAAGCATTATTATTATATTTCCTTGTTCATGATAATTGTCTTTATTCATGCTATAAGCTGTATTATCCGGAAATCGTAATACACGTGTGAATACATAGACTACAATACGCCCCTAGTAAGCCTCTAGTTGACTAGCTCGTTGGTCAACAGATAGTCATGGTTTCGACTATGGACATCGATGTCATTGACAACGGATCACGCCATTAGGAGAATGACGTGATGGACAAGACCCAATCCTAAGCATAGCACAAGATCGTAGTTCGTTTTGCTAGAGCTTTTCCAATGTCAAGTATCTCTTCCTTAGACCATGAGATCGTGCAATTCCGGATACCGTAGGAGTGCTTTGGGTGTATCAAACGTCACAACGAATCGGGTGACTATAAAGGTGCACTACAGGTATCTCGAAAGTGACCATTGGGTTGACACGGATCGAGGCTGGATTTGTCACTCCGTATGACGGAGAGGTATCATGGGCCCACTCGGTAATGCATCATCATAATGAGCTCAAAGTGACCAAGTGTCTGGTCACGGATCATGCATTGCGGTGCGAGTAAAGTGACTTGCCGGTAACGAGACTAACGAGGTATCGGGATACCGACGATCGAGTCTCGGGCAAGTAACATA
This sequence comes from Aegilops longissima, assembly GCA_021605205.1. NCBI lineage: Eukaryota > Viridiplantae > Streptophyta > Magnoliopsida > Poales > Poaceae > Aegilops > Aegilops longissima. The sequence continues at coordinate 6,317,583 of CM038677.1, forward strand.
CCGTCGACAAAGGGAATAGAATATGGGTTGCTTGAACCCTTGACATCGTGGTTCATCCGATGACAACATCGAGGAGCATGTAGGAGCCAACATGGGTATCCAGATCCCGCTGTTGGTTATTGACTTGAGGTAGTCTCGGTCATATCAGATGTCTCCCAACCCGTAGGGTCTACACACTTAAGGTTCGGTGACGCTAGGGTTAATAGGAAGACAAGTATGTGATTACGGTTCGTTAATGGAAATCACTCGGGACCCCAAAGCAGTGAGTAATACTCCACGAAGCGGGTGGAATCGGCGAAAACGCGAGTTTTGATGACCGACACGTAAGCGCACCATCGTTCTTTAGTCGTGTGAAATCACTCGGGACCCCAAAGCGCAGTGAGTAATAGTCCACGAAGCGGGCGAGGATCGGCCAAAACTGTGATTGTTGAGGACCGACACATCAACGCACCTTAGGGTTCAACAACTATGGAAATCGCTTTGGGACCCCAAAGCGGTGGGTAATATTCCGCATAGCGGGCGAGTCGTCCTAAACTGCGGAGTTCATAATCGACGCGCGCGCGCAGGGTTCGTTAATCATGGAAATCACTCGGGACCCCAAAACGGTGAGTAATAGTCCACAAAGCGGGCGAGAATCGGCCCAACACTGCGATTGTTGATGGTGACGTAAGCGCACATTGGGGTTCAACAACAATGGAAATTGCTTCGATACCCCAAAACGGTGAGTAATACTCAATGAAACGGGTCAGAATCGACAAAAACTGCGAGTGTTGATGACCGACACGTAAACGCACATGTGTTCGTTAATCGTGGAAATCACTCGGGACCCTAAAGAGTGAGTAATAGTCCACAAGCGGGCGAGAATCGGCCAAAACTGTGATTGTTGAAGACCGACACGTAAGCGCACCTTGGGGTTCAACAACAATGGAAATCGCTTTGGGACCCCAAAACGGTGAGTAATAGTCCACGAAACGGGTCGGAATCGACAAAACCGCGAGTATTGATGACCGACACGTAAACGCACCTGCGTTCGTTAATCGTGGAAATCACTCCGGGACCCCAACACAGTGAGTAATAGTCCACGAAACGGGCCAGGATCGGCCAAAACTGTGATTGTTGAGGACCGACACATCAACGCACCTTGGGGTTCAACAACTATGGAAATCGCTTCGGGACCCCAAAACGGTGAGTAATAGTCCACGAAACGGGCCAGAATCGTACTAAACTGCGAGTGTTGATAACCGACATGTAAACGCACCCAGGGTTTGTTAATCGTGGAAATCACTCCGGGACCCCAAAACAGTGAGTAATACTCCACGAAACGGGTCGGAATCGACGAAAACCGCGAGTTTTGATGACCGACACGTAAACGCACCATGCGTTCTTTAGTCGTGGAAATCACTCCGGGACCCCAAAACAGTGAGTAATAGTCCACGAAACGGGCCAGGATCGGCCAAAACTGTGATTGTTGAGGACCGACACATCAACGCACCTTGGGGTTCAACAACTATGGAAATCGCTTTGGGACCCCAAAGCGGTGGGTAATATTCCGCATAGCGGGCGAGTCGTCCTAAACTGCGGAGTTCATAATCGACGCCGCGCACCGGGGTTCGTTAATCATGGAAATCACTCGGGACCCCAAAACAGTGAGTAATAGTCCACAAAACGGGCCAGAATCGGCCAACACTGCGATTGTTGATGACTGACACGTAAGCGCACATTGGGGTTCAACAACAATGGAAATTGCTTCGATACCCCAAAACGGTGAGTAATACTCAATGAAACGGGTCAGAATCGACAAAAACTGCGAGTGTTGATGACCGACACGTAAACGCACATGTGTTCGTTAATCGTGGAAATCACTCCGGGACCCCTAAAGAGTGAGTAATAGTCCACGAAACGGGCCAGAATCGGCCAAAACTGTGATTGTTGAAGACCGACACGTAAGCGCCTTGGGGTTCAACAACAATGGAAATCGCTTTGGGACCCCAAAGCGGTGAGTAATAGTCCACGAAGCGGGTGGAATCGACAAAACCGCGAGTATTGATGACCGACACGTAAACGCACCTGCGTTCGTTAATCGTGGAAATCACTCCGGGACCCCAAAACAGTGAGTAATAGTCCACGAAACGGGCCAGAATCGGCCAAAACTGTGAGTGTTGATAACCGACACATCAACGCGCCTTGAGGGTTCAACAACTATGGAAATCGCCGGGACCCCAAAGCGGTGAGTAATAGTCCACAAGCGGGCAGAATCGTACTAAACTGCAGTGTTGATAACCGACATATAAGCGCACCGGGGTTCGTTAATCGTGGAAATCACTCCGGGACCCCAAAGCAGTGAGTAATACTCCACGAAGCGGGTGGAATCGGCGAAAACCGAGTTTTGATGACCGACACGTAAGCGCACCATCGTTCTTTAGTCGTGAAATCACTCGGGACCCCAAAGCAGTGAGTAATAGTCCACGAAACGGGCCAGGATCGGCCAAAACTGTGATTGTTGAGGACCGACACATCAACGCACCTTGGGGTTCAACAACTATGGAAATCGCTTTGGGACCCCAAAACGGTGGGTAATATTCCATGCAACGAGCCAGAGTCGTCCTAAACTGCGGAGTTCATAATCGACATAGCGCACCGGGTTCGTTAATCATGGAAATCACTCCGGGACCCCAAAACAGTGAGTAATAGTCCACAAAACGGGCCAGAATCGGCCAACACTGCGATTGTTGATGAGTGACACGTAAGCGCACATTGGGGTTCAACAACAATGGAAATTGCTTCGATACCCCAAAACGGTGAGTAATACTCAATGAAACGGGTCAGAATCGACAAAAACTGCGAGTGTTGATGACCGACACGTAAACGCACATGTGTTCGTTAATCGTGGAAATCACTCCGGGACCCCTAAAGAGTGAGTAATAGTCCACGAAACGGGCCAGAATCGGCCAAAACTGTGATTGTTGAAGACCGACACGTAAGCGCACCTTGGGGTTCAACAACAATGGAAATCGCTTTGGGACCCCAAAACGGTGAGTAATAGTCCACGAAACGGGTCGGAATCGACAAAACCGCGAGTATTGATGACCGACACGTAAACGCACCTGTGTTCGTTAATCGTGGAAATCACTCCGGGACCCCTAAAGAGTGAGTAATAGTCCACGAAACGGGCCAGAATCGGCCAAAACTGTGAGTGTTGAGGACCGACACATCAACGCACCTTGGGGTTCAACAACTATGGAAATCGCTTTGGGACCCCAAAACGGTGAGTAATAGTCCACAAGCGGGCAGAATCGTACTAAACTGCAGTGTTGATAACCGACATATAAGCGCACCGGGGTTCGTTAATCGTGGAAATCACTCCGGGACCCCAAAGCAGTGAGTAATACTCCACGAAGCGGGTGGAATCGGCGAAAACGCGAGTTTTGATGACCGACACGTAAGCGCACCATCGTTCTTTAGTCGTGAAATCACTCGGGACCCCAAAGCGGTGAGTAATAGTCCACGAAGCGGGCGAGGATCGGCCAAAACTGTGATTGTTGAGGACCGACACATCAACGCACCAGGGTTCAACAACTATGGAAATCGCTTTGGGACCCCAAAGCGGTGGGTAATATTCCCATAGCGGGCGAGTCGTCCTAAACTGCGGAGTTCATAATCGACACATCGCGCACCTTGGGGTTCGTTAATCATGGAAATCACTCCGGGACCCCAAAACAGTGAGTAATAGTCCACAAAACGGGCCAGAATCGGCCAAAACTGCGATTGTTGAAGACCGACACGTAAGCGCACATTGGGGTTCAACAACAATGGAAATTGCTTCGATACCCCAAAACGGTGAGTAATACTCAATGAAACGGGTCAGAATCGACAAAAACTGCGAGTGTTGATGACCGACACGTAAACGCACATGTGTTCGTTAATCGTGGAAATCACTCCGGGACCCCAAAACAGTGAGTAATAGTCCACGAAACGGGCCAGAATCGGCCAAAACTGTGATTGTTGAGGACCGACACGTAAAGCGCACCTTGAGGGTTCAACAACAATGGAAATCGCTTTGGGACCCCAAAGCGGTGAGTAATAGTCCACGAAGCGGGCGGAATCGACTAAACTGCGGAGTTGATGACCGACACGTAAGCGCACCTGCGTTCGTTAATCATGGAAATCACTCGGGACCCCAAAACAGTGAGTAATAGTCCACAAAGCGGGCGAGAATCGGCCAAAACTGTGATTGTTGATAACCGACACGTCAGCGCACATTGGGGTTCAACAACAATGGAAATCGCTTGGACCCCAAAGCGGTGAGTAATAGTCAACGAAGCGGGTCAGAATCGACTAAACTGCTGAGTGTTGATGACCGACGTAAGCGCACATGTGTTAGTTAATCGTGGAAATCACTCGGGACCCCAAAAGAGTGAGTAATAGTCCACGAAGCGGGCGAGAATCGGCGAAAACTGTGATTGTTGATGACCGACACGTAAGCGCACCTTGGGGTTCAACAACAATGGAAATCACTTTGGGACCCCAAAGCGGTGAGTAATAGTCCACGAAGCGGGCGGAATCGACAAAACTGCGAGTGTTGATGACCGACACATAAGCGCCCTGGGTTAGTTAACTATGGAAATCACTCCGGGACCCCAAAGCGGTGAGTAATAGTCCACAAAGCGGGCGAGAATCGGCCAAAACTGGAGTTGATAACCGACACATCAGCGCACCTTGGGGTTCAACAACTATGGAAATCACTCGGGACCCCAAAGCGGTGAGTAATAGTCCACAAAGCGGGCAGAATCGTACAAAACTGCGATTGTTGATAACCGACACGTAAGCGCACATTGGGGTTCAACAACAATGGAAATCACTCCGGGACCCCAAAGCGGTGAGTAATACTCGGGTGGAATCGGCGAAAAGCGGGTGAGAATCGACAAAAACTGCGAGTGTTGATGACCGACGTAATAGTCCACGAAGCGACATCAGCGCACATTGGGGTTCAACAACAATGGAAATCGCTTTGGGACCCCAAATGCGGTTAGTAAATCGTGGAAATCACTCGGGACCCTAAGCAGTGAGTAATAGTCGGGACCCCCAAAAGCGGGCCAGAATCGGCCAAATCGGCCAAAACTGTGATTGTTGAGACCGACACGTAAGCGCACCTTGGGGTTCAACAACAATGGAAATCGCTTTGGGACCCCAAAGCGGTGAGTAATAGTCCACGAAGCGGGTGGAATCGACAAAACGCGAGTATTGATGACCGACACGTAAGCGCACCTGCGTTAGTTAATCGTGGAAATCACTCGGGACCCCAAAACAGTGAGTAATAGTCCACAAAGCGGGCGAGAATCGGCAAAACTGTGATTGTTGATGACCGACACGTAAGCGCACCTTGGGGTTCAACAACAATGGAAATCCTTGGGACCCCAAAGCGGTTAATAACAACGAATGGAAATCGACAAAACCCGAGTGTTGATGACCGACACGTAAGCGCGGTGAAATCACTCGGGACCCCAAAACGGTGAGTAATAGTCCACGAAGCGGGCATCAGCAGAATCGTACTAACCCCAAAGTGTTGTAATAGTCCACGAAGCGGGCCAGAATCGTACTAAACTGCGAGTGTTGATAATATAAGCGCACCCGGGGTTCGTTAATCGTGGAAATCACTCCGGGACCCCAAAGCGGTGAGTAATACTCCACGAAGCGGGTGGAATCGGCGAAAACCGCGAGTTTTGATGACCGACACGTAAACGCACCATGCGTTCTTTAGTCGTGGAAATCACTCCGGGACCCCAAAACAGTGAGTAATAGTCCACGAAACGGGCCAGGATCGGCCAAAACTGTGATTGTTGAGGACCGACACATCAACGCACCTTGGGGTTCAACAACTATGGAAATCGCTTTGGGACCCCAAAACGGTGGGTAATATTCCACGCAACGGGCCAGAGTCGTCCTAAACTGCGGAGTTCATAATCGACACTTAAACGCACCCAGGGTTCGTTAATCATGGAAATCACTCCGGGACCCCAAAACAGTGAGTAATAGTCCACAAAACGGGCCAGAATCGGCCAACACTGCGATTGTTGATGACTGACACGTAAGCGCACATTGGGGTTCAACAACAATGGAAATTGCTTCGATACCCCAAAACGGTGAGTAATACTCAATGAAACGGGTCAGAATCGACAAAAACTGCGAGTGTTGATGACCGACACGTAAACGCACATGTGTTCGTTAATCGTGGAAATCACTCCGGGACCCCTAAAGAGTGAGTAATAGTCCACGAAACGGGCCAGAATCGGCCAAAACTGTGATTGTTGAAGACCGACACGTAAGCGCACCTTGGGGTTCAACAACAATGGAAATCGCTTTGGGACCCCAAAACGGTGAGTAATAGTCCACGAAGCGGGTGGAATCGACAAAACGCGAGTATTGATGACCGACACGTAAAGCGCACCTGCGTTAGTTAATCGTGGAAATCACTCGGGACCCCAAAACGGTGAGTAATAGTCCACGAAACGGGCCAGAATCGGCCAAAACTGTGAGTGTTGATAACCGACACATCAACGCACCTTGGGGTTCAACAACTATGGAAATCGCTTCGGGCCCCCAAAACGGTGAGTAATAGTCCACGAAACGGGCCAGAATCGTACTAAACTGCGAGTGTTGATAACCGACATGTAAACGCACCCAGGGTTCGTTAATCGTGGAAATCACTCCGGGACCCCAAAACAGTGAGTAATACTCCACGAAACGGGTCGGAATCGACGAAAACCGCGAGTTTTGATGACCGACACGTAAACGCACCATGCGTTCTTTAGTCGTGGAAATCACTCGGGACCCCAAAACAGTGAGTAATAGTCCACGAAACGGGCCAGGATCGGCCAAAACTGTGATTGTTGAGGACCGACACATCAACGCACCTTGGGGTTCAACAACTATGGAAATCGCTTTGGGACCCCAAAACGGTGGGTAATATTCCACGCAACGGGCCAGAGTCGTCCTAAACTGCGGAGTTCATAATCGACGCGCGCGCACCGGGTTCGTTAATCATGGAAATCACTCGGGACCCCAAAACGGTGAGTAATAGTCCACAAAACGGGCCAGAATCGGCCAACACTGCGATTGTTGATGACTGACACGTAAGCGCACATTGGGGTTCAACAACAATGGAAATTGCTTCGATACCCCAAAACGGTGAGTAATACTCAATGAAACGGGTCAGAATCGACAAAAACTGCGAGTGTTGATGACCGACACGTAAACGCACATGTGTTAGTTAATCGTGAAATCACTCGGGACCCTAAAGAGTGAGTAATAGTCCACAAGCGGGCGAGAATCGGCCAAAACTGTGATTGTTGAAGACCGACACGTAAAGCGCACCTTGGGGTTCAACAACAATGGAAATCGCTTTGGGACCCCAAAGCGGTGAGTAATAGTCCACGAAGCGGGTGGAATCGACAAAACCGCGAGTATTGATGACCGACACGTAAGCGCACCTGCGTTAGTTAATCGTGAAAATCACTCCGGGACCCTAAAACTGTGAGTAATAGTCCACGAAACGGGCCAGAGTCGGCCAAAACTGTGAGTGTTGATAACCGACACATCAACGCACCTTGGGGTTCAACAACTATGGAAATCGCCGGACCCCAAAGCGGTGAGTAATAGTCCACGAAGCGGGCAGAATCGTACTAAACTGCGAGTGTTGATAACCGACACATAAGCGCACCGGGGTTCGTTAATCGTGGAAATCACTCCGGGACCCCAAAGCAGTGAGTAATACTCCACGAAGCGGGTGGAATCGGCGAAAACCGCGAGTTTTGATGACCGACACGTAAGCGCACCATCGTTCTTTAGTCGTGAAATCACTCGGGACCCCAAAGCAGTGAGTAATAGTCCACGAAGCGGGCGAGGATCGGCCAAAACTGTGATTGTTGAGGACCGACACATCAACGCACCTTGGGGTTCAACAACTATGGAAATCGCTTTGGGACCCCAAAACGGTGGGTAATATTCCACGCAACGGGCCAGAGTCGTCCTAAACTGCGGAGTTCATAATCGACACTTAGCGCACCGGGGTTCGTTAATCATGGAAATCACTCGGGACCCCAAAACAGTGAGTAATAGTCCACAAAACGGGCCAGAATCGGCCAACACTGCGATTGTTGATGACTGACACGTAAGCGCACATTGGGGTTCAACAACAATGGAAATTGCTTCGATACCCCAAAACGGTGAGTAATACTCAATGAAACGGGTCAGAATCGACAAAAACTGCGAGTGTTGATGACCGACACGTAAACGCACATGTGTTCGTTAATCGTGGAAATCACTCCGGGACCCCTAAAGAGTGAGTAATAGTCCACGAAACGGGCCAGAATCGGCCAAAACTGTGATTGTTGAAGACCGACACGTAAACCGCACCTGGGGTTTCAACAACAATGAAAATCGCTTTGGGACCCCAAAACGGTGAGTAATAGTCCAGGAACGGGTCGGAATCGACAAAACCGCGAGTATTGATGACCGACACGTAAGCGCACCTGCGTTAGTTAATCGTGGAAATCACTCGGGACCCCAAAACAGTGAGTAATAGTCCACGAAACGGGCCAGAATCGGCCAAAACTGTGAGTGTTGATAACCGACACATCAACGCACCTTGGGGTTCAACAACTATGGAAATCGCTTCGGGCCCCCAAAACGGTGAGTAATAGTCCACGAAGCGGGCAGAATCGTACTAAACTGCGAGTGTTGATAACCGACATATAAGCGCACCGGGGTTCGTTAATCGTGGAAATCACTCCGGGACCCCAAAGCAGTGAGTAATACTCCACGAAGCGGGTTGAATCGGCGAAAACGCGAGTTTTGATGACCGACACGTAAACGCACCATGCGTTCTTTAGTCGTGGAAATCACTCCGGGACCCCAAAACAGTGAGTAATAGTCCACGAAACGGGCCAGGATCGGCCAAAACTGTGATTGTTGAGGACCGACACATCAACGCACCTTGGGGTTCAACAACTATGGAAATCGCTTTGGGACCCCAAAACGGTGGGTAATATTCCGCATAGCGGGCGAGTCGTCCTAAACTGCGGAGTTCATAATCGACACTTAAACGCACCCAGGGTTCGTTAATCATGGAAATCACTCCGGGACCCCAAAACAGTGAGTAATAGTCCACAAAACGGGCCAGAATCGGCCAACACTGCGATTGTTGATGACTGACACGTAAGCGCACATTGGGGTTCAACAACAATGGAAATTGCTTCGATACCCCAAAACGGTGAGTAATACTCAATGAAACGGGTCAGAATCGACAAAAACTGCGAGTGTTGATGACCGACACGTAAACGCACATGTGTTCGTTAATCGTGGAAATCACTCCGGGACCCCTAAAGAGTGAGTAATAGTCCACGAAACGGGCCAGAATCGGCCAAAACTGTGATTGTTGAAGACCGACGTAAAGCGCACCTTGGGGTTCAACAACAATGGAAATCGCTTTGGGACCCCAAAACGGTGAGTAATAGTCCACGAAACGGGTCGGAATCGACAAAACCGCGAGTATTGATGACCGACACGTAAACGCACCCTGCGTTCGTTAATCGTGGAAATCACTCCGGGACCCCAAAACAGTGAGTAATAGTCCACGAAACGGGCCAGAATCGGCCAAAACTGTGAGTGTTGATAACCGACACATCAACGCACCTTGGGGTTCAACAACTATGGAAATCGCTTCGGGACCCCAAAACGGTGAGTAATAGTCCACGAAACGGGCCAGAATCGTACTAAACTGCGAGTGTTGATAACCGACATGTAAACGCACCCAGGGTTCGTTAATCGTGGAAATCACTCCGGGACCCCAAAACAGTGAGTAATACTCCACGAAACGGGTCGGAATCGACGAAAACCGCGAGTTTTGATGACCGACACGTAAACGCACCATGCGTTCTTTAGTCGTGGAAATCACTCGGGACCCCAAAACAGTGAGTAATAGTCCACGAAACGGGCCAGGATCGGCCAAAACTGTGATTGTTGAGGACCGACACATCAACGCACCTTGGGGTTCAACAACTATGGAAATCGCTTTGGGACCCCAAAACGGTGGGTAATATTCCACGCAACGGGCCAGAGTCGTCCTAAACTGCGGAGTTCATAATCGACACTTAAACGCACCCAGGGTTCGTTAATCATGGAAATCACTCCGGGACCCCAAAACAGTGAGTAATAGTCCACAAAACGGGCCAGAATCGGCCAACACTGCGATTGTTGATGACTGACACGTAAGCGCACATTGGGGTTCAACAACAATGGAAATTGCTTCGATACCCCAAAACGGTGAGTAATACTCAATGAAACGGGTCAGAATCGACAAAAACTGCGAGTGTTGATGACCGACACGTAAACGCACATGTGTTCGTTAATCGTGGAAATCACTCGGGACCCTAAAGTGAGTAATAGTCCACAAGCGGGCGAGAATCGGCCAAAACTGTGATTGTTGAAGACCGACGTAAAGCGCACCTTGGGGTTCAACAACAATGGAAATCGCTTTGGGACCCCAAAGCGGTGAGTAATAGTCCACGAAGCGGGTGGAATCGACAAACCGCGAGTATTGATGACCGACACGTAAACGCACCTGTGTTCGTTAATCGTGGAAATCACTCCGGGACCCCAAAACAGTGAGTAATAGTCCACGAAACGGGCCAGAATCGGCCAAAACTGTGAGTGTTGATAACCGACACATCAACGCACCTTGGGGTTCAACAACTATGGAAATCGCTGCGGGCCCCCAAAACGGTGAGTAATAGTCCACGAAACGGGCCAGAATCGTACTAAACTGCGAGTGTTGATAACCGACATGTAAACGCACCCAGGGTTCGTTAATCGTGGAAATCACTCCGGGACCCCAAAACAGTGAGTAATACTCCACGAAACGGGTTGGAATCGACGAAAACCGCGAGTTTTGATGACCGACACGTAAACGCACCATGCGTTCTTTAGTCGTGGAAATCACTCCGGGACCCCAAAACAGTGAGTAATAGTCCACGAAACGGGCCAGGATCGGCCAAAACTGTGATTGTTGAGGACCGACACATCAACGCACCTTGGGGTTCAACAACTATGGAAATCGCTTTGGGACCCCAAAACGGTGGGTAATATTCCACGCAACGGGCGAGTCGTCCTAAACTGCGGAGTTCATAATCGACACTTAAACGCACCCAGGGTTCGTTAATCATGGAAATCACTCCGGGACCCCAAAACAGTGAGTAATAGTCCACAAAACGGGCCAGAATCGGCCAACACTGCGATTGTTGATGACTGACACGTAAGCGCACATTGGGGTTCAACAACAATGGAAATTGCTTCGATACCCCAAAACGGTGAGTAATACTCAATGAAACGGGTCAGAATCGACAAAAACTGCGAGTGTTGATGACCGACACGTAAACGCACATGTGTTCGTTAATCGTGGAAATCACTCCGGGACCCCTAAAGAGTGAGTAATAGTCCACGAAACGGGCCAGAATCGGCCAAAACTGTGATTGTTGAAGACCGACACGTAAGCGCACCTTGGGGTTCAACAACAATGGAAATCGCTTTGGGACCCCAAAACGGTGAGTAATAGTCCACGAAACGGGTCGGAATCGACAAAACCGCGAGTATTGATGACCGACACGTAAACGCACCCTGCGTTCGTTAATCGTGGAAATCACTCCGGGACCCCAAAACAGTGAGTAATAGTCCACGAAACGGGCCAGAATCGGCCAAAACTGTGAGTGTTGATAACCGACACATCAACGCACCTTGGGGTTCAACAACTATGGAAATCGCTTCGGGCCCCCAAAACGGTGAGTAATAGTCCACGAAACGGGCCAGAATCGTACTAAACTGCGAGTGTTGATAACCGACATGTAAACGCACCCAGGGTTCGTTAATCGTGGAAATCACTCCGGGACCCCAAAACAGTGAGTAATACTCCACGAAACGGGTCGGAATCGACGAAAACCGCGAGTTTTGATGACCGACACGTAAACGCACCATGCGTTCTTTAGTCGTGGAAATCACTCCGGGACCCCAAAACAGTGAGTAATAGTCCACGAAACGGGCCAGGATCGGCCAAAACTGTGATTGTTGAGGACCGACACATCAACGCACCTTGGGGTTCAACAACTATGGAAATCGCTTTGGGACCCCAAAACGGTGGGTAATATTCCACGCAACGGGCCAGAGTCGTCCTAAACTGCGGAGTTCATAATCGACACTTAAACGCACCCAGGGTTCGTTAATCATGGAAATCACTCCGGACCCCAAAACAGTGAGTAATAGTCCACAAAACGGGCCAGAATCGGCCAACACTGCGATTGTTGATGACTGACACGTAAGCGCACATTGGGGTTCAACAACAATGGAAATTGCTTCGATACCCCAAAACGGTGAGTAATACTCAATGAAACGGGTCAGAATCGACAAAAACTGCGAGTGTTGATGACCGACACGTAAACGCACATGTGTTCGTTAATCGTGGAAATCACTCGGGACCCTAAAAGTGAGTAATAGTCCACGAAGCGGGCGAGAATCGGCCGAGAAAAACTGTGATTGTTGAAGACCGACACGTAAAGCGCACCTTGGGGTTCAACAACAATGGAAATCGCTTTGGGACCCCAAAGCGGTGAGTAATAGTCCACGAAGCGGGTGGAATCGACAAAACGCGAGTATTGATGACCGACACGTAAGCGCACCTGCGTTAGTTAATCGTGGAAATCACTCGGGACCCCAAAACGGTGAGTAATAGTCCACGAAGCGGGCGAGAATCGGCCAAAACTGTGAGTGTTGATAACCGACACATCAACGCACCTTGGGTTCAACAACTATGGAAATCGCGGGGACCCCAAAGCGGTGAGTAATAGTCCACGAAGCGGGCAGAATCGTACTAAACTGCGAGTGTTGATAACCGACATATAAGCGCACCGGGGTTCGTTAATCGTGGAAATCACTCCGGGACCCCAAAACAGTGAGTAATACTCCACGAAACGGGCGGAATCGACGAAAACCGCGAGTTTTGATGACCGACACGTAAGCGCACCATCGTTCTTTAGTCGTGAAATCACTCGGGACCCCAAAACAGTGAGTAATAGTCCACGAAACGGGCCAGGATCGGCCAAAACTGTGATTGTTGAGGACCGACACATCAACGCACCTTGGGGTTCAACAACTATGGAAATCGCTTTGGGACCCCAAAACGGTGGGTAATATTCCACACAACGGGCGAGTCATCCTAAACTGCGGAGTTCATAATCGACACTTAAACGCACCCAGGGTTCGTTAATCATGGAAATCACTCCGGGACCCCAAAACAGTGAGTAATAGTCCACAAAACGGGACAGAATCGGCCAACACTGCGATTGTTGATGACTGACACGTAAGCGCACATTGGGGTTCAACAACAATGGAAATTGCTTCGATACCCCAAAACGGTGAGTAATACTCAATGAAACGGGTCAGAATCGACAAAAACTGCGAGTGTTGATGACCGACACGTAAACGCACATGTGTTCGTTAATCGTGGAAATCACTCCGGGACCCCTAAAGAGTGAGTAATAGTCCACAAGCGGGCGAGAATCGGCCAAAACTGTGATTGTTGAAGACCGACACGTAAAGCGCACCTTGGGGTTCAACAACAATGGAAATCGCTTTGGGACCCCAAAGCGGTGAGTAATAGTCCACGAAGCGGGTGGAATCGACAAAACCGCGAGTATTGATGACCGACACGTAAAGCGCACCTGCGTTAGTTAATCGTGGAAATCACTCGGGACCCCAAAGCGGTGAGTAATAGTCCACGAAGCGGGCGAGAATCGGCCAAAACTGTGAGTGTTGATAACCGACACATCAACGCACCTCAACGCACCTTGGGTTCAACAACTATGGAAATCGCCGGGACCCCAAAGCGGTGAGTAATAGTCCCGCAAGCGGGCAGAATCGTACTAAACTGCGAGTGTTGATAACCGACATGTAAACGCACCCAGGGTTCGTTAATCGTGGAAATCACTCCGGGACCCCAAAACAGTGAGTAATACTCCACGAAACGGGTCGGAATCGACGAAAACCGCGAGTTTTGATGACCGACACGTAAACGCACCATGCGTTCTTTAGTCGTGGAAATCACTCCGGGACCCCAAAACAGTGAGTAATAGTCCACGAAACGGGCCAGGATCGGCCAAAAGCTGTGATTGTTGAGGACCGACACATCAACGCACCTTGGGGTTCAACAACTATGGAAATCGCTTTGGGACCCCAAAACGGTGGGTAATATTCCACGCAACGGGCCAGAGTCGTCCTAAACTGCGGAGTTCATAATCGACACTTAAACGCACCCAGGGTTCGTTAATCATGGAAATCACTCCGGGACCCCAAAACAGTGAGTAATAGTCCACAAAACGGGCCAGAATCGGCCAACACTGCGATTGTTGATGAGTGACACGTAAGCGCACATTGGGGTTCAACAACAATGGAAATTGCTTCGATACCCCAAAACGGTGAGTAATACTCAATGAAACGGGTCAGAATCGACAAAAACTGCGAGTGTTGATGACCGACACGTAAACGCACATGTGTTCGTTAATCGTGGAAATCACTCGGGACCCTAAAAGTGAGTAATAGTCCACAAGCGGGCGAGAATCGGCCAAAAAGCTGTGATTGTTGAAGACCGACCGTAAAGCGCACCTTGGGTTCAACAACAATGGAAATCGCTTTGGGACCCCAAAGCGGTGAGTAATAGTCCACGAAGCGGGTGGAATCGACAAAACCGCGAGTATTGATGACCGACACGTAAGCGCACCTGCGTTAGTTAATCGTGGAAATCACTCGGGACCCCAAAACGGTGAGTAATAGTCCACGAAACGGGCCAGAATCGGCCAAAACTGTGAGTGTTGATAACCGACACATCAACGCACCTTGGGGTTCAACAACTATGGAAATCGCTTCGGGACCCCAAAACGGTGAGTAATAGTCCACGAAGCGGGCAGAATCGTACTAAACTGCGAGTGTTGATAACCGACATATAAGCGCACCGGGGTTCGTTAATCGTGGAAATCACTCCGGGACCCCAAAGCAGTGAGTAATACTCCACGAAGCGGGTGGAATCGGCGAAAACGCGAGTTTGATGACCGACACGTAAGCGCACCATCGTTCTTTAGTCGTGAAATCACTCGGGACCCCAAAGCAGTGAGTAATAGTCCACGAAGCGGGCGAGGATCGGCCAAAACTGTGATTGTTGAGGACCGACACATCAACGCACCTTGAGGGTTCAACAACTATGGAAATCGCTTTGGGACCCCAAAGCGGTGGGTAATATTCCGCATAGCGGGCGAGTCGTCCTAAACTGCGGAGTTCATAATCGACACTTAAACGCACCCGGGGTTCGTTAATCATGGAAATCACTCCGGGACCCCAAAACAGTGAGTAATAGTCCACAAAACGGGCCAGAATCGGCCAACACTGCGATTGTTGATGACTGACACGTAAGCGCACATTGGGGTTCAACAACAATGGAAATTGCTTCGATACCCCAAAACGGTGAGTAATACTCAATGAAACGGGTCAGAATCGACAAAAACTGCGAGTGTTGATGACCGACACGTAAACGCACATGTGTTCGTTAATCGTGGAAATCACTCCGGGACCCCTAAAGAGTGAGTAATAGTCCACGAAACGGGCCAGAATCGGCCAAAACTGTGATTGTTGAAGACCGACACGTAAAGCGCACCTTGGGGTTCAACAACAATGGAAATCGCTTTGGGACCCCAAAGCGGTGAGTAATAGTCCACGAAGCGGGTGGAATCGACAAAACGCGAGTATTGATGACCGACACGTAAACGCACATGTGTTCGTTAATCGTGGAAATCACTCCGGGACCCCAAAACAGTGAGTAATAGTCCACGAAACGGGCCAGAATCGGCCAAAACTGTGAGTGTTGATAACCGACACATCAACGCACCTTGGGGTTCAACAACTATGGAAATCGCTTCGGGCCCCCAAAACGGTGAGTAATAGTCCGCAAGCGGGCAGAATCGTACTAAACTGCGAGTGTTGATAACCGACATGTAAACGCACCCAGGGTTCGTTAATCGTGGAAATCACTCCGGGACCCCAAAACAGTGAGTAATACTCCACGAAACGGGTCGGAATCGACGAAAACCGCGAGTTTTGATGACCGACACGTAAACGCACCATGCGTTCTTTAGTCGTGGAAATCACTCCGGGACCCCAAAACAGTGAGTAATAGTCCACGAAACGGGCCAGGATCGGCCAAAACTGTGATTGTTGAGGACCGACACATCAACGCACCTTGGGGTTCAACAACTATGGAAATCGCTTTGGGACCCCAAAACGGTGGGTAATATTCCATGCAACGAGCCAGAGTCGTCCTAAACTGCGGAGTTCATAATCGACGCCGCGCACCGGGGTTCGTTAATCATGGAAATCACTCGGGACCCCAAAACGGTGAGTAATAGTCCACAAAACGGGCCAGAATCGGCCAACACTGCGATTGTTGATGAGTGACACGTAAGCGCACATTGGGGTTCAACAACAATGGAAATTGCTTGATACCCCAAAGCGGTGAGTAATACTCAATGAAGCGGGTCGAGAATCGACAAAAACTGCAGTGTTGATGACCGACGTAAGCGCACATGTGTTAGTTAATCGTGGAAATCACTCGGGACCCTAAAGAGTGAGTAATAGTCCACGAAGCGGGCGAGAATCGGCCAAATCTCCCATTGCAAGAAAGATCAATCTAGTAGGCCAAACCAAACTGATAATTTGAAGAGACTTGCAAAGATAACTTAATCACAAATAAAAGAATTCAGAGGAGATTCAAATATTTCTCATAGATAAACTTGATCATAAACCCACAATTCATCGGATCTCGACAAAGACACCGCAAAAAGAGTTACATCAAATATATCTCCAAGAAGAGCAAGGAGAACATTGTATTGAGAATCAAAGAGAGAGAAGAAGCCATCTAGCTAATAACTATGGACCCGAAGGTCTGTGGTAAACTACTCACAACTCATCGGAGAGGCCTTGGAAATGATGTAGAGGCCCTCCATGGTGGATTCCCCCTCCGGCGGAGTGCCGGCGACGGCTTCAAGATGGGATCTTGCGGATACAGAAGGTTACGATGGTGGAAATAGTTTTCCATGGTCGCCACTGATGGTTTCGGGGTACATGGGTATATGTAGGAGGAAGAAGTAGGTCGGTGGATGCTCGAGGGGCCCACGAGGGTGTGGGGCGCGCCCACCTGTAGGGGGCACGCCGGGCACCCTCGTGGCCGCCTCGCTTGTTTCTTGACTTCCACTCCAAGTCCTCTGGATCACGTTTGTTCCAAAAAGATCGCTCCCGAAGGTTTCATTCCGTTTGGACTCTGTTTGATATTCCTTTTCTGCGAAACACTCAAATAGGCAAAAAAACAGCAATTCGGCCTGGGCCTCCGGTTAGTAGGTTAGTCCCAAAAATGATATAAAAGTGTAAAGTAAAGCCCATAAACATCCAAAACAGGTAATATAATACCATGGAACAATCAAAAATTATAGATACATTGGACAAGTATCAGTCGTCGTCGGAGGAGGAACCGCTGGAGAGGTCTTTGAAGATGACCATGGCGACCCCAGCGGTAGGATGCGAGACAGCGAGAGCGAGGAAAAAAGCGAGGAAGCGGCTATAGCTTAGGAAGGAAGGAAGGCGGAAACAGGGGAAATGTGACTTGTGGTCGGGGAGAAAAGGGGACGGGGAGGGGGAGGGTAGATATTTCGGCTGTAGGCCAAAAATTTCGAAATGTGCAGGGAAACATTGCGCGCGGTGCTGCCGGACACCATTCACTTTGAAAGATAGTGTGCATCGCAAACGATTATTCTGCTTAACGCGCATGGGATGAGTTTGAAAATTGAAATTTTGGTGGAAATTTCCCCGCCTACGTCATTGCATAATTTAACATCGCTTGCTAAGTTGGGCACACAAAAGAGCTTACAGCACACAGACCAGACTTACTGAATCGCACAATTTTAGTAATTAAACAGAGACAGTTCACCTAAACATTGCTCTAACAAAATACCAGCATTAAAAACAAAGCCTAAGTACAAATAATTTTAACAAATCCACCACTGCGCCAGCCTATGCATCACCGGTGTGAGATGAGATGTCGATGACTTGTCCTATCGACATGCTGTCGTTGGTGGACCCCACGTCCCCCTGCTGAAGTCAACCGCATCCTCATCCTCGTCCTCGGCGCCGCCCTCAAGGTTGTAGTACTCATAGTAGTGGTTGCTTCAAAGCTCGCGTTGGTACTCCACCGCCGATTCCTCAATGGACAGGCTCTTCTTTACCTCGACTTGGGCCACGCGCAACTCCTCCTCCCGGTGCTCCTCATTCTCCGCCATCTTCTGCATCTCCAGCTCCTGCTCGACAACCTCATGAGGAAGGAGGTGCTCCATGGCCACCGCCGCCTTTTCGGACGTGGGTCGCATGCTGGATTCCGAGGTGGCCTGGAATATGTTGGCGTGGATGGCCTCAACGCGGGCTAGGGCGACATTGGTGGCACGGACGGCAGCTCGAGCGCTCTCGGCGTTTGAGCCGCCGTCGTAGCAGCAGCTGCAGCCGTCTCAGGTACTGTAGCTGCTCTGTCGGCTTCCACAGACGCCCTCTCGGCGGAAGCGGACGCGCTCAATGCGGATGCGGCTGCACTCTCGGCGTAGGCGGCCGCGCTCTCGGCGCAGGCGGCCGCGCTCGAGGGGGACGCAGCCATCGTACGGGCCTTCACGAAGCGTTTCCACGGCGGGAATGGGGATCGGGATTTGTGGATTCAGGGGTTGCCGGCACTGGAGCAGACGAGCCGGCGAAGCTTAAGGAGGAAGACTTAAATAGACCCAGATTTTTTCATTGCAAACGATTCCTACAAAACAACTGTGTGATGTTGTAGATATTTTTTATTAGCTGTGAAAGACGAATTTGGAGTAAAGTGGCAACGGATGGTGTTTTAAATGTACTAGAAAAATTTTAGTACTAATACAATTGTCATGTCAAATTTTGGAAAAATTCAGGGGTCATTTGACCTTTTAAGACATTTAAGTGATTTTCTAGCCATTTAATGGCCGTAATTTAAAATTTGAACTGCATGTACATGCAGCAGCTAACCAAAATGGTTTGAAAAGTCATATTTTGTGTACTTGTGTGCGATTTAATTCCACGTGCAGTAAATCGAAAGGAATTTCAAACATATTGGTCTAACGGATATGACACAATTAAGCATGGAGTGCCATGGCATATAAATTCCAAAAAATTAAAAACATGAAACCTTGCTTGAGGTAATGTCATACCACCAAGATGATGTGGTACAAAAATTTGCCTGTTTGACGAAAGTTTGGACACACACCCATCACAAACCGGAGCAACTCACTAGAAGGCTCGTGGTTCCGAGAGGGAAAAATGCATGTTTGCTGACGAACGTTAGATAGCTTCCTCTTACGGCCTTCAAAATTTTTCTACCTGTAATCCACTGATACTAACTATCATGTGGAAAATTGAAAACTTCAGGGGTCATTTGACCTTTTCAAGAGATTTAAGTGATTTCCTAGTCATTTAATGACCGTACATAATTCAAATTTGAACTAGATGTACATGCAACGGCTAACCATAACGGTTCGAAAAATCATATTTGTGTACTTGTGTGCGAGTTAATTCCATGTGCAGTAAATTAGAAGGAATTTTCAAACATACTGGTCTCATGGCAAGGACACATGCATGTTCATGCATGAAATGCCATGGCATTGTTATTTCAAAAAAAAATGATCAGAAAAACATGAAACCTTGCTTGATGTAATGTCATGCCACCAAGATGATGTGGTGCAAAAATTGGCTGGCTTGATGAAAATTTGGACACACACCCCTCACAAACCAGAGCAACTCACTAGAAGAGTCGTGGTTCCGAGAGGGAACAATGCATGTTTGATGACGAACGGCAGATAGCTTCCTCTTACGGCCTTCAAAAATTTTCTACGTGTGATGTGCACTGATACTAACTGTCATGTGAAAATTTGGAAATTTTTAAGGGTCATTTGACCTTTTAAAGAGATTTAAATGATTTCCTAGCCATTTAATGAATGTACGTAATTCAATTTTAAACTAGATGTACATGCAACAGCTAACCATAACGGTTTGAAAAATCATATTTGTGTACTTGTGCGAGTTAATTCCATGTGCAGTAAATTAGAAGGAATTTTCAAACATATTGGTCCCACGGCATGGACACATGCATGGAGTGCCATGGCATTTTAATTACAAAATATTAAAAAATGATTAGAAAAACATGAAATCTTGCTTCATGTAATGCCATGCCACCAAGATGACGTGGTACAAAAATTGGTCTGTTTGACGAAAGTTTGGACACACACCCCTCACAAACCGGAGCAACTCACCAGAAGGCTCGTGGTTCCGATAGTGAACAATGCATGTTTGATGACGAACAGTAGATAGCTTCCTCCTACTGCCTTCAAAAATTTTCTACATGTAATGTGCACTGATACTAACTGTCATGTGAAAATTCGAAAAATTTCAAGGGTCATTTGACCTTTTGAAGACATTTAAGTGATTTCCTACCCATTTAATGACCGTAATTCTA
The DNA here is from genome assembly GCA_021605205.1 of Aegilops longissima. Taxonomy (NCBI): domain Eukaryota; kingdom Viridiplantae; phylum Streptophyta; class Magnoliopsida; order Poales; family Poaceae; genus Aegilops; species Aegilops longissima. Next base: position 6,338,236 of record CM038677.1, read on the forward strand.
ATTTGAACTACATCTACATGCAATGGCTAACCATAACGGTTTGAAAAATCATATTTGTGTACTTGTGTGCGAGTTCAAAAATCATCAGACGATGTAAATATCTGGTATTCAAAAAAGAAAATCTAAAATCTGGCAAGACAACCGGCCCCACACGATTAGCACTCTATTTCGTGCCTCGAGTTTTGGAAGGTGGGTGGCGGGCTTTATTAATCAGACATGGTTCTGCATTGGGAACCGTCAGCTATTATGTTCACACATGGATTTTGCTGCTGGAATCGAGTGTAATTCGCACTACAGTACTCGTAAATTCCGGCGACCGGCGCGTGTACTGTTCCCGACAATCTAGATTCTGGATGACAATAAATACTACCTTGCTCACATCGTCCCGCCTGCATTCTCATCTAGATCCTCCCCTTGCTCGCCCTCTATCTCTCTCTATCTCTCTATCTATCTATCTGAAATCTCTGCCATGGTGCCGCCAGTCTGCCCACGCGCCGACGAGGAGTCGCCACCCCCGAGCAGGCTCACTCGAAGAGCGGCGACGAGGACACCTACGCGCCGCCGGACGAGGTTGCGCAGGACCCTCCAACTTTGGATTGGTTTTGGGGCGAGTACGGTCTTTGTCTTTGGAAGTCACTGCCGCCGGCTGAGAAAGCCAGGTAAGTGGCTTTCAAGAAGGAGATGGCGGAGCAGGATGCCAGTTACTAGGTGGCCTGTGAAGCCCATGATGCCGCCTGGAAAAAGGAGGCAACGAAGCTTTGGGGGCGGGCGCGTTGTCGTGCGGAGGAGGTGTACGAAGACGGGTACTTCGCGAGGAAAGCCACAGGTGTTAGGCGCCTCGTCGCTGCATGGAGCTGGGCCAATAAGCTTCGGCGTGCCACCGACGAGGAGCTCCGGTGGGTGCCCAACAAAATGGCAAGATCTTCTGCGCGCGTCCGCCTGCAAGAGGCAGATCGACACGTCAAGCGCTGTGAGGCGGAGGAGGCGGAGTATTGCCTCCGCTCTGGGAAGACGCCGCGCACCAGGGAGATGTTGGCGAGGGGCTGCCGGAATACTGGCCCCAGGAGGGATTATTAGTTTTAGTATTGTTCGTTTTCAATTTTATGCATTGTACCTAGTAGTTAAGTATCATCACGTATATGTGACGATATTATATATATTGTGTGATGAACTAATGAATAATTAATATTATATATATTATGAATTCCATTTTCTATCTGTTTTTGTATACTAATTTGAATCTATCTGTTATCATCCACATATAAAGAATGGAAAGCGTATAAACACACATTGAAACAGAACATATAAGAACAGGAAACAGAGTAGACACATTGAAATAGAGCAATAAACAGAGAAATAGTATGATTGCTGTGTATACATAGCTATCCACGTCGAAACGACTCAACAAAATGAAAATGCGTCCATGAGACCATGACCAGCAGCCCTTGCCTACGGTAGCTCTTGGCTCTGCCTGAACTCGTGCAGGCGTTCGTCCAAGCGGTCGACACGCTCGCGTACATCTGGAGTGTGATCTCGAGCTCCAAGTTGGCTATTTCATCGGAGATCACCACCTCGAGGACGCGATGGCCATGTTCCTCTACTGCGCCAGGTGGACACCTGGGCCATGCAGGCGGTCAAGCCTGCCGACCAGCGCGTTGGCATCGAGCGTGCTGTGGACAAGGTGAACGGCGCGACCCATGTGAACGGTGCGGCGGGCGTCCGGTGCAAGTACGGTGTGTCCGGCCTCTGGTGCAAGTACGGCACAAAGGGTTTGTGCCCACTCCTGGCGAGGAATGGGGGTACTGATAGGACATGTACCCAGCTGCGAGCCCTGTCGATAGCAGGCAAGCGCTGATGAATCTGCTCTTGCTATGCGGCGCGCCGCGCCTCTCGCTCTGTGGCGCTTCAACGCTCTCGCCGTGCAGCAAGCCGCAGCCTATCGGCGCGGACGCACCATCGATCAAGTTGTGCGGTGAGCTGCAGCCTCTCGGCGCTGACATGCCTATCTTGATCCGCAGTGCTGAAGCGCCATACACCAAAGGTATGCTCAACCCTGGAATGACGCGCATCACAGCGTCGTCCATCGCGTTGCCGGGGAGCGCTGTGGCCTCGACGGTCTGTGGCGCCTTCTGGTTTTCCAAGTCGACGTGGTTGATGGTAGAGACTGTGCTTTGGTGCATTGGCATGCTTGGAAAAGGTGGATGTGCTACAGGTTGCGCTTGTTGCCTCCGTGCGCCGTGCCGCACCTAGGTTTATGTGCAATATCACTGGGTGGCGGGAAACAGGTGAGGAAATGGCGGGAAACAGTGGCGTGTTCATAGAACGCCATCAATTAATGGAAACTTACAATATAAAGGAACATCGAGCTAGCACAAGAAGTAGACAATGATGAGATGAACACGAGCCACAATAGGGAACCCGTCAGTGATGAATTCGTCAATCGCAAACAGTTGCACACTAGCAAACGTTTTCCCACAACACACACGGCTTATTCCATCACAAACAGGTCGGATGGATCAACTATATGCCACGTATACACATTGTGAAAAAGTAATGCGGTAGACCTTCTTTAACATATGTTAAAAAATAAAATAAAAATTAAAAAAAACAAGGACCTCGAGGTTAAATTAGCTGAGGGAATTGGTCATTTTGGTCATTTGACCAATATGACCCATCCTATCAATTAATTTAACATCAACACAACTTCCCATCCAGTCACCCATCCCATGGCCGATCCAGGCTGAGCACACTTAACTAGAGAGTTCTCTTAGATGAGCTACTGGTGGAACAGCTAGTCCTTGCTGATAAAGGATGCCTCTTTGCATCCTTATGGCGCATCCGGATGACCGCCCGTCCCCCAATGGCCAATACATATTGTGTAGACAGAGCATATCACATACGTCTTATTAGAAGCAATCGTCTGTATTATTATCGGTCTTCACACACATTTCTGCTTACAGACCTGTTTGCCACATATCACACACATCTTGTTATATTGAATCATTTTTGTTCTCTTGTCTCAACGCAAACAGTTCATCCGAGTGAACCGCATGCCGTATATCGCACACACCTTGATCTGCCTGACCGTTTCTTTTGTGTTGCCTAATCACAAACAGTTCATCCTAGTGAACCGTATGTTGTGTATCGCACACGCCTTCATCTGGCTGCCCGTTTCTTTTATTCCACCTCATCGCAAATAGTTAATTGAACTAAACCGTATGCCCTGCATCGCACACGCAACTAAAATCTGAACCGTGTTTGATGCATCGGTCATCGCAAATGTTTCGGACATTTTTGACGGTTCTCTGACACCACCGTTTGCGATTATTGCATATCACATAGTTTCTCGAAGGGTCTCTGATCGTAGTGTCGCATTAGCAGCATTCTGCAGTAGTGACACATCACCGGAAAGGCAACAAGGTTTGTGTACAGGCCCTCCGTGATCCAATCCCCCTCCGGCAGTGCCAGAAAAGGCCCCAAGATGGGATCTCATGAGAACATAAGGTTGCGGTGGCGGAAAAGTATTTTTGTGGATGCCTTTGGTATAGAGGGAATATTTGAGAATATATAGTGCTGGAATTAGGGCTAGGAGGTATACTAGGGGCCCAAAAGCCATGGGGGCACGCCCCCTGGGGCACGCCCCTATGGCTTGTGTCTGCCTCATAGGTCTTCTGGCCTCCTCTCCAAGTCTCATAGGTTTCTTCTGGTCCAAGAAAAATCACCGTAAAGTTCTATTCCGTTTGGACTTCCTTTTCTGTAAAAGACAAAAACAAGGGAAAAAACAATAACTGGCACTAGGCACTAGGTTAATAGGTTAGTCACAAAAAATGATATAAAATAACACCAAAATGCATGTAAAACATCCAAGATGGATAATATAATAGCATGGAACAATAAAAATTATAGATACGTTGGGGTGCGGTTTGCAGGCCACTGTAAAATGTTTTACAGGCCGGGCGGCTATACGGGCTCTATTCTAGCCAAAAAATTGGGTTGAGCCCTTATAATCGTTGGGATTTTACTAGTCCATGTGTTTTGAGGGGTCTTCTTGAGATGCTCTAATATAGGTGGATCATATGGTGTTCTTCCCTCTCCATCTCTTGTTGTGATGGATTGAGTCTTGCTCTTTCAGTTTTCCTTATGTTGGATTGAGTATTTTGGATTTGAGAACACTTAATGTATGTCTTGCATGTGGATACCTGTGGTGACAATGGAGTATTCTATTGAGTTACTTGATGTGTGTTTTGGTATTCGACTTGCGAATTTCCGTCACATTGGGGTAATCTATGCATAGGGGTTGGTACATGTTTTCATCCTATGTTCTTCGGTATAAGTTTTGGAGTGATTCTTTATCGCACGTTGAGGGATTGTTATATGATTCAGTTATGTTAGCACTGTTGAGAGATTATTGCACTAGTGAAAGTATGAACCCTAGGCCTTGTTTTCAAGCATTGCAATACTGTTTGTGCTCACTTTTACTACTTGCTACCTTGCTATTTTTATATTTTCAGATTACAAATACCTATATCTATCCATATTACACTTGTATCACCATCTCGTCGTCGAATTAGTCCACCTATACAATTTACCATTGTATTGGGTGTGTCGGGGACACAAGAGATTTTTTGTATTTGATTGCAGCGTTGTTTGAGAGAGACCATCTTCATCCTACTCCTCCCATGAATTGATAAATCTTAGTTCATCGACTTGAGGGAAATTTGCTACTGTCCTACAAAACTCTACACTTGGAGGCCCAATAGAGTCTACAAGAAGAAAGTTGTGTAGTAGACATCAGGCATCTATTTACTTGAACGAAACTAACTGACTTTAGAAAAATCACATGTTAGGGGATAGAGAAAACACGATAGATGATATCAACGGGCCACAAAACAAGAATTAGAAAAATATGCATGCATGCACGTGTCCCGTGCATGGTAGAAAATCCTCTCTATGAAATAAATAGAAAGAACAAAAACCGATAAGCAGTGATGGTGTCCTGGAGTAGGGGGTGCTAGCCATGTCGGCTCCTAGCCATGTGGGTCGGGCTAAGGACCCCCCATGAAGATAAACTAGTGGGCCTCGTTTGTCAGGCCCAGTAGAGCCAAGATGGGAGATTCTAAAGACTTGGCGTGCACTCCAAAGATTTAGGACGTTGATATCTATCGTACGTTTGGCCTGGGAACTTCCCAGACCGAACGAAAGTTCGGTACGAGGGGATTGATCCCCTGTACAATTTCGTTTTGCCGGGAAACCCATAGAGCAAACATCTCCTCGTGGACAAGCCTTTTCCCTACAAAAAGAAAAAAATAAAAAAAAAGACCACTAATTGCTAATGAAAAAGGCCAGAGTTTGTTTCCCCTATGATAATAAAAGCCCGGTTTTTTGCTTTGCTACGAAAAAATGTCATTACTTTAAAAGAAAAAACTGCCACGAAAAATTCCAAAATAATTGTAGTTCGAGTTTGACCAAACTATTTATGATTTTCCATTATATTATCTTTACAATCGCAAGGTTTACAAAAACATATTTGATTCCTAAAAAATACATCGCATAGCTGCCATGGCAAAAAATTCCATGTTGTCATGGCACAAAAAAAATTCAAAATTGTTTTATCTTCAGCGGGAGAGGTGCATTGTAGTGGTTCAATCTTGCGGTGACTTTGCTCTACGACAGGAGGGGTGATAAGGGATATTTTGTATTGTTGCTACTAAGGATAAAACAATGGGGTTCGGTCATATTAGTTGATCCTATTCTGTCTACATTATGTCATCTTGCTTAATGTGTTACTTTTATTTTTATTTTTACTTTTATTATTATATCTATCACTATTAGATTTGATACTTATGAAGGAAATATGCCCTAGAGGCAATAACAAAGTTGTTATTTTATATTTCCTTATTCATGATAAATGTTTATTATTCATGCTAGAATTGTATTAACCGGAAACTTGATACATGTGTGAATACATAGACAAAACACTGTGTCCCTAGCATGCCTCTACTAGACTAGCTCGTTGATCAAAGATGGTTAAGTTTCCTAGCCATGGGCATGAGTTGTCATTTGATAAACGGCATCACATCATTAGTGGAATGATGTGATGTACAAGATGAGGGTTTCCTGGATTAGGGGGTCCTTGGACAGCCGGACTATATGCTTATGCCGGACTGTTGGACTATGAAGATACAAGATTGAAGACTCCGTCCCATGTCCAGGTGGGACTCTCCTTTGCGTTGAAGGCAAGCTTGGCGATTTGGATGTGTAGATCTCCTTCTCTGTAATCGACTCCGTGTAACCCTAGCCCCCTCCGGTGTCTATATAAACCGGAGGGTTTATCCGTAGGACAAGAAAAATCATAATCACAGGCTAGCTTCTAGGGTTTAGCCTCTACGATCTCATGGTAGATCAACTCTTGTAATACTCATATCATCAAGATCAATCAAGCAGGAAGTAGGGTATTACCTCCATCGAGAGGGCCCAAACCTGGGTAAACATCGTGTCCCCCGCCGCCTGTTACCATTAGCCTTAGACACACAGTTCGGGACCCCCTACCCGAGATCCGCCGGTTTTGACACCGACATTGGTGCTTTCATTGAGAGTTCCACTGTGTCGTCAAAATAAGGCTTGATGGCCCCTTCAATCATCAGCAACGATGCGATCCAGGGTGAGGTTTTCCTCCCTGGACAGATCTTCGTATTCGGCGGCTTCGTACTGCGGGCCAGCTCACTTGGCCGTCTGGAGCAGATCGACATCTACGCCCCTGACCATCAGGTCAGGTTTGGAAACTTAAACTACACCACCGACATCCGCGGAGACTCGATCTTCGACGTATTCGAGCCCGCGTCAGGAGTGCCGAATAGTCACGACAGGCATGACTTAGATCTGCCATCGGACGGTGTTCGGTATATTGCACCTGCGGCTGCCCCGGCCTTCAATCTGGAGCAGATCACGCCATCTGAGGACGGGTGGATGGACCCCGTCATGGAGGCCGCACATTCATCGGTGCTGGAGCCGAACACAGACTTCACCTCCAAAGTGATCTGTGTCATCGGACCCTCGGACTCGTCTCCAGCCATAGGTTCTGAACCGCGTGCGCCCGTGTGTATCGAATCTGATTGGGCACCGATCATGGAGTTTACCTCCGTGGATATCTTTCAGCACTCACCCCTCGGCGACGTGCTAAATTCATTGAGGTATCTCTCTCTCTATCGGGAGACTCTTGGTCGAACTATGTTCAGCTTGAGTGGGAAGCGGACGACGAAGAAATTCGTTCCCCACCCACCACCCACTTGATAGCCACTGTCGATGACTTAACCATGTGCTCGACTTCGACTCTGAAGACATCGACGGTATGGACGACGATGCAGGAGAAGAACATGAACCACTGCCCACAGGGCGCTGGACAGCCACCTCATCATATGATATATATATGGTGGACACCCCCAAAGAAAACAATGGCGACGAGGCAACGGAGGATAACCCCTTGGGGAAGCAATGAAAGCACCGGCATCATCGGCGCCGCCCTAAGCCCCGCCAAGGAAAAAATAGGAATACCGGCACAAGGGATGATAGCAATCCGGAAGGTGCCGAAGACGAAAACAATCCCGCCCAGCCAGACTTCGAGCAGGCCGAGCGGAAGGATGGGCAAGCTAGCCCTAAGGAGCAGGAAACAAATGGAGAATCATAGGATGACAATTACATGCCCCTCTCCGAAGACGAAGTGAGCCTTGGCGACGAAGAATTCATCGTGGCTGAGGATCCCGTCGAGCAGGAGCACTTCAAGTGCCGGCTTACAGCCACTGCAAAAAAAGCCTGAAAAAACAGCAGCAGCAGCTTCAAGCTGATCAAGACCTGCTAACTGATAGATGGACCGAGGTCCTAGCTGTCGAGGAATACGAACTCGAGCGCACAACTAAAAGTTACCCAAACCGCAGGTTGCTACCTCAACTCGAGGAGGAGGCATCAAGGCCTACACTATCAGCGCATTATGCGGCTGACCGGCCACCTCATGGCCGAGAGAAAGCGGCGTATCAGCCCGAACACCAGCCTGCACCTTGCCGCCAATCAATCAAAAATACTAAGGCCCGGGGCTACATGCAGGACATGTCAGACGTATTGGAAAACAAAGCAGAACAGTCAAGATTGATCTACGGATCACGGGGGCTCGCCACAACACGTGACGATGACCGTCACACCGGATATACCAACAAATCTGGCCAGACCGAATACAATGTAGACCGGCACAGAGGCGCCGCACACCCCTAATGCTTCACTGATGAAGTAATGGATCATGCATTCCCAGAAGGGTTTAAACCCGTGAACATTGAATCATATGATGGTACTACAGACCCCGCGGTATGGATAGAATATTTCTTCCTCCACATTCACATGGCCCGCGGGGATGATCTACATGCCATAAAATACCTCCCACTAAAACTCAAAGGATCGGCTCGGCATTGGCTGAATAGCTTGCCGACAAACTCCATCGAAAGTTGGGAGAACCTGGCAGACGCATTCCTGTATAACTTCCAGGGCACTTATGTGCGACCACCGAATGCTGATGATCTAAGTCACATAACTCAGCAGCCCGGAGAGTCAGCTAGGAAATTCTGGACTCGGTTCCTCACTAACAAGAACCAAATTGTCGACTGTCCAGATGCCGAATCCCTAGAGGCCTTTAAGCATAACATCCGGGACGAGTGGCTGGCCCGACATCTCGGCCAAGAAAATCCAAAGTCCATGGCAGCCCTCACGACACTCATGACCCGCTTTTGTGCGGGCGAGGATAGCTGGTTGGCTCGTAGCAACAACACAGCAAGCAATCCTGGCACATCAAAAGCCAAAGACAACAACGACAAACCACGACGCAACCATCACAAGTGTCGCAAAAACGGTGACAACGCCGAAGCCACGACAGTCAACGCCGGATTCAGTGGCTCTAAGTCCGGTCAGCGGAAAAAGCCATCCCAAAAGAACAATTCGGGTCCGTCCAGTCTGGATCGCATACTCGATCGTCCATGCCAAATTCACGGCACCCCAGGAACACCAGCCAATCACACCAACAGAGAATGCTGGGTCTTCAAACAAGCCGGCAGGTCAGGTGCCGCCAACAAGGATCAAGGCTCTCAAAGCGATGACGACGACGAGGAGACCCGATCACCAAACAAAAGAGGGCAAAGGAGATTTCCCCCACAAATCAAAATGGTGAACATGATAAACGCCATCCACATCCCCAAACGGGAGCGGACGTGCACTTTTAGGGATGTCGACTTAATGGAGCAAGTCGCCCCACAATATAAACTATGGCCGATCACTTTTGATCATATAGATCGTCCGGCCAATACCAACCAGGGTAATTCAGCCGCACTTGTCCTCGACCCAATAATTTACGGGTTCCAGCTCACATGGGTCCTTATGGACGGAGGCAGCAGTCTAAACCTGCTGTATCAGGACACAGTGCGCCAGATGGGTATTGATCGTTCGATGATCAAACCCAGTAAAACCACCTGTCAGTGTCAAAACCGGCGGATCTCGGGTTGGTGGTCCTGAACTGTGCGTCTAGGCGGATGGTAACAGGAGACAAGGTACACGATGTTTTTACCCAGGTTCGGGCCCTCTCGATGGAGGTAAAACCCTACTCCTGCTTGATTAATATTGATGATATGGGTAGTACAAGAGTAGATCTACCATGAGATCAGAGAGGCTAAACCCTAGAAGCTAGCCTATGGTATGATTGTTGTTCGTCCTACGGACTAAAACCCTCCGGTTTATATAGACACCGGATAGGGTTAGGGTTACACAGAGTCTGTTACAATGGTAGGAGATCTACATATCCGTATTGCCAAGCTTTCCTTCCACGCCAAGGAAAGTCCCATCCGGACACGGGATGAAGTCTTCAATCTTGTATCTTCATAGTCCAGGAGTCCGGCCAAAGATGATAGTTCGGCCGTCCGGACACCCCCTAGTCCGGGACTCCTTCAGTAGCCCCTGAACCAGGCTTCAATGACGACGAGTCCGGCGCGCATGTGGTCTTCGGCATTGCAAAGCGAGTTCCTCCTCCGAATACTTCATAGAAGATTTTGAACACAAGGACAGTGTCCGGCTCTGCAAAATAATTTCCACATAACACCGTAGAGAGAATAATATTTACACAAAATCAATCTGCTGACGTATTCCACAGCGTGCCATCACGCCACGGCCAAGTCTTTATTTGAATTGTTTTTACTGTACCGCCTCAGCGCGTTTAGCGAGGCGGTTTCCTTGGCACGTCTTGTCAAAGCAGAGATCGTGTCCCCTTATCCCGGGATTCTCATCAATACGGACGTGGGTAACCCAACCGCGCCATTGATTACGGCGCTTGGAAGATAAGAGAGTTTTACCAGGCTGGTGGGGGCGCTTAGTTGCGTCCGTCCATATAAGGGGATAAGGATCCACCTTTTCACCTACGCCTTCTTCCTCCTTGGCTCATCCATTTCCGCGCACTCGAGCTCCAGCGCCCAAGTCCGCACATCTCTCCTCAACCTTCTCCAGCCATGTCCGGAGCGGGAGGCAAGTGGATGGTCTCCTCCGTCACGGAGGGGCACATCACAAGGCTGCGGGAGGCCGAATACTTGTCCGGCGACATCGCGTGTCGGCTCCCCACAAAGGGGTAGCTCATCCCCACCCCCATGCCCCATGAGAGGGTGGTGTTCCTCACCCACTTCCTCCGCGGACTAGGTTTTCCACTTCACCCATTTGTCCGGGGGCTCATGTTCTACTACAGCCTAGACTTCCACGATCTGGCCCCAAACTTCATCCTCAATATCTCGACGTTTATCGTCGTGTGCGAGGCTTTTCTCTGCATCCAGCCCCACTTCAGCTTATGGTTGAAAACCTTTAGCGTCAAGCCGAAGATAGTGGGCGGGCGACAAGCGGAGTGCGGAGGCGCCATGGCGGGCAGGATGCCCAACGTCACATGGCTTGAGGGCTCCTTCGTGGAGACCATAAAGGGGTGGCGATCGGGGTGGTTCTACATCACCGAGCCGCGCGACTCCAAATGGGCGGCGGCCCCCGAATTCAGATCTGGCTCCCCCACCCGGCTCACGTCATGGAAAGAGACGGGCCTGACGTGGGGTGATTCGGAAGAGCTGGCCGGACTCCAAACTGTGTCCGAACTCGTGGACAAGAACCTAAAGCTTGTCAACGTAGTCCAGGTTATGCTCATCCGCCGGATTCTCCCATGCCAGCAACGGGCCTTTAACTCGTGGGAGTTCGATCCGGTACAGCACCAGACCTTGAGCCGGCTCTTCGACACTACGTACGAAGATGCCTGGAAGGTACTGTCCAAGGGCGCCGAAGCTCCCGCATCCGCTACCGAGGATCGCGGATTCCGCTCGCAGCGTCAAGCCAGCGAGGTAAATTATTTTGCCCTTTATGGGACTCTTTGTTCATAGTTTGACTCTATGCGGGATCTAAAACTCCCTAACCTTTGACAGGACTGGTTGAAGACGTCCGGACAGATTAACTGTCCGGCTCCTTTGCCGGAAGACCCAGCAGACGCCCGCTTGACGGGGTTGCTGGTTCTGGCACCTCACGTGGTGTCGGAGAAGAAGGCCAAGAAGGAGGCCGCGGGAACTCGAAGGAGATCCCGGCACCAGGTGGTGTCAGATTCTGAAGCAGAATCCTCTCTTGAGGAGGAGAAAAAAGAAGCCTCTCGCCCAGCGGGGGAAGGGAAGAAAAGGAAGGCCGCCCCGACTGGGGAGGCCGGAGGGTCCAAGAAAGGAAGAACCCTTCCTCCGGACGTCTCCACCAACGCTGACGACGGCAAGGAGGAGTGGCCTTCGAGGGCCAAGCCCCCGGCGAGATCGTAAGTGTCCGGATACCCATGGTTTTTTCTTATTTACTGCATAGTGTTCTCTAATGCCGAACAATCATGCAGCCCGCCCAAGGGCGAGCTTGCCGCTTCGTCAAGCGGGTCTCTGAATTCGTCCGAAGTGGAGAGCACTTCTCTTCCGACCGCCTCCTCGCCTCATGCCGCTGACGAAGCCGAGGTGGGGCCCCAAGGGGGGCCTGGTCAAGAGGAGGTGGCACAGGAGGCGCCACAAGGCAGCCTCCCGGACTCCAGGCGTGAGGTGAGCAAGGCCCCCAGGGGCTCTAAGCCCGACCCTTGTCCGGACTCCATACGGAACCTTCAGCGGTTTCGAAGCCCGGCAAGCGGCCCCTTCATAAGAATGCTAAGACGCCGGTGTCCTTCGTCCAACCGGAGGCACCGGACAGCTTACTGGAGGAGCTTAACAGCGCCTTCATCGAGGAGGAGCACCGCACTGTTATGAGTGCGGTGATCCAGAAAGTTCAGTCCGCCAAGAGCGGGCTGACTGAAGCCTGCAACTGCCTTCTAACAGGCTTTGAGGTAAGTTTTCAATATATGCAAGAAGATTACCGATAGACAAGTAGTTCTCGATGCTTAGTTCGGTGTTCGGAAAGAAAAGCCGGACTAAGGATCTAAAAAGATATACGCAGGAGTCTAACATAATTATGTCAATATGGGAATGCAGGCTGCCCTGCTGACCTCTGCCGCACTGACTGCGGAGGTCAATGTATTAAAGGAGAGCCTCGAGCGGTCCGAGAACGAGCTCGGCCAAGCCAAGAAGCAGCTCGAGGACAAAGAAGGTAAATAATACCTTATTAAAGTAATACCTTATAGAAAGGAGTTGGTTGCAAAAAAGACAGGAATAACATGGGTATTGTAGGGGCCACGAACGAGGTGGCGATCCTAAAGGAAGCGGTGACCGCGGCCGAAAACAAAGTGGCCGCAGAGCGCATCGAGCGAGAGAAGGGGGAGGCGCAGCTGGCGGAGGTACGGCAAGAGCTCTAGGCTCTCGTGAAAAAACATGAGGGTTTGGAGCGTGACTCGAAGACCCGAGAGTCCGAGCTTGCCTCGGCTCTTGAGAGTGCCAAAGCCGCTAAGGCAGAAGCCCAAAAAGCCCTCCAGGAGATTGAGGCGATGAAGAAGATAGCGGCAGGTAAGGCATTCTTTATGCAAAGCAAGAATGTAAAAGTCAATTATCTGTTACTTACCCGAATCCGGAGCTCTCCAGGAGCCTTCGCAGATCTGCCCCGCAGTGTATCCGACGCCACCGCTTTCTACCGAGCCGAAGAGGGGAGCTCGACGGAGAAGGTGTTTTGGTCTCAGTATGCTGAGGCCGAACATCCGGTGCCCTTGAGCGACCAACTGAAGCACTTGGTCGAGCTCCACAAGGTCGCCGAACAGGCCATGAAGGGCCTTATAGCTCGGTTGTGGCCAAATGAGGCCATGCCTGGGAACTACTTCGGGCTAGTGCGGCGGCTGGTGGACGCCTGTCCATGGATCGAAGTAATTAAGCGCTCTGTCTGCATCGAAGGTGCCCGTAGGGCCCTTTCCCGTGCTAAGGTGCACTGGGGCAAGCTGGACGGTGAGAAGCTTGTGAAGGACGGACCACCAGTGGGCAAGGAGCATCGCAAGCCCGAAATGTATTATGAGGGCGTCCTGGAGGGTGCCCGCCTGATAGCGGGTGAATGCTCCAAAGATGTAATTTTTGAATAGACTCGCATTTGTTATCCTGTACGCTGAAAACTTGTTCATATGCGCTAAGCAACGCCAGAATTTAAAATATTACCTTCAGGCGGCCGCTTATCAAATCGAGAGATGGCAAGTCGTTGGCTTCAGCCCCCATGCCACGAAAGTTTGGGGTGTTAGGGATAAACTTGAGCGCTCTTGTTCCCATTCTTGGGTCCTACGAGGAGGCGCCAACACAACGAACCAGGCAACCGGACTTATAGTGCTTGAACACTCTCACTTAGCCATAGAATTCTATAATTTTAAATTTCAGTGAAGCCCCTAGTATTCGGAAGACCGAGTTCGGGGCGCTATCCACGCCTTGGCCGGACAGAGCCGGCTCCTCGCTCTAAGCAGCATAAGTCTTTAGGGACCCGAAAAAACCTCTCGAACAGCGACCAGCTCTCGCCTTATCATGACGGTCAGTTTTAGCTTTCTCCACTGAGGTGCTCAAGCCAGCTCAACCGGGGCACAATCGCAGTGGTTCTCCCAGTGCTACCTTAGCCGATATAACGGAACGTAAGGTACCAAAACATGGGAGCCGGGCAAACCCAACTATTGACCCAAGACATGATTCGGAGCCGATGCATATAATGCTAGAAGTTCGGGGTGCCGCACTTGTGAAAGTGTTCGGACTTATCACACCATTCTGTGGGGTACTCAAGCCCCTGGTGTATTGGCCGTACCAAAGTGTACGGGTGCAACATGTCATAGATGAACATATATGGAAAAAAGGTGATGCAATAATAAGCAGAAGCTATGTATTGTTTATTCAAAAAGATACTGCAATCATAGCAGAACGATACAAATAGTGGGTAAGCAAGGGATGGGACTATTTAACATGTCCCCCTCCAGGGGTAAGCTACGGGGTGGTATGTAAAACAGGTATAATGCTCATAGTAGAGACCACCTGGGCACTCGACGTAGCTTTCTGCTTCCCTGGCTGTTGCATCGTGAGTTCGGCAATTCTAGTGCCGGACAAGGCTTCTGGAAAACGGAGTCCTGAAAGTAAGAGAAAAGAAGAAAAAAGAATGACACAATCGGGAGCCCCTGGTGCGGTTGAGCCGCACTCTGGGCGTGTCGTGGTCTTGCCCCTCCCCTTATGCCCATGGTATCTCCAGAGCATAGTTATGTACGCGTAGTACTGGCTTCGCGATTTCGCGAGGGCTGGGGTTGGGGCCGCATTGCTACGCTTGCTCGGATCGTGCCAAGCGGTCTTGTTGTAGGTTACTCCGGGCGCGCTTGACGGTGTCCGGACGTGTAATGGCCGGACTCGAGAATTGCCTTAAGAGGCTGCTTTGCACTTCCGCCGCTAGGGCCGCCGTATGCTCCTCCGTTCGGAGAGAGCGTTCGGTGTTTCCATTGACCGTAATTACTCCTCGAGGGCCCGCATATTGAGCTTGAGATATGCGAAAGCGGCACCGCATTGAACTTTGCAAATGCGGTTCGTCCAAGCAAAGGCATGATAGCCGCCATGAACGGGACTATGTCAAGATTAACTCTTCGCTTCGTGGTTATCCGGGATCCAAGACCACTTCAAGTGTAACGGAGCCTGTGCAGTTGGCCTCTACACCGGAATGACGCCTTTAAAGGTCGTCTTTGTGGGTTTAATCCTTGAGGGTCTATGCCCATTTTGCGACCGTATCCGGTAAAGCAGGTTCAAGCTGCCGCCGCCATCCATCAGGACTCTAGTGAGGTGGAATCCGTCAATGATTGGGTCAAGAACAAATGCGGCGAATCCGCTGTGTCGGATGCTAGTGGGGTGGTCCCTTCGCTCAAAAGTGATCGGGCAGGAGGACCACGGGTTGAACTTTGGGGCGACTGGCTCCATCGCATATACGTCCCTTAGTGCACGATTCTGCTCCCTTTTGGGTATGTGGGTTGCATATATCATGTTCACCGTCCGCACTTGTGGGGGAAAGCCCTTCTGTCCTCTATTGTTCGGCGGCCGGGGCTCCTCCTCGTCATCGCTATGCAGCCCCTTGTCAGTGAGTTCGGCATTTAACTTGCATGCCTGCTTGAACACCCAACAATCCCTGTTGGTGTGGTTGGATAGTTTCGGGGTGCCATGTATCCGCACAAGCGATCGAGTATTCGGTCCAAGTTGGACGGCCCCTGGTATTTCTTTTGAATGGCTTCTTCCGCTGACCGGGTTTAGAGCCTCTGAATCCGCATTTACCGTCGATCTTCAGCATTGTCACCGCACGCGGCGTTTATTCTTGTTGCGACGCGACCTGCAATTGTTGTCCTTGGTATCCGAACTACCGTGGTGTTTGGCCTGTTGTTGCTTCGAGCTAGCCAGCTGTCCTCTCCGCGAAGCGGGTCATGAGTGATGTGAGAGCTGCCATGGATTTCGGCTTTTCCTGTCCTAGGTGCGGGCAAGCCACTCGTCATGGATGTTATGTTTGAAGGCTGCAAGGGCCTCGCATCCGGACAGTCAACGATTTGATTTTTCTTGGTTAAGAACCGTGTCCAGAATTGTCCGGCCGATTCATCGGCTGCTGAATTATATGGCTAAGGTCATCGCGCCGGTGGTCGCACATATGTGCCCGGAAGTTATCGAGGAATGCGGCTTCGTGTCTTCCCAACAACCAATTGATTCTGCTGGCAAGTTGTTGAGCCAATGCCGAGCTGGTCCTTTAAGCTTGAATGGGAGGTATTTGACGGCGTGTAGATCATCACCGCGAGCCATGTGGATATGGAGGAGATAGTCCTCGATCCAGACCGCAGGATTTGTGGTACCATCGTATGATTCGATGTTTACGGGTTTGAAACCCTCAGGGATTTGATGATCCATTACTTCATCTGTGAAGCATAGTGGGTGTGCGGCGCCTCTCTATTGGGCTATATCACGACGTAGCTCATATGAGCTTTGTCTACTGTGTTCGGCCCGGCCGGGGATGCTGTATCCGGCGTGACGGTAATCATCCCGAGTCGTTGGGTGCCGACGCGATCTGTAGATCGATCTTGTTTGCTTTGCCTTATCCTCCAGTATATCTCGCAAGTCCGGCACGTTCTCTCGTGCCTTGGTACTTTTTGAGCAGCGTCGGGGCGTGGCTTGAGCGGAGGGCCGAGAGGCCTCTCTGTCGCGGCCACGGGGTGGCCGGTCTGCCATGTCGTGCGCTGGTGATGCCGATGCTTCCTCCTCTGATCGAGGCAATGGCCTGCGTTTGGGGTAGCTTTTGGAGGGGCGTTCGAGTTTGTACTCTTCTGCAAGGACTTCAGTCCATCTGTCAGCTAGCAAGTCTTGGTCAGCTCTAAGCTGCTGCTGCTTTTTCTTGAGTCTGCTTGCCATGGCCATAAGCCTGCGAAACGCTCCTGTTCGGCGGGATCCTCCGGCACGACAAATTCGTCGTCGTCGAGGCTTGCCTCATCTTCGGAGGGAGGCATATAATTATCGTCCTCTACCTCTCTGTCTGCCGCTCTATCATGAGGGCTGGCTTCTCCTCCCCGTGCTGAATCCTCTTTGGAGGGGTTGTCTTCGCACCGCCCGTGCTGTTATTATCTCCCGTGCCGGAATCGCCGTTTTTGCTGTGGCGGGATTTAGAGTGGCGCCACTAACGTCGGCGCTTGGGTTGTTTCTTGGAGGGGTCATCCTCCGCTGTTCCATCGCCATTCCCATCTTTTGGGATGTCCACCATGTATATGTCATATGACGAGGTGGCCTTCCAGTGCCTCGTGGGCGCTGGCTCTTGATCGTCTCCGGCACCGTCGTCCATACCGTCGATGTCTTCGGAGTCGAAGTCGAGCATGTCGGTTAAATCATCGACAGTGGCTACAAAGTGGGTGGTGGGCGGGCGTTGAATTTCTTCGTCGTCTGAATCCCAACCTTCCTGACCGTAGTTCGGCCAGGGCTCCCCTGACAAAGAGAGAGACTTTAGTGAGTTCAGGATATCGCCAAAGGGCGAGTGCTGAAAGATGTCTGCGGCGGTGAACTCCATAACTGGCGCCCAGTCGGATTCGACCGCAGGGGCTGGACGCTCGAGTCCAAGAGGAGTCCGCACTCGGAGTCATGGGCTCTGCAAAGGACAGGGATGGTGTTCGGCTCAATCGCTGTAGAGATTGTAGCCCCCGAGGCGGTGTCCAGCCACTCGTCCTCGATCGGCGAAATCGACTCCAAACGAAGGTCGGAGCGGACGCTGGTGCGGCCTCCAGGACACTGTTCGGCGGCAAAGCTAGATCATACCCATCGAGACAGTGCGGCGCGCTTGGCTGTGGCTTGAATCCGTCGAAGATCAAGTCTCCGCGATGTCCGCCGTAGTTCAAACTTCCAAATCTGACCTGATGGCGGGCGTAGCTTCGATCTGCTCCAGATGGCTGCTTAATTGCCCGCATGCAAAGCCGCCGAATACGAAGATCTGTCCGGGAGAAAAGTCTCACCCCGACCACATCGTTGTTGATGATCGGAAGGAGCCATCGGGCCTATAGGTGACGCACACGAGGAACTCTCAATGAAAGCACCAATGTCGGTGTCAAACCGCGGATCTCGGTAGGCGGTCCCGAACTGTGCGTCTAGGCGGATGGTAACAGGAGACAAGGGACACGATGTTTTACCCAGGTTGGGCCCTCTCGATGGAGGTAAAACCCTACTCCTGCTTGATTAATATTGATGATATGGGTAGTACAAGAGTAGATCTACCACGAGATCAGAGAGGCTAAACCCTAGAAGCTAGCCTATGGTATGATTGTTGTTCGTCCTACGGACTAAAACCCTCCGGTTTATATAGACAATGGATAGGGTTAGGGTTACACAGAGTCGGTTACAATGGTAGGAGATCTACATATCCGTATTGCCAAGCTTGCCTTCCACGCCAAGGAAAGTCCCATCCGGACACGGGACGAAGTCTTCAATCTTGTATCTTCATAGTCCAGGAGTCCGGCCAAAGATGATAGTTCGGCCGTCCGGACACCCCCTAGTCCGGGACTCCCTCACCACCTTTAAAGGTGTTATACAAGGTGTGGAGGCCAGTTGTATAGGCTCCATCACTCTGGAGGTAGTCTTCGGTTCACCAAACAATTACCGTACCAAAGAGTTAGTCTTCGACATCGTCCCTTTCCGCAGTAATTATCATGCACTGCTTGGGCGAACCATGTTTGCTCGCTTTAACGCGGTACCACACTACGCCTACCTAAGCTTAAGATGCCCAGCCCGTGCGACATCATAATGGTTAATGGCAAAAGAGTATACCGCCGCTTTAACAGCAGAAGCAACGAGTGGCACCTTTCAATCGAACCTTGAGTCGACCGCCAATCTCACGGGCACCGATAAAGGAGTCCAAACTACTTCGCGGCATGATAGCCCAGCTCGTCCGGAGCTCAATTAAATACTCCAGAAAAAGCTGGGAAAGGCCGCATACCGCGGCTCAACCGCTCCGTGGCACATAAATATTTCTCGCATTTCCTTTACAGGTTCACTTTTGCGCACGACAGGACTGGCGACATGGTATCAGCTCGAACGCGCAAGGAAATCCTTAGATATTCCCCTCGAAGACAATCCGGATACACTCTGGATATGCACACAGCTTCTTCCCGCCTGGTCTCAGTAGGTTCCGCCGTCATACTTCTTTTTATCACATCACGTGTACTCATACGCCTCGACGTATTACTCGAATACAACATGTAGATTTATATGACGCTTATCTGCTATCATTTCTTATTGACACCTTTTGTCATAACGGCATCCGTACATCGTGATATGCCTTAATACGCCAGGGGCTTCATTGTACCCATAATACGGCAATAAAGTCCGACCACCTTTGCTGTCGTTCGGCACCCTGAACTCATAGCATTATATGCATCAGCTCTGAATCATGTCTTGGGTCAATAGTTGGGTTTTCCCGGCTCCCTTGTTTTGGTACCTTACGTTCCGCTATATTGGCTAAGGTAGCACAGGGAGAACTACTGCGATTGTGTCCCGGTTCTTCCAGACGAGCGCCTCAGTAGAGAAAGCCGAAAATTGACTGTCATGATACGGCGAGAGCTGGTCAGCTGTTCGAGAGGTTGTAAAATCTTTAAGGATTTCTTCCGCATAATGCCATAACTAATGCAGCGTGTGATGGATCGGCTTTTCTTCCGATCAAGTGCTTATAGAGCCCCTCGTGCGGTCTTCCGAACACCAGGGGCTGCGCCTACCTTTCTTTTGTCAAACTCCTGTGGCTAAGTGAGAGTGATAAAGCCCTATAGTCCGATTGCCTGGTTCGTTGTGCTGAACACCTCCTTCAAGGACCCAAAAATGGGATAAAGAGTGCTCAGGTTTATCCCGAACACCCTCGTACTTCCTACGTGGGGCCATAAGCCGACGACTGGCCAACTCTCAGGATTAATATATATGAAACGGCCGCACAGGAGGAAGAACTTTCACATAACAGGCAATAAATAATAGAAATGACCTTGTTCAACATTACAAAGGACAGCATGGTTGTATTCATGGAAATACAATGTCCTTGGTACATTGCTCCGCCGCAAGGCGGGCTCCTTTCAGGACACTATCATAATATAATTCGGGCTTGCGGTGCTCCTTCCCCTCTGGCGGTCCCTCGGTCATCAGCTTTTCCGCATCCATCTTCCCCCAGTGCACTTTTGCACAGGCGAAGGCCATTCGCGCACCCTCCATACAGAACGACTGCTTGATGACTTCGAATCGAGGGCAGGCACTCACAAGCCGCTTCACGAGCCCGAAGTAACTGCTTGGAATTTGCTCGGCGGGCCATAGCCGGACAATCAAATCCTTCATGGCTAGTTGACCGCCTTGTGCAGTTCGATCAGCTGCTTCAGCTGATCGGCAAATGGCACCGGATAATTCGGTGCGAAATACTGTGACCAGAAGAGTTTCTCCGTAGTGTTCTTTTCCTCGGCTCGGTAGAATTGGGCGGCATCAGATATGCTGCATGGCAGCTCCGCAAACACCCCTGGAGAAATCAGAATTCAAATTATCAACTTGATTTTCTCGTTTCAAAAAAGACCGCTTTGTATAGAAAAAGCCTTACTAGCCGCAATCTTCCTCGCCTCCTGAATTTCCTTCAGAGCACCTTGGGCTTCCTCCCGGGCATCACTTGTGGCTTGGCGACCTTGGGCGAGTTCGGATTCTTTCCTTGATAAACTCTGCTCCAAGGTCTCGCATTTCTTCACGGCATCCTGAAGCTCTCGCTCAGCTTCAATAACCCTGGCCTCGTGCTTTTCTCAAAGAGCCTGCTCTGCGGCTGCCTTCTCGGCTTCGGCCACAGCCTTCTTAAGAGCCTCAATTTCGGCCATCGCCCCTAGAGCACACAATAAAAATATTTTCATCACGCACACTTATTCATTTGTGCTGAATGAACAAGGTTTCGGCATACCTTGGTTATCCTCCAACTGCTTCTTCAGCAGTCGCTACAGACGCCTGCTTATAAAAGAAGAGATATAGATGTCATCAAACGTCTCATGCGAACATAAATTTGATCCTCTGTCCGGTTCTTTCTTTCACCGGATAGTGTATCAGGGGCTACTATCCATACTATGACACTCTTCAAAACCTCATAAAACATACCTCAAAGCCTTTTATAAGGCTGATACAGGATTCATTCAGTCCACTCTCAGCGGACTGAATCTTCTCAATCACCACACCCATAAGGGCACGGTGTTCATCGACGATGGAAGCACTCTTTAGCATCGTCGATAAGGTATCCGGCACCTCTGGTTGAACAGAGGTCGCCGGTGGAGCAAGCACACCCCGTCCAGCCGAGGGAGGCCGCCTGCCTGATTCTGGAGCCGTAGAGGTCTCCGGGACTGCGTCCGGCTGGGGGCCGAATTCGAGATCGCCTCCTGCTACCTCTTGAGCACTGCATTGGTTTTTCCCCGAAGAGGAAGGGATGATGCAGCAAAGTAGCGTAAGTATTTCCCTCAATTTTTGAGAACCAAGGTATCAATCCAGTAGGAGAGCACGCACAAGTCCCTTGTACCTACACAAAACGATAGCAACTCGCAACCAACTTAGGGGTTGTCAATCCCTTCACGGTCACTTACGAGAGTGAGATCTAATAGAGATAATAAATAATATTTTTGGTATTTTTGATATAGATAGATGCAAAGTAAAAAGTAAAAGGCAAAGTAAAACAAAGCAAGTAAATAAAGTGATATAGATTGATATGATGAGAATAGACCCGGGGGCAATAGGTTTCACTAGTGGCTTCTCTCAAGAGCATAAGTATTCTACGGTGGGTGAACAAATTACTGTTGAGCAATTGACAGAATTAAGCATAGTTGTGAGTATATCTAGGCAATGACCATGTATATAGGCATCACGTCCAAAACAAGTAGATCGAAACAATTCTGCATCTACTACTATTACTCCACTCATCGACCGCTATCCAAAGATGCATCTAGAGTATTAAGTAAAACAGAGTAACACCGTAAGCAAGATGACATGATGTAGAGGGATAAATTCATGCAATATGATAAAAAACCCCATCTTGTTATCCTCGATGGCAATAATACAATCGTGCCTTGCAACTCTTTACATCCATCGAGTAAGGACACCGCAAGATTGAACCCAAAGCTAAGCACTTCTCCCATGGCAAGAACTACCAATCTAGTTGGCCAAACCAAAAATATAATTCGAAGAGACTTGCAAAGATAACTCAATCATACATAAAAGAATTCAGAGAAGAATCAAATATTTTCCATAGATAATACTGGATCATAAACCCACAATTCATCGGTCTCAACAAACACACCGCAAAAAGAAGATTACATCAAATAGATCTCCACGAGAGAGGGGGAGATCATTGTATTGAGATCCAATAAGAGAGAAGAAGCCATCTAGCTAATAACTATGGACCCGAAGGTCTGAAGTAAACTACTCACACTTCATCGGAGAGGCTATGATGATGTAGAAGCCCTCCATGGTGACGGCCCTCTCCGGCGGAGCTCCGGAACAGGCCCCAAGATGGGATCTCGTGGATACAGAAAGTTGCGGCGGTGGAATTAGGTTTTTGGCTCATGTTCGACGCTCAGGATACGTGAGGTATATATAGGAGGAAGGAGTGCGTCGGTGGAGCTCGAGGCCCACGAGGTAGGGGCGCGCCTGGGGTGGGCGCGCCTACCTCGTGACCGCCTCCGGCGCGTCAGCGAGGGTCCAAGTCTCCTGTGTCTTATTCGGGAAGAAAATCACGTTCCAAAAAGGATTTTTCTGTTTGGACTCCGTTTGATATTCTGTTTCTTCGAAATACTGAAAAAGGCAAAAACAGCAATTCTGGGCTGGGCCTCCGTTTAATAGGTTAGTCCCAAAAATAATATAAAAATGGAAAATAAAGCCCAATATAGTCCAAAACAGTAGATAAAGTAGCATGGAGCAATCAAAAATTATAGATACGTTGGAGACGTATCACCCCCGCCGTCGACGCCCATGGGAGCCTTCTCTCCCATATGTCCGGCCCCTGAAGTTTGACCTCCGGTGCGGCTTTTACGATCTCCCCCCTTGGTTTGGGTCCTTCTGGGACGACACCTCGGTGTCATTCACATGTTTGCGGGTAGGGGCCTTCGGGGGTGTCCCGCTCTCCATAGCATCCGAACCCAGCAAATCCTCCGACGAGGATTGTTCGGTGCGGGACCTCGCCGGACTTCAAAAAAGTATGGCTCAGATTAAAGTATTATGCCATGATGGGCCTGGACGCATAAGCATGTTCGGGTTTTGTATACTCACGAGTTCACCAGGAGCTGGGCCCTGGGATCCCACTCTGGGCTGCTATCAGCAGCGGTGGTGGACTCCTCTGGAAGAGGAGTTTTCCCCCTCTTAGGAGATTCGGTCTCCAAGGATGTGGAGGCCGTCCTTTTCTTTCTTCCCCCCACGGAGGATTCATCTTCTTCCTCTTCCTCTTTGGAGGAAGAATGGGCATTGGAGTATTCAGATTTTGTGTCTGAAGCACCGCGGCGACGGAGGCCGCCCCTGGTCTTCTTGGCCTCCTTCTCGGCCTTCTTCTTCGGTGCCTTGTAAGGCGCCGGGACCAGCATCTTCGTCAGAAGTGGGCCGGCCGGTTCTTTTGGCAGTGGGGCCGGACAGTAGATCCGCCCCGCCTTCTTCGTCCAGCACTAGGAGAAAGTTGGTACCCACGGTCCTCGGCGGAGTCCGGCCACGATATGCGAATAAAACATATGAATTGCCAATCATAACAATGACTTACCGAACTTTCAGGGCGGGACAGTTGGTACCCACGGTCCTCGGCGGAGTCCGGTCATGATTTGTCGGTCTTAAAAACCACCTTCCAGATGTCCTTGTGCGAGGAACCAAAGAGATCCCGTAGGGTCTGGTGCTTGGCCGGGTCGAATTCCCATAAATTGCAAGCCCGGTGTTGACAAGGAAGAATCCAGCGAACTAACATCACCTCAACTGCATTGACAAGCTCGATGTTCTTGTCTTCCATATCCTTGACGTGTGTCTGGAGCACCGACAGTTCGTCGGACGAAGACCAGTTCAGGCCCTTCTTAGGCTAGGACGTAAGCCGCAGGGGGGCTCCGGATCGAATTCGGGAGCAGAAGCCCACTCCGTGCCGCGCGGCTCAGGGATGTAAAACCACTGCTGCAGCCACTCCTTGATGGAATCATTGAAAGTACCTGTTGGCCATGTGACATTGGGCATCTTGCTCACCATGGCACCTCCGCACACGGCGTGCTCGCCGCTCACTACCTTGGGCTTCACATTAAAAATCTTCAGCCATAAGCCGAAGTGTGGCGAGATGCGGAGAAAGGCCTCGCACACGACGATGAATGTCGAGATGTTGAGGAAGGAATTAGGGGATAGACCATGAAAATCAATCCCGTAATAATACATGATGTCGCGAACGAATGGATGGAGGGGAAACCCTAGCCCGTGGACAAAATGTGGGAGGAATACAACCCTCTCGTGGGGTTCCGGAGTAGGGACGATCTATCCCGCCATTGGAAGACGGTGGCCGATTTTCTTGGCTAGATACCCGGCCTCTCGAAGCTTTTTGATATCCTTCTCCCGGACGGTAGAGGCCATCCACTTACCTCCTGCTCCGGATCCGGACATTTTCGGAAGACCTCTTTGGGTGGAGTAGACAAACGCTTGGGCGCTAGGGCTCGAGTGAGGGGGAATGGATGAGCAGAGAAAGAAGAAGGCGTGGGTGAAAAGGGGGAATCCTTATCTCTTCATAAAGGCGGTAGAAACTATGCACCTCCCCACTTGCCCTGTAAACTCGCTTATTCCCCAAGCATCGTATCGATGGCGCGGTTGGATTACCCACACCCGTATTAATGAGAATCCCGTGATAAGGGGACACGATCTCTGCGTCGACAAGACGTGCCAATAAAACCGCCTCCCAATACGTGCAGTAGCAGGCTGGGAAAAAATGGTTCGTATAATGACCGGGCCGCGGCGTGGTTTCACGCTATGAAAAGGTGTCAGCAGATTAGATTTGTGGAATATTATGCTCTCTACGGTGGTGTGTGAAATTTATTTTGCAGAGCCGGACATGATTCATGTGTTCAAAGTCTACCTTCGAGTATTCGGTGATGGAACTCGCCTTGCAATGTCGAAGACAATCTGCGTGCCGGACTCATCGTCATTGAAGCCCCGTTCAGGGGCTACTTAAGGAGTCCTGGATCAGGGGGTCCTCGGACAGCCGGACTATATGCTTATGTCGGACTGTTGGACTATGAAGATACAAGATTGAAGACTTCGTCCCGTGTTCGGGTGGGACTCTCCTTTGCGTGGAAGGCAAGCTTGGCGATTCGGATGTGTAGATCTCCTTCTCTGTAACCGACTTTGTGTAACCCTAGCCCCCTTCGGTGTCTATATAAACCGGAGGGTTTAGTCCGTAGGACAAGAACAATCATAATCATAGGCTAGCTTCTAGGGTTTAGCCTCTACGATCTCGTGATAGATCAACTCTTGTAATACTCATATCATCAAGATCAATCAAGTAGGAAGTAGGGTATTACCTCCATCGAGAAGGCCCGAACCTGGGTAAACATCGTTTCCCCCGCCTCATGTTACCATTAGCCTTAGACGCACAGTTCGGGACCCCCTACCCGAGATCCGCCGGTTTTGACACCGACACAAGACCCATCTGTTAGCTTAGAATAATGATCGTTCAGTTTTATTGCTACTACTTTCTTCATGTCAAATATATATTCCTCTGACTATGAGATTATGCAACTCTCAGATACTAGAGGAATACCTTGTGTGTTATCAAATGTCACAACATAACTGGGTGATTATAAAGAAGCTCTATAGGTATCTCTGAAGGTGTTTGTTGGGTTGGCATAGATCGAGATTAAGATTTGTCACTCCGAGTATCGGAGAGGTATCTCTGGGCCCTCTCGGTAATGCACATCATATGAAGCCTTGCAAGCAATGTGACTAATGAGTTAGTTGTGGGATGATGCACTACGGAACGAGTAAAGAGACATGTTGGTAATAATATTGAACTAGGTATGAAGGTACCGACGATCGAATCTCGGGCAAGTAACATACCGATGACAAAGGGAATAACGTATGTTGACATTACGGTCGACCAATAAAGATCTTCGTAGAATATATGGAAACCAATATGAGCATCCAGGTTTCGCTATTGGTTATTGACCGGAGAGGTGTCTCGGTCATGGCTACATAGTTCTCAAACTCGAAGGGTCCGCATGCTTAACATTCGATGACGATATGTATTATATGAGTTATGTGTTTTGGTGACTGGAGGTTGTTCAGAGTCCCGGATAAGATCAGAGGCATGACGAGGAGTCTCGAGATGGTCAAGAGGTAAAGATTGATATATTGGAAGGTTATATTCGGCCACCGAAATGGTTGCGAAGTGTTTCGGGTATTTTTCGGAGTACCGAGGGATTACCGGAAACCCCCGGGGGAATAATGGGCCTTATGGGCCATAGGGGAGAGGAGAGGCAGGCCACGAGGAGGTGGCACCCCCTTCCCCCATTGGGAGTCCGAATTGGACTAGGGGAGGGGGTGCGGCCCCCCTTTCCCTCTCCCTCTCCCTCTCTTTCCCCTTTCCCCCTCCGTTGGAAGGAAGGGGGCTGACTAGGACTAGGAGTCCTAGTAGGACTCCCCCGCATGGTGCGCGCCCTAGGCCGACCCTCCTCCCCTCTCCTCCTTTATATATGGGGGCAGGGGGCACCTCAAGACACATCAATTGTCTTAGCCGTGTGCGGTGCCCCCCTCCACCGTTTACTCCTCTGGTAATATTGTCGTAGTGCTTAGGCGAAGCCCTACGCGGATCACATCACAATCACCATCACCACACCATCATGCTTACGGAACTCATCTTCTCCTTCGACACTCAGCTAGATCAGGAGTTCGAGGGACGTCATCGAGCTGAACGTGTGCAAAACTCGGAGGTGTCGTACGTTCGGTGCTTGATCGGTGGAATCGAGAAGACGTTCGACTACATCAACCGCATTAAGCTAACGCTTCTGCTTTCTGTCTACAAGGGTACGTGGACACACTCTCCCCCTCTCGTTGCTATGCATCTCCTAGATAGATCTTGCGTGAGCATAGGAATTTTTTTTAAATTGCATGCTATGTTTCCCAACAGTGGCATCCGAGCTAGGTCTATGCGTAGATGATATGCACGAGTGTTCGCACACAAACACGTCACCGTGTACCTCCAACGCCGAGGGTGATGCACCGCAGCTCACGTCGAAGGAGACCCGTCCAGAAGCGCGGTACGCAAGCAATCCGGTGGGTGCTTTTCAGGACCCGAAACCCCACACGCCCGGGAGGGACCCCGTCAGGGCGCGCGGCGGCTATGGGCTGCCCTAGGTCGACCTGATCGCCCCTAGGGCCTCTAGTTTCGCCGCCCTACAATGAAGAAGAACGAACGAAGAACGAGGAAGAAGAAGAACTAGGGTTAAGGAGAAAAGATAAAAGATAAAAAGTGGTAGATGAATTGATCGATTGTGTGTTGTTCAATCGGCCGTCGCCCCTTAGGTATATAAGAGGCGGCTGGACTTCCCGTGCAAGGAAAAGGCTTGGATTCACGTCCAAAACCCTAGTTAAATTCGGATTGGTTTTATCCGAACTTTCCAAAACTGTTTGCTTTAAACTGGCTGCACCTTGCGGGTCTTTTTTGTGATAGTAAACGACCTCAGATGAAAATGCGCCCAAAAGCAAATTTAACCGTTTCAACAAGACAAACAACTTTCATGTTAAATTTTTTTCGATTCGAGGCCATCCTCGGGGCCGAATCGCTCGCGCAAGACAGCCGAGTGGTGGCGCTACCCATCAGACATCATGTCTTGTGGGGCGCGCCATATGTAGCCTCCTGCCAGGGCTGCATTCGAATGGCTCTAGATTTTTTATACGAACTTCGATTTAAACGTTTCTTATATCAAAATTGATCGTTTCGACGAGACGAAGACAAACCGTGTAGAAACTTTTCTCATATGAGGCCATCTTGGGGGCGTAATCAGCCGAATAGTGTTCTGAATACAAAATCTGAATACTTTGAACACAATTTCGGCCTTAGAAATGAGACCGGATGGCTATGGCCCAAATATCAAAGTTACTTTTTGATACGGAACTTTTCCATTTGAGGCCTTCTTGATTATGTTTTTGATCATGCCAAAATCTGGTGTCAACACATGCCCCCCTGTTTTTCGGCAAAGCTTGTGTGCCGAAAAATAACTTGCACATAGCTTGCTCTAAGGACGATGTCAACACTCCATCGGCCATTTTGCATGTTTGTAGGACAATAAGTATATATCGGCCATTGATTGTTTGAACCTCTTGATGCAAACTTGGGTGAAAACTTCTCAACTTCTATAACAATCCGATGATAAGGTTCCATAGATCAAAACCATCCTCCGAACCATATTGTTCACCCTTTCGCTAGGATTTCGCAGTTAATCAAGAATGAACTTCCTCTAATCCTTACTTCGCCTACATAAAAGTTTCATTAGTGGCCGAAGCGGTGGGCTTCGGTTCGGCCTTACCTATGTTGACAAAACCTAGCATCGGCTATTGATAGAAATACAATACACCAAGGTTAACATAGTAGCCGGATGCTTGCTGTGCCAACTCTTTCAAATTGTCATGTCTAGATATATGAACTATTTTAAAGCAACCCAAGGTAAATCTTGCATCTAGTCATACCAAAAGATAAACTATAAGTGATTCATCAAAACATTGATAGCCCTTGGATATTTGTTGCACTACTGATAACGAATCACCGGAAGCCTCAATATGTATAGCACCTATAGCAAGGCAAAGCTCCAATCTGAATGACAATGCATATTCGGCTTTGATGATTGTGCAAAAATATTTTAAGCGGCATGAGGCTTCACAAAATAGCTCCATATGGAGATAAATAAACAACACCAACACCTTGGCCATTGCCACAAATTTACCGTCGAAAATAATCTCCATAGTACTAGAAAGACAAGGGCAATATCAATGAACATGTACCTCGTTTTGGCCTCTAATTGAACTAAGGACGATGTTAGAATACTAGATCAGCCATGCTTTGACATATTCTTAGGGCGATAGATAAATACCGGCCATCAACATAATGCCCATGTAGAATTTATTCACCAAATCATGTATAGCCGAAATAAACAAATGAAATAGCAATCAAATATTTCGGCCCTTTGGATTAGCAAGAAAAAATGTAGCTAATAAAATGTATAGAGATTTGGTAATACCCTCTCATGATGCAGAAAATTATGTCGCTTCCATGGACCAAAATAAATCCAGGGAGGGTAATTTATCATACCTGATGATGAATTCCATGGCAAAGGCATCAATGGTATGGTTGAAGAATATGGATGATGTGCTAACCGAAGATTTTGATGGGGTGATGCAAACCTTCGGCTTAGTTGTTTTTGGCTTCCATCCTTCTCTTTCTTCACTTTTGTAACACTTGTTGCAATAGAAGGTTGCACATCATTTTCATTTTGACTGCTCCTCTTGGGAACCCATGCCATGTTCTTATTTTTCAGCTCTTGTGCACTAAGTTTTTGTAATTCCTTCTTTCGCCAATACGATAAGCCGAGTGGGCACCCCGGCTGTGATTTTTTTTGAAGCAGTGGCAATTCATGTTTTACCTTGTGTACTCTCAACTTCTTTTCTTGAGATTTGGCACTCTGATTTTTATCAACTGATTGCTTCACTTCTTTGCCTTTTGTAGCCAATGTCAACACTTTAATTGACTCTTTGTTATTTGAGATCAAATCTGAAGTAATACACTTACGACCATATCTTTTCACGCGGTAAACTTGCTTTACCACCTCTTTCTTCTTCCTTGAGCTCTGGACCGATTCCTTATGACTGAAACGGTCTTTGACGTGTGATTGTTCAAATGTTGATCTTCTTGGAGCTGCATAGTATTGGTGAGATGGTCTAGAATAAGATGTAGAATGTCCCCTTGTATCATACCTGTCCCATGATGAATATGTATCTATATGAGCATAGGGAGGCATCCACGGCATTGGCATTGGCGGCCCAAAATAAGGATATGAATATGTTGCATTAAAATTATCACTTTGCCAGTACCAGTCCTTATATTTGCGCCTTCGGGGTGATCTTGGTTTCTTTGCATGATTTGGCCGATAAGCATTCTTATCTTCACTCTTCTTTTGATATTTATCCAATAGTTCAGCGAAGGTGATTTTTGATCTCTTACACTTGCACTTATTTCGGCCTTTGTTTTCTTTTGGTTTGCTTTCATCGATCATTGGATTTGCTTGCTGCCCACCAGTCCTTGGCGTCTCCATTGTAGCTTCGTTGGAATTCTTGCCCTCAAGATTATATTCGTTATGCTCTTCAACAACTTCTTTACTTTAAAGCTTGATCCCATCACCTGCAGCTTTTACATTCTCTTTAAATGGATCGGCTTGAAGAAGCCGATGCAAAAACTTTTTGCCATCAGGACCAATCGGATTAGAGTGGGTCATCTCTTGGTGTTTCAACAAACTTCAATCGTCCTTTTTCAATGGCCGATTTAACTATTTGACGAAACATGTTGCAATCCTCAAAATTATGCTTGGACGAGTCATGCAACTTACAATACATCCGTCCTTGGATTGATGGCTTAACATGGTGATCAAGAATTGTAATGTAATTATTTTTCAGCAACAAATCAAATATTTGATCACACATGCTTGAATTGAAGGTATACTTCTTGTTTTCTAGCCGATCTTGCTGTTTGAACGGCTTTGGAGATAAGAAAACGAATGGTCCAGATTTGGAATCTCCCCATTCGGCTATGTATTGTGTTTTCCATTCTATCTCCGATGTCTTTGGATAAGATACTATACTTGCATCGGTTTGCTCAGAAGATTTTAACCTTGGCTTTAAATTTCTGAAACGAAAATAGTTAGAATATACATGTCTCAGTTGAGACCAAGTCCATGCCAAGTACGAAATAAGCAAAGCTACCCAACTAGATATGAACTTTACATAAAGCAACGGGGAAAGCTTTGGCTGTAACAATAAGTCATTATCGGTCTTTATAAATGGCTCAATGGGTTGACCGATATGTTGCATAACAATTTTATTGCTAACAAGTAAATTGCCCTTCTTCATTGGTCTTTCAAAATTACTTATGAGAATATTTCTTATAGATGCATCAATAATGAAGTTGCGACCAAATCTGAAAATAGGTAAATTACTCGCTATGCATACCTCTTCAAATACGTTGGGAGAGCATGATGGTGGTGTTACTTGAACAATATCTAGCTTCGTTTTTGGATGACTCTCCAATGCCTTTTCATCATCTTTTTCTTTATTCCGTGCATCATTACCTTGAAGATCCTTATCAGCCAAACTTTTTTCGGCTACTTGCTCTTGTGCTTGAGGCTTGTCAATTTCTACGGTACAGAACTCATAGGGCAGGAAGTAGGTTCCATTGACTTCAGAAAAATCAAGCATGGTTGTTTTGCTATGCTTTCCAT
The DNA here is from genome assembly GCA_021605205.1 of Aegilops longissima. Taxonomy (NCBI): domain Eukaryota; kingdom Viridiplantae; phylum Streptophyta; class Magnoliopsida; order Poales; family Poaceae; genus Aegilops; species Aegilops longissima. The sequence continues at coordinate 6,369,701 of CM038677.1, forward strand.
GCCTTTTCTCAATAATGCTTGCCTCTTTGGATTTGATGGACTCGGAATATATACTACTTGATTCGGCTTTTCCAATAACCAAATTTTCTTTGTTACCTGAATCAACAACTTTATCTTTTTTAATTTCCAAGGCTTCTCGCTCTTGTCTAATGTTAGCCCACATCTCAGCTTGGCGAGCTTTAAACTTTTTCATCTCAATTTCCATCCACTCCTCATGAGATTGCCCCCCAATACTTTCAGACTTTTCCGGCAATGAGGTGCCGAAACTTTGCAATTGTTTACGGGGTGCACTGGATGGTACAACACTGGGCAACTGCATCATTTGCACAACTCTAGCTTTTACTGCAGCAAAATCATGAGGATTCCCGCCTTCTATTAGTTTATTAGTTCCTTTCGAATGGAGTTGCACATATCCCAAGAGAATGTAAGCTTGTTCTCAACTACCCAGTCTGGATATGGTTTCCCCCCAATGCCCTTAGACTCTTTCAGCAATGAGATGTTGCCGAAATTCTGTAATTGTGTAGGGGGAACATGATATGCCACGGTAGTAGGTGAAGGCATTTGTGCTCCTGTAGAAGTTTCACTTATTCGGCCATGACCATTAAGGGGCTGAGCCGAATTATGGACATCAACAGTTGCGTATGGTGCCAAAAAACTAGTAGCATGAGGTGTAGCATACGATGTTTGAGGGTAATTGGCCGAATAACTAGTAGTAGAATGGCCAATTCCCCTATCCACCGGCATGTTTGGATTAACATGTTGCAACTTAGTTGCCGATGAATAAAAAGATGAAACACTATGTTGCATGCCATTGAAAGTTCCTACATGGGGTGTTTCAACTTGATTAACCGAACTCATCATGTTATTCATCGGCATATAAATTTGTGGGGTTGCCGATGCATGGGAGTTGGGATACATATGTTGTATGTTGCTAAAAGTATAAGAATTTGAAACATGAAGATTGTTTTGCATCGGCTCTTGTGCATAATTAGATGCATGATTGATAAAACTAGAGCTAGCCGATACATTATGCTCAATAGGTGATCCAGCAGCAACATATGGATTATTTGCATCTACAAAGGGGAATTGAGTATTCATATTACCTTTGTAGATTGTAGCAACTTGATGATGATCTCTTCGTAGTTAGAACGGGCTGGAGACCATTCAAATCTTCGTCCCCAGCGGAGTCGCCAAAATGTGTGTTCGCACACGAACACGTCACCGTGTACCTCCAACGCCGAGGGTGATGCACCGCAGCTCACGTCGAAGGAGACCCGTTCGGAAGCGCGGTAAGCAAGCAATCCGGCGGGTGCTTTTCAGGACCCGAAACCCCACACGCCCGGGAGGGACCCCGTCAGGGCGCGCGGCGGCTATGGGCTGCCCTAGGTCGACCTGATCGCTCCTAGGGCCTCGAGTTTCACCGCCCTACAATGAAGAAGAACGAACGAAGAACGAGGAAGAAGAAGAACTAGGGTTAAGGAGAAAAGATAAAAGATAAAAAGTGGTAGATGAATTGATCGATTGTGTGTTCTTCAATCGGCCGTCACCCCTTAGTTATATAAGAGGCGGCTGGACTTCCCGTGCAAGGAAAAGGCTTGGATTTGCGTCCAAAACCCTAGTTAAATTCGGATTGGTTTTATCCGAACTTTCCAAAACTGTTCGGTTTAAACTGGCTGCACCTTGCGGGTCTTTTTTGTGATAGTAAACGACCTCGGATGAAAATGCGCCCAAAATAAAATTTAACCGTTTCGACGAGACGAACAACTTTCATGTTAAACGTTTTTCGATTTAAGGCCATCTTCGGGGCCGAATCGCTCGCGCAAGACAGCCGAGTGGTGGCGCTACCCATCAGACATCATGTCTTATGGGGCGCGCCATATGTAGCCTCCTGCCAGGGCTGCATTTGAATGGCTCTAACTTTTGATTTAGAAGTTTCTTATATCAAAATCGATTGTTTTGACGAGGCGAAGACATTCCGTTTAGAAACTTTTCTCATATGAGGCCATCTTGGGGACGTAATCAGCCGAATAGTGTTTTGAATACAAAATCTGAATACTTTGAACACAATTTCGGCCTTAGAAATGAGACCGGATGGCTATGGCACAAATATCAAAGTTTTTTTTTTTTGATGATACGGAACTTTTCCATTTGAGGCCTTCTTGATTATGTTTTTGATCATGCCAAAATCTGGTGTCAACAACGAGTACAATACAAAGAGTTGTGGGCGGTGATCGTCATACTGCTTATCACCAATGTCTTATCTTGATTCAGCGGTATTGTTGGATGAAGCAGCCCGGACCAACCTTACATGACCGCGTTCATGAGACTGGTTCCACCGATAGACATACAACTAGTTTTGCATAAAGGTGGCTGGCGGGTGTCTGTTTCTCCAACTTTAGTTGAATCGAATTTGACTGTGGCCGGTCCTTGTGAAGGTTAAAACATCAAACTTTATAAATCACCGTTGTGGTTTTTGTGCCGTAGGTATGTACGGTTCATGCTAGAAGCCCGTAGCAGCCACGTAAAAACTTGCAACAACAAAGTAGAGGACGTCTAACTTTTTTTTGAAGGGCATGTTGTGATGTGATATGGCCAAGGCATGATGTGATATAAGTTGTTGTATGATAGATGATCATGTTTTGTAAAAAGTTATCGGCAACTGGCAGGAGCCATATGATTGTCGCTTTATTTTATGAAAAACAAACGCTATGTAATTGCTTTACTTTATCACAAAGCGGTAGCGATAGTCGTAGAAGCAACAGTTGGCGAGACGACCACGACGCTGCAATGGAGATCAAGGTGTCAAGCCGGTGATGATGGAGATCATGACGTTGCTTTGGTGATGGAGATCAAAAGCACAAGATGATGATGGCCATATCATGTCACATATTTTGATTGCATATGATGTTTATCTTTTATGCATCTTATTTTGCTTAGTACGGCGGTAGCATTATAAGATGATCCCTTACTAAAATTTCAAGGTATAAAGTGTTCTCCCCGAGTATGCACCGTTGCGAAAGTTCTTCGTGCTGAGACACCACGTGATGATCGGGTGTGATAAGCTCTACATTCAAATACAACAGGTGCAAGCCAGTTTTGCACATGCGGAATACTCAGGTTAAACTTGACAAGCCTAGCATATACAGATATGGCCTTAGAACACTGGAGACCGAAAGGTCGAACGTGAATCATCTAGTAGATATGATCAACATAGAAATTTTCACCATTGATGACTACTCCATCTCACGAGATGATTGGATATGGTTTAGTTGATATGGATCACTGATACGTCTCCAACGTATCTACTTTTCCAAACACTTTTGCCCTTGTTTTGGACTCTAACTTGCATGATTTGAATGAAACTAACCCGGACTGACGCTGTTTTCAGCAGAATTACCATGATGTTGTTTCATGAGTAGAAAACAAAAGTTCTCGGAATGACCTGAAAATCCTCGGAGACAAGTTTCAGAAAATATAAAAAATACTGGCAAAAGATGAAGACTAGGGGGCCCACACCCTGTCCACAAGGATGGGGGGCGCGCCCCCTGTCTCGTGGGCCCCCTGCAGCTCCGCCGACCTCAACTCCAACTCCATATATTCCGTCTGGCAGAGAAAAAAATCAGAGAGGAAGTTTCATCGCGTTTTACGATACGGAGCCGCCGCCAAGCCCTAATTAATCTCTCTTGGGAGGGCTGATCTGGAGTCCGTTCGGGGCTCCGGAGAGGGGGATTTGTCGTCGTTGTCATCATCAACCATCCTCCACCACCAATTTCATGATGCTCGCTGCCGTGCGTGAGTAATTCCATCATAGGCTTGCTGGACGGTGATGGGTTGGATGAGATTTATCATGTAATCAAGTTAGTTTTGTTAGGGTTTGATCCCTAGTATCCACTATGTTCTGAGATTGATGTTGCTATGACTTTGCTATGCTTAATGCTTGTCACTAGGGCCCGAGTGCCATGATTTCATATCTGAACCTATTATGTTTTCATGAATATATGTGTGTTCTTGATCCTATCTTGCAAGTCTATAGTCACCTATTTGTGTTATGATCCGACAACCCCGAAGTGACAATAGTCGGATACTTCTCGGTGACGACCGTAGTTTGAGGAGTTCATGTATTCACTATGTGTTAATGCTTTGGTCCGGTACTCTATTAAAAGGAGGCCTTAATATCCCTTAGTTTCCGCTAGGACCCCGCTGCCACGGGAGGGTAGGACAAAAGATGTCATGCAAGTTCTTTTCCATAAGCATGTATGACTATATTCGGAATACATGCCTACATTACATTGATGAATTGGAGTTAGTTCTGTGTCACCCTATGTTATAGCTATTACATGAGGAATCGCATCCGACATAGTTATCCATCATTGATCCATTGCCTACGAGCTTTTCATATACTGTGCTTCGCTTATTTACTTTTCTGTTGCTATTGTTACAACCACTACAGAACCCAAAAAATATTACTTTTGCTATCGTTACCATTACTATCATACTACTTTGCTACTAAATACTTTGCTGCAGATACTAAGTTATCCAGGTGTGGTTGAATTGACAACTCAACAGCTAATACTCAAGAATATTCTTTGGCTCCCCTTGTGTCGAATCAATAAATTTGGCTTGAATACTCTACCCTCGAAAGCTGTTGCGATCCCCTACACTTGTGGGTTATCAAGACTAATTTCTGGCGCCGTTGCCGGGGATCGTAGCTCTATTCTCTGAGTCACTTGGGATTTATATCTGTTGATCACTATGAAGAACTTGAAAGATCAAAGAACTAAAATTTATCCCTCAACTACGAGGGGAGGTAAGGAACTGCCATCTAGCTCTGCACTAGATTCTCCTTCTTTTATGAATAAGTTTGCGACGCCTAAACCTGCTACTGCTATGAATTCTGATATGTCGCATGTTATTGATGATGCCACTTCTGCTATGCATGATACTTATGATGAAACTACTTCTATGCTTGATACTACTGTGCCATTAGGTGAATTTCTTGATGAACAACTCATTAGGGCTAGGGAGAATGAAATTATTGAAAATGAAATTATTGATGAAAGCGATGATGAAGGTTCTCCTCCTAATTATGAATTGCCTGTTGTTCCTGAGGGTTATGTTATGGATGAAGAAACTGCTAGAGATTTTCTTGCTTGCAATGATAGATCAGATCTTAAGAAATTGTTAGCTAAGCTGAAACAAAAGAATCTAAATGCTAGAATGGAACATTACCCTGCTTTTTCTACTTCACCTATCTTTGTTAGTGATAAGGAATATGAATTCTCTGTTGATCCTGAGATTATTGCTTTAGTTGAATCTGATCCTTTCTATGGCACTGAATCTGAAACTGTTGTGGCACATCTCACCAAGTTAAATGATATAGCCACCCTGTTTACTAATGATGAGACGTCTCGCTATTATTATATCCTTAAGATATTTCCGTTCTCATTAAAGGGTGATGCTAAGACTTGGTTTAATTCTCTTGATCATGGTTGTGTGCGTAGTCCCCAGGATATGATTTATTACTTCTCTACTAAATATTTCCCTGCTCATAAGAAACAAGCTGCCTTGCGGGAAATATATAACTTTGTGCAAATCGAAGAAGAGAGTCTCCCACAAGCTTGGGGGAGGCTTCTCCGATTACTTAATGCTTTGCCTGATCATCCTCTTAAGAAAAATGAAATACTTGATATCTTCTATAATGGACTAACTGATGCTTCCAAGGACCACATGGATAGTTGTGCTGGTTGTGTTTTCAGGGAAAGAACAGTCGACGAAGCTGAATTATTATTGAACAATATGTTGACTAATGAAAATAATTGGACTATTCCTGAGCCAATTCTTGGGCCAATTCCTGAACCAATTGAGCCAACTCCTGAGCTTATTCCTAAACATACTCCGAAGAAGAGAGGTGTTCTATTTCTCAGTCCTGAAGATATGCAAGAGGCAAAGAAATCAATGAAAGAGAAAGGTATTAAAGCTGAAGACGTTAAGAATTTACCTCCTATTGAAGAAATACATGGTCTTAATATACCGCCTTTTGAAGAACCACATTGTCTTGATAACCCGACACAGGTAGTTAAGGTAAATTCTCTCTATAGATATGATAAAGTTGAAATCCCGTCTACTAAATTTCATAGTCCATGCTTAGATGAATTTGATGATTTCATGGATAGACAAGCAAATTTCAATGATTATGTTGGTAGAATATTGAAGAATAATGCTTATATGATAGGACGCTTGAATGATTATATAGCTAGAGTTAAAGGTGAACTTAAAATCACTAGTAAACATGCTTCTATGGTTGCTACTCAAGCTGAACAAGTACTTAAAGCTCGGAATGAATTGCTAGTTGAATTAAATAATAAACATGACTTTGCTGTTAGAGTGGCTACTAGAACTGGTAAAATGACTCAGGAACCTTTGTATCCTGAAGGCCACCCTAAGAGAATTGAACATGATTCTCAGAATAATAATCTAGATGCTCCTAGTTCTCCTAAGAAGAAGAAAAAGAAAAATGATAGGACTTTGCATGCTTCTAGTGAACCTAATGTAGAAACACCTAAGAATCCTAATGATAATTCTATCTCTAATGCTGAAACACAATCCGGAGATGAACATGAACCTGATAATAATACTAATAATGATGTTCATGTAGATGCTCAACCTAGTAATAACAATGATATAGAAATTGAGCCTGTTGTTGGTCTTGATAACCCACAATCAAGAAACCAACGTTATGATAAGAGAGATTTTGTTGCTAGGAAGCATGGTAGAGAAAGAGAACCATGGGTTCAGGAACCCATGCCCTTTCCTCCTAAACCATCCAAAACAAAGGATGATGAGGACTTTGAGCGTTTTGCTGAAATGATTAGACCTATTTTCTTACGCATGCGCTTAACTGATATGCTTAAAATAAACCCTTATTCTAAATATATGAAAGATATCATCACTAATAAGAGGAAAATACCTGAAGCTGAGATTTCCACCATGCTCGCTAACTATACCTTTAAGGGTGGAATACCTAAGAAACTCGGTGATCCCGGAGTACCTACTATACCATGCTCCATAAAAAGAAATTATGTTAAAACTGCTTTATGTGATTTAGGAGCCGATGTTAGTGTTATGCCTCTTTCCTTCTACCGTAGACTTGAATTAAGTAAGTTGACACCCACTGAGATATCCTTGCAAATGGCTGATAAATCAACTGCTATACCCGTCGGCATTTGTGAGGATGTGCCTGTTGTTGTTGCGAATGTTACTATCTTAACAGACTTCGTCATTCTTGATATTCCCGAGGATGATAGTATGTCTATTATCCTTGGTAGACCCTTTTAAATACTGCAGGAGCTGTTATTGATTGCAACAAAGGAAATGTCACCTTTCATGTTAATGGAAATGAGCATATTGTATATTTTCCGAGGAGACAACCTCAAGTTCATAGCATAAATTCTATTGAGAAAATTCCATCAATTATTATTGGAGGTTTTGGATTTCCTCTCCCTACTGTCAAGAAAAAGTATGATATTCTTATTGTTGGGAATGTTCATATCCCCGTTGAGGTAACCTAGTGTCACTTCGAAATTTCTCCGGTTCCGTGTTATTCGGAATGAGTTTGTTAACAAGACTTGATCAACCTTGTTAGTGGATTCATTTTGATGATCATGAGATGGATGAAACTAGAAGGCACAACCTTCTGTATCCTATTTTTACTTTCTGTTATTTAAAATAAATAAAGCAAAAATTGTATTATCTGTCTGTCTTCTGAATTATGTGTGCAATAAAAAATGTCCCGAAAATAAAAGTGCTCCAAATGACCTACAAATTTAGTATGATTTTTTATGGAATATTTGAGGATTTTAGGCACTGAAATCACTGCAGGAGGGGCAAGCACCAGGCCACGAGACTGGAGGGTGCGCCCACACCCCCTGGGCGCGGCCCCCTGTCTCATGGGCCCCTGGTGGCCCCCCTCCACTTATGCCAGCACCCACACACTCCATCTTCTTCCCAAAAAAAACCCCATCCAGCTCAAGCACGAGTTCTAGCTCATTTTGTTGTGATTTTCGATCTCCTTGCTCAAAGCTCCATTCACAAAACTGCTTTGGGAAATTGTTGCTTGGTATGTGACTCCTCCATTGGTCCAAATAGTGTTTGTTCTAGTGCTTTATTCATTGCAAATGTTGCCTTGGTGACCCTGTTCTTGAGCTTGCATGTCAAATTTATGAGGTCCCAAGTAATTCTAATGTGTGATGTAGGCTCTAGGCACTTGTAGGAGTAGTTGCTATCAATCTTGTTTAGTTTTATTCACTTTTATTTTGAATTTACCAAAATTTCAGAAATTTTCAGAAAATGTTAAAGAGATTTTTGAGGGGCTCTTCTAGCCAAGGCTCCCAGGAAAAACAAGCTAAAGAGAAGGAAAAAGCCAAGTATAATCTTCCTCGCATAGCGGAAATACGGCCGTGTGAATGGCCATGCGATAATTTCTTGAGAGAAGCTGGAATTTATGAAGATTTTTATTCTTTCATCGAGAGTGCAGGCCTCACCGATTTCCTCCACGACCGGATTGATCAGTATCTCTTACTTACCAATACTTTCGTGCAAAACTTTTATAATTATCCTAAGAAGTCACCGCCTTCAGTATCATTTCATTTATATGATGAATTCAGGATAATGTCTTTACGTGATTTTTGCACGGTATGCAGGATACCCTTTGAGGGAAAATTAGAGGAACCACATCCTAGGGATGTGGATGGCTTTGTTAACACTATCACTGTAGGGGGTCCAAAGAAGGGTTCCGATGCGAGAATCTCTAGCATACACTTTCCTGTTTTACGCTACTTTGCCATATTTGCTAGTAGATGCTTGATTGGTCATGGAAATAGTGGAAACTTCAGTGTCCCAGATATAATTATTCTATTCCATGCCTTGTTTGGTGATAATAGTTTTAGTATGGGTGACGTTATTACTAAACGTCTAAACCTGAATCGTACAAAAGGCCCCATCTTTGGAGGTATCTATGTTGCACGTCTTGCTAGACATTTTGAGATACCTATTAGGCACTATGAGGAAGAGGAGACAATTTTGCCTCCTTACATTTTAGATTACAGGAGCATGGTAGCACATGAGTTTATTGTTCAAAAGGATGATAAGATGCTCATGTATAACTTGAGATTTAATAAGAAACACAATGAGACTATTATTCTGCCTGCACCTCTGTTGTTTGGTTTGACTGCAGATAATTATCTTGTCACACCGGAAGCGGTGTACGCTCATCGAGGCCAAGCATCCACTCCAACTCCTGAGCCTGAGCCGTCACCGGACCCTTATCGCGCATCATCTTATCAGTGGGATCCGGAGGAGACAGCCAGCAAGTGGTATCCTGATTACAACCCTCAGTACACCGGGGAGAGTAGCCGCGGCCCGTGGCATTAGACCAACTTAGGCCAAAAGCCTAACCTTGGGGGAGTACGTATTTCTCACCAACTTTACATTCATGATTCACACACTATCCTAGTCGTCGGTGCTCATACTCTTTCATTGTATTATCCATTCTAGTTTAATTCTCTTTTTCTAGTTTTCTTCTTGTGTGTTTGATAAACCTTAAGAAAAACCAAAAAAAATTAGTTAGTTTAATTTCCATGCTTGTAGTAGAAATTAAAATGAAAACCCAAAAATATTTCTCGTTCTTCTTTTATTTGTTGGGAGCTTTCCCGTGTAAATAGTTTATTTTCTTTTCTTTCCTTTGGGGGGTTGAGAGTAGAAGACCATATTGAAAATTTGTAGTGGCTCTCATATGCATGATCGTTTATTTAACTTAGAGCCCATATTATTTTGTCTTCTCTCTTGAGTTGAATGCTTGCAGATTCCAGCTTAGTCCAATGCACGTGCACTATTATTATTATACACATCGTTCGGTCGTGCAAGTGAAAGGCAATAATGATGATATATGATGAACTGATTGAGATGAGAAAAGCTGGTATGAACTTGACCTCTCTTGCTTTTGTAAATATGATGAGTTCATCGTTCCTGATTCAACTTATTATGAAGTAAACATATTCACAATGACATTTAGAGATTATAGTTGCTTGTGCCATGCTTGATTAGATATGAGTTATAATGGTTTACCTTGTGTGCCAACATGCTATTAGAATGATTATGATGTGGTATGATGGGATGGTATCCTCCTTTGAATGAATTGAGTGTCTCGACTTGGCACATGTTCACGCATCTAGTTGAAACAAATCAACATAGCCTTCATGATATTTATGTTCATGGTGGATTATATCCTACTCATGCTTGTACTCGGTGTGAATTAATTTTAATGCATGTTTATGACTGTTGTCGCTCTCTCAGTTGGTCGCTTCCCAGTCTTTTGCTAGCCTTCACCTCTACTAAGCGGGACTACTGCTTGTGCATCCAAACTCCTTAAACCCCAAAGTTATTCCAATGAGTCCACCATACCTTCCTATATGCGGTATTTACCTGCCGTTCCAAGTAAATTTGTATGTGCCAAACTCCAAACCTTCAAATGAAATTCTGTTTTGTATGCTCGAGCAGCTCATGTTTCAGCTAGGGATGCCTATATCTTCCATGCTAGGTGGGTTATTCTCAAGAGGAGTGGACTCCGCTCCTCATTCACGAGAAAGGGCCAGTAACCGGGATGCTCAGTCCCATTATCCAAAAAGATCAAAGCAAATCAATATAATTAAACAAAACTCCCCCAGGGCTGTTGTTAGTTGGAGGCACTCGTTGTTTCGAGCAAGCCATGGATTGATGCTTGTTGGTGGTGGGGGAGTATAAACTTTTACCATTCTACGTGGGAACTGCCTATAATGCATGTAGTATGGAAGATACAGACATCTCATAGTTGTTGCGTTGACAGTGAAAGTATGCCGCCCAAAATATTATTCAATCTCTGTTTTAAAATCGAGCTCTGGCACCTCTACAGATCCCTGCTTCCCTCTGCGAAGGGCCTATCTATTTACTTTTATGTTGAGTCATCACCCTCTTATTAAAAAGCACTCGCTGGAGAGCACACTGTCATTTGCATTCATTATTATTGGTCTATATTGGGTATGACTTGACTGGATCTCTTTTACCATGAATTACAATGTTTAGTCAGTCCTTGATCTTTAAGGGTGCTCTGTATTTATGTTTTGCGGTCTCAGAAAGGGCTAGCGAGATACCATTTTGTTATATCATGTTATGATTGTTTTGAGAAAGTGTTGTCATCCGAGTTTTATTATTATGGCTCGCTAGCTAATTATGCCATTGATATGAGTAATTGTGAGACCCAGGTGTTATTGTGAGTATGGTTAGTTCATAATAGTTGTTGAAACTTGAATGCTGGCTTTACATGTTTACAACAACAAGAGCAAACAGAGTTTGTAAAAGTTTTTATTTATCACTTTCAGTTTATCAACTGAATTGCTTGAGGACAAGCAAAGGTTTAAGCTTGGGGGAGTTGATACGTCTCCAACATATCTACTTTTCCAAACACTTTTGCCCTAGTTTTGGACTCTAACTTGCATGATTTGAATGAAACTAACCTGGACTGATGCTGTTTTCAGCAGAATTACCATGATGTTGATTCATGTGTAGAAAAAAAAGTTCTCGGAATGACCTGAAAATCCTCGGAGACAAGTTTCAGAAAATATAAAAAATACTGGCAAAAGATGAAGACCAGGGGGCCCACACCCTGTCCACGAGGGTGGGGGCGCGCCCACCCCCTCTGGGCACGCCCCCCTGTCTCGTGGGCCCCCTGCAGCTCCGCCTACCTCAACTCCAACTCCATATATTCCGTCTCACGGAGAAAAAAATCAGAGAGCAAGTTTCATCGCGTCTTACAATACGAAGCCGCCGCCAAGCCCTAATCTCTCTCGGGAGGGCTGATCTGGAGTCTGTTCGGGGCTCCAGAGAGGTGGATTCGTCGCCGTCGTCATCATCAACCATCCTCCATCACCAATTTCATGATGCTCACCGCCGTGCGTGAGTAATTCCATCGTAGGCTTGCTGGACGGTGATGGGTTGGATGAGATTTATCATGTAATCAAGTTAGTTTTGTTAGGGTTTGATCCCTAGTATCCACTATGTTCTGAGATTGATGTTGCTATGACTTTGCTATGCTTAATGCTTGTCACTAGGGCCCGAGTGCCATGATTTCAGATCTGAACCTATTGTGTTTTCATGAATATATGTGTGTTCTTGATCCTATCTTGCAAGTCTATAGTCACCTATTATGTGTTATGATCCGGCAACCCCGAAGTGACAATAATCGGGATACTTCTCGGTGATGACCGTAGTTTGAGGAGTTCATGTATTCACTATGTGTTAATGCTTTGGTCCGGTACTCTATTGAAAGGAGGTCTTAATATCCCTTAGTTTCCGCTAGGACCCCGCTGCCACGGGAGGGTAGGACAAAAGATGTCATGCAAGTTCTTTTCCATAAGCACGTATGACTATATTCGGAATACATGCCTACATTACATTGATGAATTGGAGCTAGTTCTGTGTCACCCTATGTTATAGCTATTTCATGAGGAGTCGCATCCGACATAATTATCGATCACTGATCCATTGCCTATGAGCTTTTCATATACTGTGCTTCGCTTATTTACTTTTCTGTTGCTATTTATACAATCACTACAAAACCCAAAAATATTACTTTTGTTATCGTTACCATTACTATCATACTACTTTGCTACTAAATACTTTGCTGCAGATACTAAGTTATCCAGGTGTGGTTGAATTGACAACTCAACTGCTAATACTCAAGAATATTCTTTGGCTCCCCTAGTGTCGAATCAATAAATTTGGGTTGAATACTCTACCCTCAAAAGCTGTTGCGATCCCCTACATTTGTGGGTTATCAATCACGTATCATTTAGATGACTTGAGGGATGCCTATCTAAGTGGGAGTTCTTAAGTAATATGATTAATTGAACTTAATTTATCATGAACGTAGTCCTGAAAGTTTTTTTGCATATCTATGTTGTAGATCAATGGCCCGTGCTACCGTTCCCTTGAATTTTCATGCGTTCCTAGAGAAAGCTAAGTTGAAAGATGATGGTAGCAACTACACGGACTGGGTCCGTAACTTGAGGATTATCATCATTGCTGCATGGAATAATTATGTCCTTGATGCATCGCTAGGTGTACCACCTGCCCCAGCAACTGCATACATTGTGAATGCCTGGCAGTCGCATGTTGATGACTACTCGTTAGTTCAGTGTGCCATGCTTTACGGCTTAGAATCAGGACTTCAAAGACATTTTTAACGTCATGGACCATATGAGATGTTCCAGGAGTTGAAGTTAATATTTCAAGCAAATGCCCGAGTTGAGAGATATGAAGTCTCCAACAAGTTCTATAGATGCAAAATGGAGGAGAATAGTTCTGTTAGTGAGCACATACTTAGAATGTCTGGGTACCGTAATCACTTGACTCGGCTTTGAGTTAATCTTCCAGATGATTGTGTCATTGATAGAGCTCTTCAATCACTGCCACCAAGCTAAAAAGGCTTCGTGATGAACTACAATATGCAAGGGATGGAAAAGACTATTCTCAAGCTCTTCGCAATGCTAAAGGCTGCGGAGGTAGAAATCAAGAAGGAGCATCAAGTGTTGATGGTTAACAAAACCGCTAGTTTCAAGAAGAAGGGCAAGGGTAAAAAGAAGGGAAACTTCAAGAAGAATGACAAGCAAGTTGTCACTCCCGAGAAGAAACCCAAAGCTGGACCCAAGCCTGAAACTGAGTGCTTCTACTGCAAAGGGACTGGTCACTGGAAGCGGAACTGCCCCAAGTATTTGGCGGATAAGAAGGATGGCAAAGTGAACGAAGGTATATTTGATAATGTTATTGATGTGTACCTCACTAATTCTCATAGTAGTGCCTGGGTATTTGATACCTGTTCGGTTGCTCATATTACTAACTCGAGGCAGGGACTACGGATTGAATGAAGATTGTCTAAGGACGAGGTGACGATGCAGGTCGGGAATGGTTCCAAGGTTGATGTGATCGCCGTCGGCACGCTACCTCTACATCTACCTTCGAGATTAGTTCATTACAAGAATTTTGTTAGTCCATGACAGTCCTAATCCGTCACAAATCGGTAAAAAGCCATCACGGAAGATCATCCATGACGGACCTGATGTCCGTCATGTATATTGTGTCATAATTCTACTACCATGGATCCATGACGGCTCTTGGCCATCATTCATGGCACTTAACAGACGTGCTAACAATTGTGTTAACGTGCATGCCATGTCATTTACATGGAAGCCAACGTGAATCTGACGTGATGGCCCATTAGGATTTTGTCCAACTTCCTAGTTTCGGCCCATGTTATTATCAACCCAGATAGAATTTCGGCCCACTGATTATAGTTGTGGCCCAATTAGAGTTTTTCCCACTATTTTCCATTAAAAGTATCTTTAGACAAGACCTGCTAATTTTTGTCTGTTGAGATTTCTAGCAGAAATATGTCAAAAAAAAGATTCTTGTTCATATCATTAAATAAAAATATTACACAATCGCACACAAATAAAAAATTTAGCCAGAAATAAGAGGAAACTGAAACACACAAACACATATTACAACAGCTCCCTATTGTAGAGAAACTAGAAAAAAACAATAAACTGGTCCCTCAAAATCTCTCTATAGCGACCAGTCTGCTGCTATCCATCTCGTCACCGTCTATCCATCAGAAAACTAGAGGAGGACGGAGCCTATGAGAGAAGCCGCTGATTTGTCCGCCCAGATCTTGAAGACCGAAGTAGCATCCCAACTTAAATCAAGCCATCGATTCTGAAGTCTCTAGTTTGAGAACCTAACATAGCCAAACTAATCTCACAACAAAGAATAGGCATGTAGATATGAACTAATAATAAATATCAGAAATAGGGGACTGGATGCTCTCCTAATGAATGCAGAATCACATGCCCACTGGAACCAGCGCCTAGGTTCGGTAGATCCGAGTTGGCGCCAGCTTTGGCTGTCGGAGTGGCACCACGGTGAGTCGATGCCCGTGGATGTCACGCCTGGCTGCACCACGCGACGTCGCATTGCACCTTACGCCCTCCTCTGGCCGCAATAGTCATGCATGGCTTGCACTTTTATTCTTCCGGCCATTGATGGAGGAGAAGGCGGGGAGGACCAGAAGCTCGGGATCCCGGCGCGACCTCGACGGATCCGATCGATGCCTCCACCAACAGACGACGCGGGGTCGAGATTAGGAAGAAAATGGTGGCTCGAAGCGGACATCTCACCGGTTCTGGCCCTGGATGGGGAGGGACTGGGTGGAGCAGAGGGCCACACACTCGTATTGATGTGGTGGGGGTGGTTGTAGTCGGAAAGGAGGTAGCAGCCGACGTTTCTACCATGGTGGATTCGGCTGCTAGATCACCGGATCTGGCCGTACACGGGACCCTATACGATGTGGGTGACTCGGATGGCGCACCGGCGGTGCAGTCTGTGAGCACCTCTACTGGGAGAATCCAACGAGGGAGGAGCTGGGAGGGGAAGCGTGGCAGAGATCAGGGAAGTCAATGGTTGGAGGAGATGGGAGGAAGGCACGGGAGAAGTGGTAGGTGAGGTGGTCGGCGGCTGTGGGGTAAGAGGAGATGTGAGGAAGCCACAAGATATTGATTGTGTGCCACCCGTTGGATCTCAGGAAATCGAACGGCTGGGAGCTCGATCCGTGGGCTGGTTGATTCGACCAATCAGAACGCATACTTCGCCTCACGCAGGATCGCTCTCTATTCCACCCAGCATGCCACGTCAGCATGAGCCATCTGTGATAGTCCAGCTGGTCGGTCCAAGACGGATTCTGTGACGGTTCCTCTATGGCTATCATAAAGGGTCTACCGTTCCATAGGCCACTCTTATATTGATGAACCATGATGATTTCTATGACGAATAAGAGAACGTCACCGGAAATCCGTCATGAATTAACAGGTTTCTTGTAGTGGTTTTAGACCTGAATAATTGTTATTTGGTGCCAGCATTGAGCATAAACATTATATCTGGATCTTATTTAGTGCGAGACGGTTATTCATTTAAACAAGAGAATAATGGTTGTTCTATTTATATGAGTAATATCTTTTATGGTCATGCACCCTTGAAGAGTGGTCTATTTCTGTTGAATCTTGATCGTGATGATACACATATTCATAATATTGATGCCAAAAGATGCAAAGTTCATAATGATAGTGCAACTTATTTGTGGCACTGCCGTTTGGGTCATATCGGTGTAAAGCGCGTGAAGAAACTCCATAAAGATGGACTTTTGGAATCAATTGGTTATGAATCATTTGATACTTGCGAACCGTGCCTTATGGGCAAGATGACTAGAACTCCGTTCTCCGGAACAATGGAACGAGCTAATGACTTACTGGAAATAATACATACCGATGTATGCGGTCCAATGAGTGTTGATGCTCGTGGCAGGTATCGTTATTTTCTAACCTTCACAGATGATTTGAGCATATATGGGTATATCTACTTAATGAAACACAAGTCCGAAACATTTGAAAAGTTCAAAGAATTTCAAAGTGAAGTGGAGAATCATCGTAACAAGAAAATAAAGTTTCTATGATCTGATCATGGAGGAGAATATTTGAGTTACGAGTTTGGTCTTCATTTAAAACAATGTGGAATAGTTTCACAGATCACGCCACCTGGAACACCACAACATAATGGTGTGTGCGAACGTCGTAACCGCACTTTATTGGATATGGTGCGATCTATGATGTCTCTTACCGATTTACCACTGTCATTTTGGGGTTATGCATTAGAGACAGCTGCATTCACATTAAACAGGGCACCATCAAAGTCCGTTGAGACGACACCGTATGAACGGTGGTTTGGAAACAAACCTAAATGTCGTTTCTTAAAGTTTGGGGATGCGGTGCTTATGTCATAAGGCTTCAACCTGATAAGCTCAAACCAAAATCGGAGAAGTGCGTATTCATAGGATACCCTAAGGAAACAATTGGGTACACCTTCTATGTGAAACTCCAAAAAAAATTTAGTTGGTTTTCATCAAGAACTTGGTTGGTTTTGAAGAAGGTCATTTAAACCTTCCAAAAATCTCTCTCTCAAAAAATTTCCCCTTTGGCAAAGGATTTTATTTTGGCATCTTCTTCAACCCTGGTGTTGGTTATTAAAAACCTTTCTTCTGTTTATTCCCTTCTCAAAAATTTAATTCTTGGAATTTATTTTCTTTTAAAAAGAAAAACCCTAGGAGTTTTGGGTCTTCTCTTATATTGAAACCACCCATGGTTTTACCATGCCTCTTGGGATAAATCCTTTCAAAACCCCTCCTTCCACTTTGGGGGCAATCCAAATATTCTGTCCCAACAAGTCCAACTAATTTTTGGATTTTATTTCATTTATTTCTTTCCCCAAAACTATTATGTCCATTATTTTGAGCTTAGGTGATTTGCAAAGCAAGTACCTAATTGCCTTTGAGTTTTGATCTCAAACCAACTCCTCTGGATAGTCCCTAGCACCCACAACCTAGAACCATCAAGATCCACTCTTCTTCTTTTCAAAAATTTCAAGTTTCAGCCTCTGCAAGTTTGGACCAGATGTGTCAAATTTGGTGAAATTCATATCTCCTCTTCTCCAAAAATTCCACCAAAATTCAGGCAGCCCCCGGATGCAATGAGAGGCCACCCCACCAAAAATCAGCTCAAGGAGAGCCTCCCACATACCAAAATCATTCTGTCGAACACCTGGCCGGCACTGTTACCTTGCACTTTCAGAAAAATTCAGAGATTCACAAAGTTCAGTGTCGTTTCTTCGTCAGAGTTCTGTCACCTGTCAATAGTGCGCACTGGCGCGTTGCGCATGGCCCTCCTCCTGGCAGAAGGCCAGACCCCCTGGACGGGTGCAGGCGCGGTGGTGGCGAGCCTCGCCCGGCGTTAGCGATTCTGCGGTGGCTGCGCCACCGTGGCAGCCAGCGAGGGCTGAGCCAGCTCGCTACGCCACCCGGCGCCGCCCATCGCTCCCTGGCCCTCCGCGTGGCTCATGCAGGCCAGCGCACTCCCGCGGCACCGTCGTCGTGGCCCGGCAAGCACAGGGCATGCACTCTGCCGCCGACGGGCCCGCGCCACCCCGTTCCGTCGAACCCAACCCAAAGCTTCGAATCCAAGCTCGTTTAGTACCTAAATGGAGCCAGTGGACCTCCACGATGACGCTCAACCCCTAAACCACCCCGACCAAGCCCTGCACCGCCGTAACCTTCGCCGGAGAACTCCGTTCATGGCCATCGCCTCGGATCGCCTATAAAAAGGGGCCCCGAGCTCGCCCTCGAGCACGCACCACCTCTGCACCTCACCAACACTCCGCCAGGCCACTAGGAGGACCTCGAGGAGGTCTCCTCCCCCAACTCCAGCCGCCCCATTCCGCCTCGGCCTCCACCTCGATTCACTCCGGTGAGGCCGTCCCCGCCATCCAAACCTCGTCAGCAACCCCCTCGAGCACCCAGAAGTCTAACCCCCACTTCAATTTGCCCTTCGCAGCACTCCCCTGCGAGATCCAACTCCACCCGAACCGCGGTCCGCCGGAGCAAGGGCCACCGTCGACGTAGTGCTCGCGGTGACCACCACCACCACCCACCGACGGAAGGACGACTGAGCACGGAGGTACCACCCGATCCCCTACTCGCCGTGGATCGCGCGCGGCGACCACCGCAGCTCTCGGCGCCGACGAGCTCCGTCTCCCGTTTGAAATTTCATACCGACGGTGGGACCCACTGTCGATCTCTCATTTCTTTTAAATCGAACCGTTTTCAAAGCGTATTCGCAAAATGCACTTTCCGGTCTGAATCGTTTCTCGGACTTTTCGCTTAGCCCCACAGGAAGTTTCGTTTCCTTACGTAAAGGTCCTTGGACCAAAACACTTATAACTTTTAAGCGAGAAAAGGATTTTGAGTGATTCTTTTCTCCTCTTCAAAATTTTGTCTAGTTTTTATCAGATTTATTTAAAAAATATTTGTTATATTTCTGTACACCTCACGGTATTTACGATAGCGCGTGTATTTTTGTATACCGTAGATACCGAAGGAGGTGACGGAACCGCGAACTTCACCGAGCTAGGCCCCGACTACTCCGAACCAGGCAAGCATGTTTGAACTTTCGATATGATGAGTGTTTTGGCATGTTTGCATTAAGTAGTTGCATGGCATGATCATGAGCACCTCGATGAATGTCATATTTCATGCGAAATTGAGGCAAGTAAGTTCCGGAGACCCATAAGTTGTTGGGTATGAGTTTTGCATGGCCATGTGATGGCATGAGAAAGAGTAAGATGGCAGTGTTGTAGCATGCCAGTCTTATGCCTGACTGTTTGACCAGTGTCAACATGAATCGGTCCTGTTTCCATCTGTTTCCCTCCTGTACTACCACATGTTTTTCCGCAAGGAAATATGGCTCAGTAAGTTGCAAACCGCTTTCTGGTACACACCAAATCGAGAGGCCGGGATGAGGGTTCCATGGCCCTGGATTAAAGCCTATCATCCGGTCAGGGGGCATGGGTGTTTCCGGTTGGGACCGAGAGGGGGGCACCCCTTAGAGCGCGCGTATATAAATTTGATCCCATGCTATTCGAGATTGTGATCTCCCCGTCTCAAAGTTTTTCTTGAACGATGTCTAGGGTGATCCCTGACACCGTGAGGTTGGATGGGTGTGTACTGGTTAGATGTGTTTCTTCCGAAATACCGTAAACGGAACTAGTCCTTTGTGACTACGGAATTCCGTTGGCTGTGGGCATTTTAGTACAAACTCTGCAGAGTCAAGAATCCTTGAAATCATCCTATCTATGTCCAGATACTGTGCTCAACTTATCTTGTCAAGTGACAGTCTCGGTAACAGAAACTCGTGAGAACCACATGAGTGTTAAGTCCGATTAAAGGTTTATTTCCTGTGGATGAACCAACCCATTTATTATCATGTGTTGAATAATTTCCTATGAGCACTATTTCCTGCAAGTTGACAGATATGAATAATGAATTATAAGCCCTTTTTGCGATGTCGCTCAGACGTCCGACTGTGGCATTGTTATTATTTACTTTTGATATAAGCCCTTTCTGTGACGTTGCTCAGACGTCCGACTGCGGCATCGTTATTATTTACTTTTGATATAAGCCCTTTCTGTGATGTCGCTCAGACGTCCGACTGCGGCATTGTTATTATTTACTTTTGATATAAGCCCTTTCTGTGATGTCGCTCAGACGTCCGACTGCTAAGTGTTAGTAGCACCAGGGTATTAGATACCGGTTCGGTTGCTAAGTGTTAGTAACTCGAAATAAAAGCTACGGAATAAACGGAGACTAGCTAAAGGTGAGCTGACGATACGTGTTGGAAGTGTTTCCAAGGTTGATGTGATCAAGCATCGCACGCTCCCTCTACCATCGAGATTGGTGTTTGCGTTGAGCATAGACATGATTGGATTATGTCTATCGCAATACGGTTACTCATTTAAGGAGAATAAGGGTTACTCTGTTTATTTGAATAATACCTTCAATGGTCTTGCACCTAAAAGAATGGTTTATTGAACCTCGATCGTAGTGATACACATTTTCATGCCAAAGATATAAGGTAGTAATGATAGTACCACTTACTTGTGGCACTGCCATGTAAGTCATATTGGTGTAAAACGCATGAAGAAGCTCCATGTTGATGGATCTTTGGACTCACTCGTTTTTGAAAAGTTTGAGACATGCGAACCATGTCTATTGGTGTATACGCATGAAGAAACTCCATGCAGATGGATTGTTTGGACTCACTTGATTTTGAATCACTTGAGATATGCAAATCATACCGCATGGGCAAGATGACTGAAAAGCCTCGTTTTCAGTAAGATGGAACAAGATAGCAACTTGTTGGAAGTAACACATTTTGATGTGTGCAGTCCAATGGGTGCTGAGGCATGCAGTGAATATCGTTATGTTCTTACTTCACAGATGATTTGAGTAGATGTTGAGTATATTTACTGGATGAAACACAAAACTGAATTATTGAAAGGTTCAAGTAATTTCAGAGTGAAGTTGAAGATCTTCGTGACAAGAGGATAAAATGTCTATGATATGATCATAGAGATGAGTATCTGAGTTACGAGCTTTGGCACGCAATTAAGACATTGTGGAAATGTTTCACAATTAATACTACCTGGAACACCATAGTGTGATGGTGTGTCCGAACATCATAGTTGCACCCTATTGGATATGGTGCGTACCATGATATCTCTCATCGAATTACCACTATCGTTTATGGGTTAGGCATTAGAGACAACCACATTCACTTTAAATAGGGCACCACGTAAT
Source organism: Aegilops longissima (assembly GCA_021605205.1). Taxonomy (NCBI): domain Eukaryota; kingdom Viridiplantae; phylum Streptophyta; class Magnoliopsida; order Poales; family Poaceae; genus Aegilops; species Aegilops longissima. The sequence goes on from CM038677.1 coordinate 6,391,023, forward strand.
TCCGTTAAGATGACACCGTATGAATTATGGTTTAGAGAAACCTAAGCTGTCATTTCTTAAAAGTTTGGGGCTATGACGCTTATGTGAAAAAGTTTCAGGTTGATAAGCTCGAACCCAAAGCGGATAAAATGCATCTTCATAGGACACCCAAAACAGTTGGGTATACCTCCAGTCTCAGTTCCGGAAGCAAAAAGGATTGTTTCTAGAATTAGGTCCTTTCCCGAGGAAAAGTTTCTCTCGAAAGAATTGAGTGGGAGGATGGTGGAAACTTGATGAGGTTATTGAACCGTCACTTCAACAAGTGTGTAACAGGGCACAGGAAGTTGTTCCTGTGGCGCCTACACCAATTGAAGTAGAAGCTTATGATAGTGATCATGAAGTTTCAGATCAAGTCACTACCGAACCTCGTAGGACGACAAGGACGCGTACTCTTCGGAGTGTTATGGTGATACTGTTTTGAAGGTCATGTTGCTAGACAACAATGAACCTACGAGCTATGGAGAAGCAATGGTGGGCCCAAATTCCGACAAATGGTTAGAAGCCATGAAATCCGAGATAGGATCCATGTATCAGAACAAAGCATGGACTTTGGTGGACTTGCCCGATGATCGGCAAGCCATTGAGATGAATGGATCTTTAAGAAGAAAACGGACGTGGACGGTAATGTCACCGTCTGTGAAGCTCGACTTGTGACGAAGAGTTTTTCACAAGTTCAAGGAGTTGACTACAATGAGATTTTCTCATCCGTAGCGATGCTTAAGTCCGTCGGAATCATAAGCTGCATTTATGAAATCTGGCAGATGGATGTCAAAACGAGTTTCCTTACCAGCCAGAAGGAAAGGTTGTATGTGATACAATCGAAAGTTTTGTCGATCCTAAGGATGCTAAAAGGTATGCTGGCTCCAATGATCCTTTCTAAGGACCTGGAGTAACCATCTCGGAGTTGGAATGTGCGCTTTGATGAGATGATCAAAGATTTTGGGTTTATACAAAGTTTATGAGAAACTTGTATTTCCAAAGAAGTGAGTGGGAGCACTATAGAATTTCGATGAGTATATGTTGTTGACATATTGATGATCGAAATGATGTAGAATTTGGAAAGCATATAGGGTTATTTGAAAGATGTTTTCAATAGAAAACCTGGATTAAGCTACTTGAACATTGAGCATCGAGATCTATAAGGATAGATCAAAATGCTTAATAATACTTTCAAATGAGCATGTACCTTGACATGATCTTGAAAGTGTTCAAGATGAATCATCAAAGAAGGAGTTCTTGCACGAGTTGTAAGGTACGGTTAAGACTTAAAGCTCGACCACGGCAGAAAAGAGAGAAAGTACGAAGGTCATCCCTATGCTTTAGACGTAGGCTCTAAAGATGCTATGCTAAGTACCGCAATCGATGTGTGCCTTGCCACATGTCCGCAAGAGGGTACAAAGGTGATCAAAGAGTGGATCACCGGATAGCGGTCAAAATTATCCTTAGAGGAATAAGGATTTGTTTCTCGATTATGGAGGTGATAAAGAGTTCGGCGTAAAGGGTTACGACGATGCAAGCTCTAACACCTATCCGAATGACTCGAGTAGCAAACCGGATCGATAGTGGAGCGACCATTTGGAATAGCTCCAAGTGGAGCGTAGAAGCAGCATTTACAATATGACCTAGAGATTTGCAAAGTACATACGGATCTGAATGTTGCAGACCCGTTGAATAAAACTTCTCTCACAAGGAAAACATGATCAAACCCATAACTCTTTGGATGTTGGTCACATGGCGATGTGACCTGTGAGTGTTAATCACATGGCGATGTGAACTAGATTATTGACTCTAGTGCAAGTGGGAGACTGTTGGAAATATGCCCTAGAGGCAATAATAAATTAGTTATTATTATATTTCCTTGTTCATGATAATCGTTTATTATCCGTGCTATAATTGTATTGATAGGAAACTCTGATACATGTGTGGGTACATAGACAACACCATGTCCCTAGTAAGCCTCTAGTTGACTAGCTCATTGATCAATAGATGGTTACGGTTTCCTGACGATGGACATTGGATGTCGTTGATAACGGGATCACATCATTAGGAGAATGATGTGATGGACAAGACCCAATCCTAAGCCTAGCACAAAGATCGTAGTTCGTATGCTAAAGCTTTTCTAATGTCAAGTATCATTTCCTTAGACCATGAGATTGTGAAACTCCCGGATACCGTAGGAACGCTTTGGGTGTACCAAACGTCACAACGTAACTGGGTGGCTATAAAGGTGCACTACAGGTATCTCAGAAAGTGTCTGTTGGGTTGGCACTAATCGAGACTGGGATTTGTCACTCCGTGTAAACGGAGAGGTATCTCTGGGCCCACTCGGTAGGACATCATCATAATGTGCACAATGTGACCAAGGGGTTGATCACGGGATGATGTGTTATGGAACGAGTAAAGAGACTTGCCGGAAACGAGATTGAACACGGTATCGGGATACCGACGATCGAATCTCGGGCAAGTACAATACCGCTAGACAAAGGGAATTGTATACGGGATCGATTGAGTCCTTGACATCGTGGTTCATCCGATGAGATCATCGTGGAACATGTGGGAGCCAACATGGGTATCCAGATCCCGCTGTTGGTTATTGACCGGAGAACGTCTCGGTCATGTCTGCATGGTTCCCGAACCCATAGGGTCTACACACTTAAGGTTCGATGACGCTAGGGTTATAAAGGAAGTTTGTATGTGGTTACCGAATGTTGTTCGGAGTCCCGGATGAGATCCCGGACGTCACGAGGAGTTCTGGAATGGTCCGGAGGTAAAGATTTATATATGGAAGTCCATTTTGGTCACCGGAAAAGTTTCGGTTTTTTGATAGCGTCACGGGACCACCGGAGGGTCCCGGGGTCCACCAAGTGGGGCCACCAACCCGGAGGGCTGCATGGGCCAAGTGTGGGAGGGACCAGCCCAGGTGGGCTGGTGCGCCCCCACAAGGGCCCAAGCGCGAGGAAGAGTGGGAGGGGCAAACCCTAGGGCAGATGGGCCCTAAGGCCCACCCCAGCGCGCCTCCCTCTCTCCCCTCCGCCGCCACCCAGATGGCATCTGGGGCTGCCGCCACCCTGGGAGGGAACCCTAGAGGGCGCAGCCCTCCCTCCCCTATAAATACATGAGGTCAGGGGCTGTCCAACACACGAGAACCTCTCCCTCTTGGCGCAGCCCTACCTCTCTTACTCCTCCTCTCCCGCGGTGCTTGGCGAAGCCCTGCTGGACTACCACGCTCCTCCATCACCACCACGCCGTTGTGCTGCTGCTGGACGGAGTCTTCCTCAACCTGTCCCTCTCTCCTTGCTGGATCAAGGCGTGGGAGACGTCACCGGGCTGTACGTGTGTTGAACGCGGAGGTGTCGTCCGTTCGGCACTAGGATCTCCGGTGATTTGGATCACGAAGAGTACGACTCCTTCAACCCCGTTCTCTTGAACGCTTCCGCTTAGCGATCTACAAGGGTATGTAGATGCACTCTCCTTCCCTCGTTGCAAGTTTCTCCATATATAGATCTTGGTGACACGTAAGAAAATTTTGAATTTCTGCTACGTTCCCCAACAGTGGCATCATGAGCTAGGTCTATTGCGTAGATTCTTTGCACGAGTAGAACACAAAGTAGTTGTGGGCGTTGATTTTGTTCAATATGCTTACCGTTACTAGTCCAATCTTGTTTGGCGGTATTGTGGGATGAAGCGGCCGGACCGACCTTACACGTACACTTACGTGAGGCAGGTTCCACCGGTCGACATGCACTTGGTGCATAAGGTGGCTAGCGGTGCCGTCTCTCCCACTTTAGTCGGAACGGATTCGATGAAAAGGGTCCTTATGAAGGGTAAATAGCAATTGGCATATCACGTTGTGGTTTTGCATAGGTAAGAAACGTTCTTGCTAGAAACCCATAGCAGCCACGTAAAACATGCAACAACAATTAGAGGACGTCTAACTTGTTTTTGCAGGGTATGCTATGTGATGTGATATGGCCAAGAAGAATGTGATGAATGATATGTGATGTATGAGATTGATCATGTTCTTGTAATAGGAATCACGACTTGCATGTCGATGAGTATGACAACCGGCAGGAGCCATAGGAGTTGTCTTAATTTATTGTATGACCTGCGTGTCATTGAACAAACGCCATGTAATTACTTTACTTTATTGCTAACCGGTAGCCATAGTAGTAGAAGTAATAAGTTGGCAAGACAACTTCATGGAGACACGATGATGGAGATCATGATGATGGAGATCATGGTGTCATGCCGGTGACGATGATGATCATGGAGCCCCGAAGATGGAGATCAAAAGGAGCAAAATGATATTGGCCATATCATGTCACTATTTGATTGCATGTGATGTTTATCATATTTATGCATCTTATTTTCTTAGAACAACGATAGTAAATAAGATGATCCCTCATTAAAATTTCAAGAAAGTGTTCCCCCTAACTGTGCACCGTTGCAAAAGTTCGTCGTTTCGAAGCACCACGTGATGATCGGGTGTGATAGATTATTACGTTCACATACAACGGGTGTAAGCCAGATTTACACACGCGAAACACTTAGGTTAACTTGACAAGCCTAGCATGTACAGACATGGCCTCGGAACACAAGAGACCGAAAGGTCGAGCATGAGTGTATGGTGGATATGATCAACATGAAGATGTTCACCGATGATGACTAGTCCGTCTCACGTGATGATCGGACACGGCCTAGTTGACTCGGATCATGCAATCACTTAGATGACTGGAGGGATGTCTATCTGAGTGGGAGTTCATGAGATGAACTTAATTATCCTGAACATAGTCAAAAGCCCTTTGCAAATTATGTCATAGCTCGCGCTTTAGTTCTACTGTTTAGATATGTTCCTAGAGAAAATATAGTTGAAAGTTGGCGGTGAGCAATTATGCGGTCGAGAGAAGGCTTATGTCCTTAATGCACCGCTCGATGTGCTGAACCCCAAACGTCGTGCGTGGATGTTGCGAACATCGACATACACGCTTTTGATAACTACGTGATAGTTCAGTTAAATGGTTTAGAGTAGAGGCACCAAAGACGTTTTTCCAAACGTCGCGGAACATATGAGATGTTTCGAGGGCTGAAATTGGGATTTCAGGCTCGTGCCCACGTCAAGAGGTATAAGACCTCCGACAATTCTCTTAGCCTGCAAACTAAGGGAGAAAAGCTCAATCGTTGAGCTTGTGCTCAGATTCTCTGAGTGCAACAATCACTTGAATCGAGTGGGAGTTGATCTTCCGGATGAGATAGTGATGTTTCTCCAAAGTCATTGCCACCAAGCTGCTAGAGCTTCGTGATGAACTATAACATATCAGGGATAGATATGATGATCCTTGAGGTATTCACGATGTTTGACACCGCGAAAGTAGAAATCAAGAAGGAGCATCAATTGTTGATGGTTGGTGAAACCACTAGTTTCAAGAAGGGCAAGGGCAAGAAGGGACACTTCATGAAACGGCAAATCAGTTGATGCTCCAGTGAAGAAACCCAAGGTTGAACCCAAACCCGAGACTAAGTGCTTCTGTAATAAGGGGAACAGCCACTGGAGCAGAATTACCCTAGATACTTGGTAGATAAGAAGGCTGGCAAGGTCGATAGAAGTATATTGGATATACATTATGTTAATGTGTACTTTACTAGTACTCCTAGTAGCACCAGGGTATTAGATACCGGTTCGGTTGCTAAGTGTTAGTAACTCGAAATAAAAGCTACGGGATAAACGGAGACTAGCTAAAGGTGAGCTGACGATACGTGTTGGAAGTGTTTCCAAGGTTGATGTGATCAAGCATCGCACGCTCCCTCTACCACCGAGATTGGTGTTTGCGTTGAGCATAGACATGATTGGATTATGTCTATCGCAATACAGTTACTCATTTAAGGAGAATAATGGTTACTCTATTTATATGAATAATACCTTCAATGGTCTTGCACCTAAAAGAATGGTTTATTGAACCTCGATCATAGTGATACACATTTTCATGCCAAAGATATAAGATAGTAATGATAGTACCACTTACTTGTGGCACTGCCATGTAAGTCATATTGGTGTAAAATGCATGAAGAAGCTCCATGTTGATGGATCTTTGGACTCACTCGTTTTTGAAAAGTTTGGGACATGCGAACCATGTCTATTGGTGTATACGCATGAAGAAACTCCATGCAGATGGATCGTTTGGACTCACTTGATTTTGAATCACTTGAGATATGCAAATCATACCACATGGGCAAGATGACTGAAAAGCCTCATTTTCAGTAAGATGGAACAAGATAGCAACTTGTTGGAAGTAACACATTTTGATGTGTGCAGTCCAATGGGTGCTGAGGCATGCAATGAATATCGTTATGTTCTTACTTCACAGATGATTTGAGTAGATGTTGAGTATATTTAGTTGATGAAACACAAAACTGAATTATTGAAAGGTTCAAGTAATTTTAGAGTGAAGTTGAAGATCTTTGTGACAAGAGGATAAAATGTCTATGATATGATCATAGAGATGAGTATCTGAGTTACGAGCTTTGGCACGCAATTAAGACATTGTGGAAATGTTTCACAATTAATACTGCCTGGAACACCATAGTGTGATGGTGTGTCCGAACATCATAGTTGCACCCTATTGGATATGGTGCGTACCATGATGTCTCTCATCGAATTACCACTATCGTTTATGGGTTAGGCATTAGAGACAACCACATTCACTTTAAATAGGGCACCACGTAATTCCGTTAAGATGACACCGTATGAACTATGGTTTAGAGAAACCTAAGTTGTCATTTCTTAAAAGTTTGGGGCTATGACGCTTATGTGAAAAAGTTTCAGGTTGATAAGCTCGAACCCAAAGCGGATAAAATGCATCTTCATAGGACACCCAAAACAGTTGGGTATACCTCCAGTCTCAGTTCCGGAAGCAAAAAGGATTGTTTCTAGAATTAGGTCCTTTCCCGAGGAAAAGTTTCTCTCGAAAGAATTGAGTGGGAGGATGGTGGAAACTTGATGAGGTTATTGAACCGTCACTTCAACAAGTGTGTAACAGGGCACAGGAAGTTGTTCCTATGGCGCCTACACCAATTGAAGTAGAAGCTTATGATAGTGATCATGAAGTTTCAGATCAAGTCACTACCGAACCTCGTAGGACGACAAGGACGCGTACTGCTTCGGAGTGGTATGGTGATACTGTCTTGAAGGTCATGTTGCTAGACAACAATGAACCTACGAGCTATGGAGAAGCAATGGTGGGCCCAAATTCTGACAAATGGTTAGAAGCCATGAAATCCGAGATAGGATCCAGGTATCAGAACAAAGCATGGACTTTGGTGGACTTGCCCGATGATCGGCAAGCCATTGAGATGAATGGATCTTTAAGAAGAAAACGGACGTGGACGGTAATGTCACCGTCTATGAAGCTCGACTTGTGACGAAGAGTTTTTCACAAGTTCAAGGTGTTGACTACGATGAGATTTTCTCATCCGTAGCGATGCTTAAGTCCGTCGGAATCATAAGCTGCATTTATGAAATCTGGCGATGGATGTCAAAACGAGTTTCCTTACCCAGCCAGAAGGAAATGTTGTATGTGATACAATCGAAAGTTTTGTCGATCCTAAGGATGCTAAAGGTATCTGGCTCCAGCGATCCTTTCTAAGGACTGGAGTAAGCATCTCGGAGTTGGAATGTGCGCTTTGATGAGATGATCAAAGATTTTGGGTCTATACAAAGTTTATGAGAAACTTGTATTTCCAAAGAAGTGAGTAGGAGCACTATAGAATTTTCGATGAGTATATGTTGTTGACATATTGATGATCGAAATGATGTAGAATTTCTGGAAAGCATATAGGGTTATTTGAAAGATGTTTTTCAATAGAAAACCTGGATTAAGCTACTTGAACATTGAGCATCGAGATCTATAAGGATAGATCAAAATGCTTAATAATACTTTCAAATGAGCACGTACCTTGACATGATCTTGAAAGTGTTCAAGATGAATCAGTCAAAGAAGGAGTTCTTGCCTGAGTTGTAAGGTACGAAGTTAAGACTTAAAGCTCGACCACGGCAGAAAAGAGAGAAAGGACGAAGGTCGTCCCCTATGCTTTAGACGTAGGCTCTACAGTATGCTATGCTAAGTACCGCAACTGATGTGTGCCTTGCCACATGTCTGGCAAGAGGGTACAAAGGTGATCAAAGAGTGGATCACCAGATAGCGGTCAAAATTATCCTTAGAGGAATAAGGATTTGTTTCTCGATTATGGAGGTGATAAAGAGTTCGGCGTAAAGGGTTACGATGATGCAAGCTTTAACACCTATCCGAATGACTCTGAGTAGCAAACCGGATACGTATAGTGGAGCGACCATTTGGAATAGCTCCAAGTGGAGCGTAGAAGCAGCATTTACAATATGACCTAGAGATTTGCAAAGTACATACGGATCTGAATGTTGCAGACCCGTTGACTAAAACTTCTCTCACAAGGAAAACATGATCAAACCCAGAACTCTTTGGATGTTGGTCACATGGCGATGTGACCTGTGAGTGTTAATCACATGGCGATGTGAACTAGATTATTGACTCTAGTGCAAGTGGGAGACTGTTGGAAATATGCCCTAGAGGCAATAATAAATTAGTTATTATTATATTTCCTTGTTCATGATAATCGTTTATTATCCGTGCTATAATTGTATTGATAGGAAACTCAGATACATGTGTGGGTACATAGACAACACCATGTCCCTAGTAAGCCTCTAGTTGACTAGCTCGTTGATCAATAGATGGTTACGGTTTCCTGACGATGGACATTGGATGTCGTAGATAACGGGATCACATCATTAGGAGAATGATTTGATGTACAAGACCCAATCCTAAGCCTAGCACAAAGATCGTAGTTCGTATGCTAAAGCTTTTCTAATGTCAAGTATCATTTCCTTAGACCATGAGATTGTGCAACTCCGGATACCGTAGGAATGCTTTGGTGTACCAAACGCCACAACGAATCGGGTGGCTATAAAGGTGCACTACAGGTATCTCCGAAAGTGTCATTGGGTTGGCACGAATCGAGACTGGATTTGTCACTTTGTGTAAACGGAGAGGTATCTCTGGGCCCACTCGGTAGGACATCATCATAATGTGCACAATGTGACCAAGGGGTTGATCACGGATGATGTGTTATGGAACGAGTAAAGAGACTTGCGGAAACGAGATTGAACAAGGTATCGGGATACCGACGATCGAATCTCGGGCAAGTACAATACCGCTAGACAAAGGGAATTGTATACGAGATCGATTGAGTCCTTGACATCGTGGTTCATCCGATGAGATCATCGTGGAACATGTGGGAGCCAACATGGGTATCCAGATCCTGCTGTTGGTTATTGACCGGAGAACGTCTCGGTCATGTCTGCATGGTTCCCGAACCCATAGGGTCTACACACTTAAGGTTCGATGACGCTAGGGTTATAAAGGAAGTTTGTATGTGGTTACCGAATGTTGTTCGGAGTCCCGGATGTCACGAGGTGTTCCGAAATGGTCCGGAGGTAAAGATTTATATATGGGAAGTCCTGTTTTGGTCACCGGAAAAGTTTTGGGTTTTTCGGTAGCGCACGGGACCACCGGAGGGTCGGGGTCCACCAAGTGGGGCCACCAACCCGGAGGGCTGCATGGGCCAAGTGTGGGAGGGACCAGCCCTGTGTGGGCTGGTGCGCCCCCAAAGGGCCCAAGCGCGAGGAAGAGTGGGAGGGGCAAACCCTAGGGCAGATGGGCCTAAGGCCCACCCCAGCGCCTCCCTCTCTCCCCTTGGCCGCCACCAGATGGCATCTGGGGCTGCCGCCACCCTGGGGAGGGAACCCTAGAGGGGCGCAGCCCCTCCCTCCCCTATAAATACATGAGGTCCTGGGGCTGTCCAACACACGAGAACATCTCCTCTTGGCGCAGCCCTACCTCTCTTACTCCTCCTCTCCCGCGGTGCTTGGCGAAGCCCTGCTGGACTACCACGCTCCTCCATCACCACCACGCTGTTGTGCTGCTGCTGGACGGAGTCTTCCTCAACCTCTCCTCTCTCCTCGCTGGATCAAGGCATGGGAGACGCCACCGGCTGTACGTGTGTTGAACGCGGAGGTGTCGTCTGCTCGCACTAGGATCTCCGGTGATTTGGATCACGACGAGTACGACTCCTTCAACCCCGTTCTCTTGAACTCTTCCGCTTAGCGATCTACAAGGGTATGTAGATGCACTCTCCTTCCCTCGTTGCAAGTTTCTCCATAGGTAGATCTTGGTGACACGTAAGAAAATTTTGAATTTCTGCTACGTTCCCCAACAGAGTCCCAGTCAGTCTCGTGCGACCCTGGTTTTTTGTCACTGTATTATATCTGCTTCCGCTACCCAAAATAATTTCATCGAGCCTCACCTCGACGCTCGATGAGCTGCCAGTGTAGGAGTCATTTATCCACACCACTGTGATATTCCACCACCGCTTTATTCTCGAGTCAGTAGTAAGCCACCCCACTGTGTCATATCCGCCATTATGTAAATTATTGGCGTGCTTGTAATAAATGGTTGAGCATCCCCCGCTCGACTCTGTAATATATTTCAATGCTACTGGCTTGTTGTATCAAGAATCTATCTACCAGTCAGGGGAATTTTTCTCGTACTGGAATCAAAGGGTCGGTTTCTCAATAAACATTTTTATTGGAAAACCGGTCGTGACATTCTACCACAAGTCCGAAGGAAAAACATCGTTGCTAAGAACAGAACCTTTCTAGAGAAGGAGTTTCTCTCGAAAGAAGTAAGTGGGAGGAAAGTAGAACTTGATGAGGTAATTGTACCTGCTCTCAATTTGGAAAGTAGCTCATCCGAGAAATCTGTTCCCGTGATGCCTACGCCAACTGGAGAGGAAGCTAATGATAAAGATCATGAAACTATAGGTCAAGTTGCTACAAAACCTCGTAGGTCAAACAGAGCATGATCAGCACCAGAGTGGTACAGTAATCATGTTCTGGAGGTCATGTTACTTGACCATGAAGAACCTACAAACTATGAAGAAGCTATGATGAGCCCAGATTCCGATAAATGGCTTGAGGCCTTGAAATCTGAGATAGGACCCATGTATGAGAACAAAGTGTGGACTTTGGTGGATCTGCCCGATTATCGGCGACCCATAGAGAATAAATGGATCTTCAAGAAGAAGACTGACGCTGATGGTAATGTCACTGTTTATAAAGCTCGACTTGTTGGAAAAGGTTTTCGACAAGTTCAAGGAGTTGACAACGATGAGACTTTCTCACCCGTAGAGATCCTTAAGTCTGTCCGAATCATGTTAGCAATTGCCGCATTTTATAATTATGAAATCTGGCAAATGGATATCAAAACTGCATTCCTTAATAGATTTCTTAAAGAATAGTTGTATATGATGCAACCAAAAGGTTTTGTCGATCCTAAAGGTGATAACAAAGTGTGCAAGCTCCAGCGATCCATTTGTGGACTGGTGCAAGCATCTCGGAGTTGGAATATACGCTTTGATGAGGTGATCAAAGCATATGGTTTTATAAGAGTTTTTCAATGAAAGACCTCGGTGAAGCTGCTTACATATTGGGCATCAATATCTATAGAGATAGATCAAGACGCTTGATAGGACTTTCACAAAGCACATACCTTGATAAAGTTTTGAAGAAGTTCAAAATGGATCAGTCAAAGAAAGGGTTCTTGCCTGTTTTACAAGGTGTAAAGTTGAGTCAGACTCAATGCCCGACCACTGCAGAAGATAGAGAGAAAATGAAAGTCATTCCCTATGCCTCAGCCATAGGTTCTATCATGTATGCTATGCTGTGTACCAGACCTGATGTGTGCCTTGCTATTAGTTTAGCAGGGAGGTACCAAAGTAATCCAGGAGTGGATCACTGGACAGCGGTCAAGAACATCCTGAAGTACCTGAAAAGGACTAGGGATATGTTTTCTCGTTTATGGAGGTGACAAAGAGCTTGTCATAAGTGGTTACGTCGATGCTAGCTTTGACACTGATATGGATGACTCTAAGTCGCAAATTCGATACGTATTTTATTGAATGGTGGAGCTGTCAGTTGGTGCAGTTCCAAGCAGAGCATCGTGGCGGGATCTACGTGTGAAGCGGAGTACATAGCTGCTTCGGAAGCAACAAATGAAGGAGTCTGGATGATGTTCATATCCGATCTAGGTGTAATACCTAGTGCATTGGGTCCAATGAAAATCTTTTTTGACAATACTGGAGCAATTGCCTTGGAGAAGGAATCCATATTTCACAAAAAGACCAAATACATCAAGAGACGCTTCAACTCCATCTGAGATTTGGTCAAGGAGGGAGACATAGAGATTTGCAAAATACATACGGATCTGAATGTGGCAGACCCGTTGACTAAGCCTCTTCCATGAGCAAACCATGATCATTACCAAGACTCCATGGGTGTTAGATTCATTACGATGTAATCTAGATTATTGACTCTAGTGCAAGTGGGAGACTCAAGGAAATATGCCCTAGAGGCAATAATAAAGTTGTTATTTTATATTTCCTTGTTCATGATAAATGTTTATTATACATGCTAGAATTGTATTAACCGGAAACTTGATACATGTGTGAATACATAGACAAAACACTGTGTCCATAGTATGCCTCTACTAGACTAGCTCGTTGATCAAAGATGGTTAAGTTTCCTAGCCATGGACATGAGTTGTCATTTGATAAACGGGATTACATCATTAGTGGAATGATGTGATGGACAAGACCCATCCGTTAGCCTAGCGTAATGATCGTTCAGTTTTATTGCTACTACTTTCTTCATGTCAAATATATATTCCTCCGACTATGAGATTATGCAACTCCCGGACACCGGAGGAATACCTTGTATTCAATCAAACGTCACAACGTAGCTGGGTGATTATAAAGATGCTCTACAGGTATCTCCGAAGGTATTTGTTGGCATAGCTCGAGATTAGGATTTGTCACTCCGAGTATCGGAGAGGCATCTCTGAGGCCCACTAGTAGAAAAGGGGGAAAATCTGAGACACATTAGTGCCGGTTCGATTTTAAGTCAGCACTAATGTGTCCATTATTGCCGGTTCAAACGGCTAGCCGGCCGCTCTCATTAGTACCGGTTCGTGGCGAACCTTTAGCACGACTAAAGAGAGTGGTGGCAGGATGTTGTCAGTCTGGGGCCCGTCCAGCACATTTAGTACCGGTTCGTGGCACGAACCGGTACTAAAGGTCCACATACATAAACCCTTCATCCACCCGAGCCACTCTGTTCTTCCCCTTTCCCCTCACTTCCTCTATTCTTCCCCTCTCTTCCTCGAGCTCATCACACATTTTGCCCAAAAATTGTCAAGATTTGAAGGCCCCCATCCATTCAAATGATCACAAAGGTTAGCAACTTTGTCCTTTCAACTCTCACTGCTAGATTAGCTCTTGCAATGCATTGTATAGTGATTAATTTGGGAGGAACTATATTTGCTAGTATTTGATTTATATGCAATTTGAGGTCAAAAATAACACTTAGGTTGCATATGTAGGTGTGGTTTACTTAGTGCCTTCTAAATCTCCGTCAGAATTCACCGCCGATCACCCGCACTGCTCTCCGGGGCGGCACCACCTTGTGGTGAGGCTCTCGTTCATGAATGTTTTACATTACCAAATTGATGTTTGTGTGATTTGGATATATAGTTACTCGTATAATTATCTTACCCGTACATTGTTTGTTATACATAGTGTCATGGTTTTGATATCCGTTCCCGTCGTCCCTCGTCCTTGTTATGTTTCGGATGTGGTATATTCTCTTTTAAAACTAGTTGTTGCATTTCGTGTTTATGACAAATTATGCCCATCAAGTTGACATAGATATTTTTATCTAGGAGGTATGTGAACGGAAATTCCAACCGACCCTATTGTCGAGAGGTTAAATTTAGTTGAAAGAGAAAACGAGTATTTGAAAGAAAAATTGAAAAGAATTGAGGGGAGAAGATGGAATTGAGTTGCATGTTGCCGATGTAAATCGATCATCACAAGATCAAGATGGAGAAAATGAGGTTGAAGATTAGAAAGATTAGAAAATATGCCATTGATAGTGTGGCTTGGTATCATTATGCTGCTGGATCAATTGTTACCTTAGTTGCGATCTTGATCGCATTTGTTGTTGCATTTAAATTCTTTAGCTAGAGAGTTATTTGTATGTTGCATTTAATTAAGTGTTGTATATGAACTTATGTATGAACTTGTATTAATTTGGTCTATTCGGTGTTGTGTATAATGAAGATATGAGCCGACAATGGATGTATGATGACCAATGCTCTCCCGGTTCATTAATGGCGTATACTTTTTCGCTTGTCACCGAGGCAAACAAGCGGGCGGATGGTTTTATGCCTTGTCCATGTGCTGGCTGTAAGAATGGTCACAATTACTCTACGTCAAGAACCATTTACGTCCACCTATTTGAGTACGGTTTCATGCCCCACTATAATGTTTGGACCAAGCACGGAGAAAGAGGGGTTATGATGGAAGACAATGAAGAAGAAGAGGACGACGACATCTATCCTAGCCATGGGTTCCCTGAATATGATGATACAACAATGGAGGAAGAAGCTGAGCCGGCAATGCGGGAACAAGCTAAAGAAGAGGCATCAGATGAGCCCGCTGATGATCTAGGTCGGGCCATTGCCGATGCAAAGAGAAACTGCGCAAGTGATTTGGAGAGGAAGAAGTTGCAGCGCATGTTAGAGGATCACAAGAAATTGTTGTACCCAATTTGCGGTTGACAAAAAAAGTTGGGCACCACATCGAATTGCTGCAATGGAAGGCGAGAGAATGGTGTATCCGACAAGGGATTTGGAAAGTTGCTGGTAATGATAAAGAATATGCTTCCAAAGGACAACGAATTGCCCGAGAGTACGATGAAGCAAAGAAGGATGTCTGCCCTCTAGGGTTAGAGGTGCGAAGATACATACATGCCCTAATGATCGCATCCTCTACCGCGGTGCGCATGAGGATTTGAACGCTTGGCCGGTATGTGGTGCATTGTGTTATAAGACCAGTCGTGATGACCCTGGTGATGTCGAGGGCGAGCGCCCCAGGAAGAAGATTCCTGCCAAGGTGATGTGGTATGCTTCTATAATACCACGGTTGAAACGTTTGTTCCAAAACAAAGAGCATGCGAAGGCGATGCGGTGGCACAAAGAAGACCGTAAGAAAGACAGAATGAGAGTACCCGCTGATGGTTCGCAGTGGAGAAAAATCGAGAGAAAGTACAGGGAGGAGTTTGCAGGTGACCCAAGGAACGTATGGTTTGGTCTAAGCGCAGATGGCATTAATCCTTTTGGGGAGCAGAGCAGGAACCATAGCACGTGGCCTGTGACTCTATGTTTGTATAACCTTCCTCCTTGGTTGTGCATGAAGCGGAAGTTCATTATGATGCCAGTGCTCATCCAAGGCCCTAAGCAACCCGGCAACGACATTGATGTGTACCTAAGGCCATTAGTTGAAGAACTATTACAGCTGTAGAATGGAACAGTGTATGCGTGTGTGCGATGAGCACAGACAGAAGAATTTGACCTAAAGGCATTGCTGTTCGTGACCATCAATGATTGGCCTGCTCTCAAGAACCTTTCGTGACAGATAAACAAGGGATACCACGAATGCACGACTGCTTGGATGATACCGACAAGATATATTTGGAGAGTTGTAGGAAGAATGTGTACCGGGACATCGTTGATTTCTTCCGAGCGGGCATCCCGTAAGAAAGAAAGGCAAGCATTTCAAAGGTGAGGCGGATCACGGACGAAGCCTCGCCACCGTCATCGGTGCTGATGTACATGATATGGTCAAGGATTTGAAGGTAATCTTTGGAAAGGTTCCTGGCGGATAACCTGTTCCGAAGGACGCTGACGGACGCGCGCCCATGTGGAAGAGGAAATCTATATTTTGGGACCTGCCCTATTGGAAAGACCTAGAGGTCCGCTCCGCAATCGACGTGATGCACGTGACGAAGAATCTTTTGCGTGACCCTGCTTGGCTTCTTGGGCGTATGAGAAGACAAAAGATACACCAGAGGCACGGGAGGACCAGCAACATATGCACGGAAAAGACGGCATACATCGTGGTCAAGCCAGCTATGCTCTTACCAAAGAAGAGAAGGAAATCTTCTTTGAATGCATGGTCGCATGAAGGTACCGTCAAGCTTCGTCGAATATAAAGGGAATAATAAATATGGCAGAGAAAAGTTCCGAACATAAAGTCTCATGACTGCCACGTGATTATGACGCAATCGCTTCCAGTTGCATTGAGGGGCTTTACCGAAAACGCTCGATTAGCCATTGTGAAGCTATGTGCATTCCTCAATGCCATCTCTCAGAAGGTAATCGATCCATAAATCATACCAAGGTTACAGAATGATTTGGTGCAATGTCTTGTCAGTTTTGAGTTGGTGTTCCCACCATCCTTCTTCAACATCATGATGCACGTCCTAGTTCACCTTTGCGAAGAGATTAACGTTTTGGGTCCTGTATTTCTACACAATATGTTCCCCTTTGAGAGGTTCATGGGAGTCTTGAAGAAATATGTTCATAATCGTGCTAGGCCAGAAGGAAGCATCGCAAAGGGCCATGAAAATGAGGAGGTCATTGAGTTTTGTATTGACTTTATTCCTGACCTTAAGCCGATTGGTGTTCCTGAATCGCGACATAAGGGCAGACTAGATGGAAAAGACACGGGAAAGGAAACATATTATGGTTACATAGAGGACATATGGGAACTTAACTATGCAGGTGGTTTGAAGGTCCCTTTGTTTCGGTGCAAATGGGTCAATATGACATGAGGCGGGGTAACGGAAGACCTGAAGTACGGAATGACAACAGTGGATCTCAACAATCTTGCGTATGCAGAAAAACCAATTGTCCTAGCCAATGATGTGGCGCAGGTTTTTTATGTGAAAGACATGTCTACCAGGCCCAGAAAAAGAAAAGATAAGGAAGCGAATGGATCATACGACGAGCCAAAGCGTCGCATAGTTCTTTCAGGGAAAAGAAACATCGTGGGAGTGGATGACAAGACAGACATGTCAGGAAATTATGAAAAGTTTGATGAAATTGCTCCATTCGCAGTGAATATTGACCCGAGCATCCAGTTAAATGATGAAGATTTTCCATGGCTACGGTGCAAAGGGACAGACGCGAAGAAAAAGTTTCACACCCAAAGATCTGGGATGTGATCGGCTTCACTATCTTCACTTTCTTCTGTGTTTCACACCCAGGAGGGAATCTCTGTAATAATTAGGGTAGTTATGTGTTATTCACAAACTAGTGATTCACACAAATTTCAAATAATTCAAAATTTAAACTATTCAAATTTGAAAACTACCGGCACTAACAGAAAGTTTGTAATTTTTTGTACCTAAAGCGAAAATATTCAGAAAGAAACTCTAAATACAGCAAAAAACAACTCAAAAATAAATAAAACAAAAATAAATAAAGCAAAAAAATTAAGAAAATAAAAGCCCTCACCATCGGGCCAAAGCGGCCTGCATATGACTAGAAACACAACCTTCATTGGGCCGGGATGCAGGCCGCAAAGGCCCAGAGGCCCACTGGCAAGATTCAACAGCAGGCCCAGAGGGCCTGCTTAGGAGAGGAGCTCAAGAGAGCTACCGTGACTGGGCTTATAAACCAAGGCGGTAGCCCTTCGACTAGCGAGGTGGGACTAAACTTGTCCGCACCGCATTATGCCAATAAGACTTCTTTAGTACCGGTGGTGGCTGCAACCGGTACTAAAGAGG
The DNA here is from genome assembly GCA_021605205.1 of Aegilops longissima. Taxonomy (NCBI): domain Eukaryota; kingdom Viridiplantae; phylum Streptophyta; class Magnoliopsida; order Poales; family Poaceae; genus Aegilops; species Aegilops longissima. The sequence goes on from CM038677.1 coordinate 6,408,832, forward strand.
GGTCTTTAGTACCGTTGGTGCCACGACCGGTATTAAAGGAGGGCGCTTCCGCCGCTTGGCTCGGTTAAACAGACCATTAGTACGGTTGGTGGCACCAACCAGTACTAAAGGTCCATCCTATATATACAACAGTTGAAAAATTCACTTTCCTCTTTGTTTCTTCCTCCGTCAGACCGCCTGCCCCGATCGATGCCGTCCCGTCGATGTCGCCGCCCCGCCCTGTCGCCGACCCGGCCGCCCTCCCTCATCGCCGCCCGCCGACGCCGCCGCCGCCGGCCGTCCCGTCCCGTCGTCGCGGCCCGTCCGTCCGTCGCCCGCGCCCGTCTGTCGCTGGCCCGTCCGTCGCCTGTCGTCGCCTCGCCGGTGAGCTCACCCCGCCGCCATGTTCACACACACACACACACACACACACACATTATAGAATTTTAGTTATAGAATTTTTTCTGTTTTTTAGTTATAGAAATGTTAGAAATTATTCTGTTTTGTAGTTATAGAAATATTTTTAGAAATGTTAGTTATATAGAAATATTATAAATTTTTCCTGTTTTTAGTTATAGAAATACTAGAAATGTTATAATTTTTTTTGTTTTTAGTTATAGAAATATTTATAGAAATGTTAGCAATTTTTCTGTTTTTAGTTATAGAAATATTAGAAATGTTATAGAAATGTTAGTTATATAATCAGAAATGTTAGAAATTTTAGAATTAGTTTTAGTTAGATGAATTAGATTAATGTCAAATTGTTAGAATTTGCATATAGAATGTTAGATTAATGTTACTTTTTATGGGCATATAGTATTTGTTCTCGACGATATGCCCGCCCGATCCTCGCCGTCGACCCGCTCGTGGCGACTTCATGCTTCAGAGGACCCATGCCCGGACTGGGCTCACTGGCTGGCTTTGGGAGGTGCTACCTGGAGGGGCGTGCCGCTTGGTGAGGAACCCGGCCTCGGGTCCCATCGTCGATCCTGATCTCATTTGGTGGCGTTCGCGTGGGCCACATTCGGTGCAGAGGCAGCCGGCCCTGCCGGAGGTGGTGCGTCACCGTGTCAGGGAGGAAGACGAGCATGTCCATCGCTACATGGCTGCTATGGACGACGTCAGGTTCTCCACTACTTGGCAGGTTCTTTGGGCAGATGACCGGAGATATGATCTTGTGATGGTTCCTTCTCTTTGGGTGTCCACCGCCCGCGCCCCAGGAACCGCGAGTGGCGCCCTAGATTCTTCTGTAGTACTCGATCTTTATTAGGTACCTAGCCAGTGATGTATTCGATATATAATATTCGAGACGATGTATTCGAGATTATATATATTATTCGAGACGATGATGTATATTCGAGATTATATATTAATCGAGACGATGCATATATATTATGTACTATATGATTCAGTTTTTCCTTATTGATTGCATCCATGCATTGTAATTTGAATACTAAATTGTTCTATATTTCTTTTGTATTAGTTAAGTAAAAGCTATGGCGGACAATACCGGCAGAGACAGAGAAGAGGAATTGTTCGACATTATACGCAGCCCTGGTAGGCTAGATGATTTGAATGAAGCAGATGACGGCTCCCAATATCTGAACAATACCGGAGAGGGTGATGAAAAGATATTCGATCTCGACGACCGAGCTGATGAAGTCATGAACTATGATTCTGATTATGATGACACAAACAATGTTTATGATGACACAGAGAATGCTGGTCTTCAAATAACAAAGACTACCGGCGAGGTATATTTATATAAGCAGGCATCTGGTGATCATGACATGTTTTTTATTTATTTTAAGATATATGAACGAATCGATCTTCCTTCTTTCAGCCCTCCGGATCGAGCAAATCTGCTTCTACAGACAGCAGGACAAAGCGAGGCCCGGGCAGATTGTTGAAGGATGGTGTAAAGTACAACATCGAATCCGTCAAACCTAGTGGCGAACCCCTGACGCCTAAGAACATTGCAAACAAGTGGACTCGTCAGTGCGGAGTTCTTGTGAAGGACAAACTCCCGATCTCCATTCAAGAATGGAAAGAGCCAAAGACTAAACGTCCAGGTGTTACTTGGTCGACGACAGCGAGCCAAAAAGACCTTTGGGATTCTCTGATGGAACATTTCACCCTACCAGATTATTTCACTGAAGCAGATGTGGAGAAAGTCAAGGGCGCTGCTCTTAAGAAGATGGCAATTGCATTCAACACCCACAAGAAAATTGTATGGGCCAACTACCTCGCTGCAAAAAGGAAGACTCCAGAATTCACGGGAACACTGGAGAAGCAAAGAGAACACTGGAACGATTTCGTGAAATTCAAGGATTCAGAATTATCTAAGGAACGGTCGATAAAAAACAAGGCCAATGCCGCAAAAAAGACGCAGTTCCATAGGCTGGGTCCAGGTGGCTACGTGGTGGCAATGCCTAAGTGGGATAAGTCTGAGCAAGAGATGGAGGATGCAGGGGTCGCTCCAATTACTAGGAGCTGGCCCCCCAGGTGCAGAACTTGGTTCTATGCGCATGGGGGGCGTTGGACCCGAAGACAGACCTGGTTTCACAGAAGGAAAGTCTAAAAGGAGCCGAACAAAAGATACTTGACGCAATAGAAGAAGCTCTAACAAGGGCGATCACGCCCAACAGAGAGAACGACGAGCTTACGCGCGCCCTGGGAAATCCTGAACACCCGGGAAGAACACGAGACAAGGGCGTTATTCCCTAGTATGAGGGCTTTTCGGACTGGAACGACGACTACAAGTCCCGTGCAAGAAAGAAGATGGAGGAGGAGAAGAAGAGGAAGCTGGAGGAGGAGCAGAGGAAGCAGGACGCAGAACGCCTTCAAGGCCTAGAAGCAAGGCACGTGGACTTGGCACTCAAATTTCAGCAGCAGCAGCAGATCGACTCACTTAGCCAGGAAAGGGGGTCTCAGCAGCGGCATCAACAAGCGGATGATCGTCCATCATTGGATAGCACCGTCCCATTCATGCCGAGAAGCAGCGTTGGTTCTGCCCCGGGCGACACACTGCTGGATACATACCACCCTGTGGATGACATCATAGAGAACACTAACTGTGAGCTACGCTCCAAAATGAAGAACATATCCATGAAGGTGGCGGATGGCGTTGCTTTCACAATTACCCCTGAAGCAACCTTCCATTGCATCCCGGTTCCAGAGGGCTATGCTCATGTCATGGTTGATGAAGTGGTGGAGCCATATTCGATGCTAGCACTTGACATTGCTGGAGGTGACGGCGATCGCACACTGGGAGAGGTCGTACATCGTATCATCCTATGGAGAAAGGATTGCATCATCTTTCCAAGTCCACCGACACCGCGTCGTCTGCCGACTCCTCCTCGAAGTCCGCCACCGAGTCAGCAGACTCCCGCTCCTCCAAGTCCACGAACGCGTGAGCCGACTCCTCCTCGAAGTCCGCCACCTCCATCAAGTCCCTGAACGCGTGAGCAGACTCCTCCTCCTTCATGTCCGGCACAGCGTCAGGCCACTCCTCCTGCTTCAAGTCCGGCACAGCGTCAGCCACGTCAGCCGTCTCCGCCGTCTCAGCAATCGCAGAAGAGACACGCCGCAGCTATGGTGCGTAGCGGTACGAGTCGAGGTAGTACATGAAGTACAGGCGGAGACAAGCGATATAAATATGGTCCAAGCCTCGCTCCTCTTCCTCAGAGGCCTTACGACATGACCGAGGATCAAAACGCAGCCATAGTGCAGGCCCAAGTGGACGCCCATTTTGGACCGAAAACGGCACCGCCGCCAAAGGAGAAAGTGCCTGAGAAAACAATTGACCACTTCATTCGTGTGGCTAGAGCACCAGCTCCCTAGCCTGTTGACTCAGACTATGAGCGCCAAATCAGGAAGCTACATCGAGCACGGCTACATAAGGAAGCGAGCTCGGGCTCGAGCCAACAAGCAACTGGTAAAAAATGCGGGAAAACCGTTCCCCAGCTGGGAGAATAGGCGGCGCAAGCGACCCCCCGCTTGTTGTGCCAACAACACATGAGAGGAGTACGCGCGCCAAATATTATTGTGGGCAAACCGTTAGCGTTCCCCAGCTGGGCGATGTGGTAATAACGGAGGAGCATATAATGCAGGCTGAAATGCTCAAGATCTCTGTTGGACAACTCCTCGAAATCGAGCCCATGTCTCCGCTTAGAGAATCGGAAATAAAACGGAAATATGTCTGGGGCCAACCTTTGGTCCATCCAGACAAGGTCAAGGACCTCCCAACGAGAATGTACGAATTGCGTCAATGGTACATGAACATTACCAAGATTTCCAATCGAGAGTCCCTCATGGTGAATGTCAAGCGTGAGCATTACTACCATGAGAAAGCTCTGGTCGTTGAGTATTCAGAACTATTTCAGTTATACAATCAAGACGCACTCGACAAGTCTATCGTCAGTTGCTATTGTCTGTAAGTGATTTCTTTCTGTAATTTAAGTCTCAAGCTAGCTATGTAGTGATAATTTTGATCAATCATTACATGTAATTATCCTCACTATATTCTTTTTTGTGGTATTATATGCAGGATGAAGATTTATGAAATGAAAAAATCTGGACGCTATGGCATTGGGTTCATTTACCCAAATACCATTAATGAGTACATATGGAATCTTCCAGAATATCAAGTAGGTGTAGAGGAAAGCATGCTAGAGTTCTTGAAGCGCCTCAATACCAATGAGATATACTACTTCCTTGCAACTTCATGTGAGTCACACTGTCTTGTAATACAAATTCTGTTTTTGCTTACTAGCTAGTTAGATGTTAATAATTAAGTGTATACGGTTCACGGTAGTTGATTAATTTTATGCATATGCCCGCTTAATTAAGACATGCAAACGTGTGCACATGCAGTTGGCACTGGATCTTGTTAGACATTAAAGTTGAGGAAGGAAAGTTGAATTACTGGACTCGCTAACTAAAGAAGATAAAGACTACTACATCGTGAAGGGGATAGTCAACAGGTAATTTCAATCATTATTAACTATATCTTGGCCTATTATTAGTTCGTCATTTCCTGATATGAACTATTTAATAACCCCTTTATTAATTTTCTTTGCCGGCGGGCAGGGCATGGGCAAAGTTCATCAAGGTGACTCCAGGCAAATGGGCAAAAAAGTTGTTTTGGCATCGACCAAAGGTAAGTAATTAAGTAGTACTAGCTAGCTACCATCTCTTTAATTCTTGTTTCGATATCATTAGTTAATTATCATGCATGATTAATCATTATCTGATTCAATTCCATTCTCGTAAAGGCCACGGAAGCAGCGCCGGGAATGATCTGTGCATTCTACGCTTGCGTAACATTCGCATGATGGCGTCCCAAAGGAGCAGATCTGATAGACAGGACTGGGTATGTTTGTCGAACACTATTCACACCATTATCGATATCTAGTCACACAACTAATATACATGCATATTGATCTCCTTCTTAAAAGTTCAGAGAGGTGCGGGATAAGCTCCTACCAGCGGACCGCATACTAGAACTTCAAGAGGAAATAGTCGGATTTTTGCTCGACCAGGTCATAGATCCCAAAGGAGAATACTATTACCCGCTACCGCCCCCATGAACCACTTGTCATCGTGCTCCGGAGGCACCAAGGCAACATGTAGGAGAAATTGTATATGTATATACATGTGTATGTGTGAATAATTAATGGTGTTGGTTGTGAGACATTCGATGATATATATATATATATATATATATATATATATATATATATATATATATATATATATATATATATATATATATATATATGTGTGTGTGTGTGTGTGTGTGGTTCTACGACGAGAAAATCTATTTATATATATGCATAACGTGTACAATTTATAGTATCATGAAATACCAGCAAACAAAAAATTGAATGGAAAATAAAGTCAACCCCCCTCCCCCAAATATTTAGTACCGGTTGGTGTTACCAACCGTACTAATGTCGACAAGCACACGGGCCTGGCTCGTGCCATGTGGTGTCACTTTAGAGCCGGTTCATGACGAACCGGTACTAAAGGGGGGGAGGGACCTTTAGTCCCCACTCTTTAGTGCCGGTTGGCACTAAAGGCCGTTACGAACCGGCACTAAAAGTCGGTTCTGCACTACCTCTCGGTAATGCACATCATATGAAGCCTTGCAAGCAATGTGACTAATGAGTTAGTTACGGGATGATGCACTACGAAATGAGTAAAGAGACTTGCCGGTAACGAGATTGAACTAGGTATGAAGATACCGATGATTGAATCTCAGGCAAGTAACATACCAATGACAAAGGGAATAAAGTATGTTTACATTGCGGTTCGATCGATAAAGATCTTCGTAGAATATGTGGGAACCAATATGAGCATCCAGGTTCCGCTATTGGTTATTGACCGAAGAGGTGTCTCGTTCATGTTTACATAGTTCTCGAACCCGAAGGGTCCGCACGCTTAATGTTCGATGACGATATGTATTATATGAGTTATTTGTTTTTGTGACCGAAGGTTGGATGAGACCACGGACATGATGAGGAGTCTCGAAATGGTCGAGAGGTAAAGATTGATATATTGAAAGGTTATATTCGGACACCAGAATGGTTCCAGAGTGTTTTGGGTATTTTTGGAGTACCAAGGGGTTACTGGAACCCCCCCGGGGAAGTAATGGGCCTTATGGGCCATAGGGGAGAGGAGAGGCAGGCCACAAGGAGGTGGCGCGTGCCCCCCATGGGGAGTCCGAATTGGACTAGGGGAGGGGGCGCGACCCCCTTTCCCTCTTCCTCTCCCTCTCTTTCCCCTTTCCCCCTCCGTTGGTAGGAAGGGGGGCGACTAGGACTTGGAGTCCTAGTAGGACTTCCCCCTTGGCGCGCCCTAGGCCGGCCCTCCTCCCCTCTCCTCCTTTATATACGGGGGCAGGGGGCACCTCAAGACACATCAATTGTCTTAGCCGTGTACGGTGCCCCCCTCCACCGTTTACTCTTCCGGTCATATTGTCGTAGTGCTTAGGCGAAGCCCTGCGCGGATCACATCACCATCACCATCACCACACCGTCGTGCTGATGGAACTCGTCTACTCCTTCGACAATCTGCTGGATCAAGAGTTCGAGGGACGCCATCGAGCTGAACGTGTGCAGAACTCGGAGGTGTCGTACATTCAGCGCTTGATCGGTTGAATCAAGAAGACGTTCGACTACATCAACCACGTTAAGCTAACCCTTCCGCTTTCGGTCTACAAGGGTACGTAGACACACTCTCCCCCTCTCATTGCTATGCATCTCCTAATAGATCTTGCGTGAGTGTATGAATTTTTTTGAAATTGCATGCTACGTTTCCCAACAACTTGTAATAATGTGATGTGAGCTCCTATTTTAGATGCTATATCTATCACTTATGTTTTACATTTCCTATTTTCATGTGCATATTATTCAAAAGAAGCAAAAACAATGGCCAATTTTTAGAAAACAGTTAATCATGGTTAAGTCGCGCTTAAGCGTCCATTGCTCTAAGTTGTGGTCTTTCACTTCACTAATGTTTACCGCTTATCTGAACATTGCTTGTACACAATATGTGACACAAACTCAACAGTTGAGACGAAGGGGAGAGAGCAGGAACAAAACCTTCATAGCACCCACAAGAACACAAGAAAAATCCCGTTAAATACAGAATAGGGCGTTTTACCATATGGATAAAGTAAAGTACTAGGTCAAAATAAATGAACCTTTCGAAGAAAAGTAAAGTTAACCGAGACATGTTTTTTTTGTTTGCCAAAAATGACATGTATATTTAAAAGAGACAAAAAAATATGTTAGAGACAAGTGTTCACCTCTCTCCTATAACCACGCTGCCACACCCCAACATTATTTGCCATTACAAAACTCTCATTCAGCAATGAGACAAAGTGTTAATGCTCAAACATCGGCCGGGCCGGGGACGCACCCCGAGCCTAGCAGGTAGTGAATGACCTAGAGATTGAGGTTTTCCAGGGCGACGGCCGATGAAGGAGCTTGATTGCGTTCCATCCGCCTGTTGACGCCTGATTTTGGCAAGATACAGAGTGAAAGGGTTTTCAGCATGAAAAGTTTCACATCACCGAATGGAACAACTTTAATGTTTGGACCATAATTATTCGGCATCATATCAAAGACCAAAACTACACTCAGATTGTCATGTTTAGGTGTTCTGAGTGCTTTTTGGTCAATTAAGCCTCCAGGACAACCTCGCATGAAGGAATGCTCTACATGAATTGTCTTCGCCTCACAAATCGGTCGATTTTATATAAAATCATCTCAATCCGAGTTCGTATGCAAAAGTTAGAGCTATCTGAATGCAGCCCTGTCAAGAGGCGAAATATGACGCGGAGACCAGACATGTCTTGGCAAGTGTCTGAGTAATGCGTGAGTGTTTTGCCCCAGAAGATGGCCTCGAATCGGAAAACGTTCAACATAAAAGTTGTTCGTCTCGTCGAAACGGTCAAGATTGCTTTTGTGCTCGTTTCCATCCGAGATCGTTTACCACCACAAAAAAGACCCGCAAGGTGCAGCCAGTTTAAACCGAGCAGTTTTGGAAAGTTCGGACAAAATCAATCCGAATTTGACTAGGGTTTTGGACGTGAATCCAAGCCTCTTCCTTGCACGGGAAGTCCAGCCGCCTCTTATATACCCAAGGGGTGACGGCCGATTGAACAACACACAATCGAACAAATCAATATACTACTTTTTCCTGTCTCACGCTTTATCTCTCCACTGTTTTTCTCTCGCTCTTCGCTGTTCTCCGTGTTTGAGAGCTGCGAATCCCGAGGCTCTAGGGCGAGCGAATCGACCTAGGGCAGCCCATAGCCTCCGCAATCCCGACGGGTCCCTCCCGGTGCGCTGGGTTTCGGTCTGCAAAAGCACCCGCCGATCGCCTTGCGATCGTCGTTGTCGGTCGGGTCTCCTTCGACGTGAGCTGCGTGCATCACCCCGGCGCCGAGGGTACACGAACGTGTTCGTGTGTCAACACACTTTTGGCGACTCACTGGGGAAATCGAAGATCAATCATCATCATCCACCATGTCCGATCTTCCCAAGCCATCGAGGTAGACGCCGATAACATCATTAAGCCCGGTCTTGATGAGATATCGCCGATCATCGCCAAGTCTATGAGGAGTACAAGAAGGCGCGAGGAGAAGGACTTGCAGGAGTTCCTTGCAAATTTCAAGAAGGATCACCAAGGCAACATCACTCCGATTGAGAAATCAAGTTTCCTCCTCTTCAAGCCGAGCAGGTTAAACCCTCTGTAAGTACTACCTTTTCTCCCGAGCGGTGGGCTGAGATTGAAAGTCGATTGCTGATGGTAACAATCTAGTCTATCAAACTTTCATAGAAAATACTAATGCTCGAAGAATACATCTCAATCGACTAGTGGTAATGATGGTGTAGCCGCTAGTGTGCAAAACCCTAATCTGGCTTTACCTATTGCATCGGCGCCTCCCGTGCCGATGGCTTATTATCCTACCCAAACAAATCAGATTGTGGTTGCACCCATTAATCCTATTATGAGCATACCAGGTTCGGTAGCAACGCCAACCCAACCTTACCTACAGCTACAACCACTCGACCACTAGCAAGTTATGGGTCGACATACCTGCCACAATTCTTACCTACAGCTAGTAACCCTACTCCTCCTATGCCACCGCCACAAGCTTCATTGTCCACTATGGATGATGGTCTAGCTAATCTTAGAGAGGAGATGGCTAAGATGCTTCGAGAGAATTTTGGGGTTGAGTTACCTCGAATCGGATTTACCGTAAGCCGCACTCGAGTACTTTGATGCCATCCAAAGGCCCTCCGTGATATAAAATTCCAGATTTTGTTAAGTTCAATGGAGAGGGCACAAAACCACATGGTAGCATGTTAGTCAATACTTAGCACAACTAGGTGAAGCAGGCTCACTGAATGAGTTGAAAGTGCGTTTATTTCCTTTATCATTAATCGGTACCGCATTTTCATGGTTTTCTTCTTTACCACATGGTTCCATTCGAGTTTGGTCGTAGCTAGAGCAGAAATTTCATGATCACTTTTACAGCGGCGACAATGAACTCAAGTTGTCACATCTAACATTGGTTAAACAGAAACATGATGAATCGGTCTCCGATTACGCCAAGAGATTCAGAGAAACGAAAACCGATGTTTTAGTTTGGTGATAACCGAGAGAGACTTGGCAGACCTAGTGCTGAGTGGTTTGAGAACTCCCATTAGAGAAAAGCTAGAAGGCTATGAGTTTTTAAATATCAACCAAGTCTTACAAAGGGCCTTGGCTCAGAAAGCCAAGCAAAGATCTCAAAGAAGTGCATAGATACAAAGCCGATCGACCAAAGATGAATATGGTGGAATATGATAGTGATCACTTTCGGACGATGAGGGTGATGTTTTTGTTATTGAATTTGTTTGGCCATCTAAGGCCAAACCCTTTACTTGCAATGATCTGAAACCGATTCATAAGAATCGTGATGAAGAGATGAAGTTTACTTTAACATTGCTAAGTGTGATAGAATATTTGATGCTTTGCTGCAGGCTAAGATTATTAGAATATCTCATACTTTACCGCCGTTTGAAGAGCTGAAACGGCGTGCTTATTGCAAGTATCATAACTCTTTCTCTCATGCTACTAACGATTGCAATGTTTTTCGACGACAGATACAATCGGCCATTAATGATGGACGATTAAACTTTTCTGAGATGCAAGTTGATAAACAGCCCTATCCAATGAACACCATGGATTTAGAAGGGAAGAAGCTGCTCATTCGGCCGGAGGTAGCCGAATCTGCTAATAAAGCTAATGTCATTGTTGGTGAGCCCAGGAAAGACAAGGAGGGTGACAAGGTCTTGGGGAGACATGTTGTGCTTGATAAGCAACCCGATGGCAAGGAAGTGATCACGATCACCATCAAGAATCCTACACTCGGGGGGGCAAACACGGGTGCAGCAGGACACTCGAGTTAAATTTGTCAAGTCCAAGAGTCCAGAAGTTGGCAAATGGAAGAGGAATGAAGCTAAAGTGCAACACAAGCGGATCAAGCCAACTTTGATATGTTGCTGTCCAAATATGCTAATCACCGGCTGGTCCCAGCTCTAACCGCCATCACACTTGAAGCGACCAAGGTCACCATCGAATGATATGTTCAACAAGATGTGAAACCGAGTGGACCAAGGGCTAGTTTTCGTAAGAGCAGAGGCAATCTGTGTGGAATCGACTTGATTACCTGATATAATGGCCGATCGAACATCGGTGACTATCACCGGCTGGTCAAAATATGCGACCAAGTGGAAAATATCTTAGTGTAAGAATGCACCCGGTGGAAGCTATCCAAGTGAAAAATGTGGCCAAGTAGATTCCATCCGATCGAGTTCCATCCGAGTGGATTCCATCGAGTGACGCCCATCCGAGTGGATTCCATCCGAGTAAAAAGGTGCGCCGAGTGGAAATTTCATGCATCCGGAAAGTCGAAAAGAATGGCGTGTTAAATTACCAAGTGTTGCAGCAGTTGAGTCAGAAAAGGCAAGGAGAAAATGGATGTCGACTCACTTATCCTGGGCATCAAACATTCCCCATACAAAGAGCCGATTGTGCATAACCACTCGACCGAGCCGACACTTGCTATCGCGCCAAAGCACTCGGTTAATGACCATGAAGCAAGCACCAGCCAAGTAAAGGTGAAAGATGCTAAATACACTCGACCAAAGTGGTGTCCTCCAGGGCTAACAAAGAAACAGAAGAGGAAACTACAGAGGTTAAGGAGTCAAGAGATGGCAGAGCAGGAGGCCGAGAAGCAAAGGGATAAATTGTTCAATGACACTCGACCCATGGTTCCAGCAAAACAATTGTGGAGGCCTAAAAAAATACAAGATACATCAGCTTCTACATCTATCACAGAGGTGCCTACACCACCCAAGGAGGACGATGCGACAGCTATTACATCGTCTGCAACACTTCTTACTTCTCCTTCACTTGACCAGATTTCAGAATCGGTCGATCCACTTGAAGAAGAGGCTGATATGTTAGACTATGAGTCTACACCGTCCATGAAGGTATGGATATCAATATGGTATATTACTTACCTGCTGAGTTTCGTCTGTAGATGAGGAAGAGGAAGTGGCTCAACTGGATTTTGGCCCTAAAACGCAATATTCGAGAAGCCAAAAGAACCAAGAACACATTTGAAACCGTTGTATCTCAGAGGTCATATCAATGGATCGCCACTCATTCGAATGCTTGTTGATGGTGGTGCTGTGGTAAATCTTATGCCCTATTCGGTCTTCAGAAATTGGGTTTGCTCGATGAAGAATTGATCAAGACCAATATGGTGCTCAACGGGTTTGAAGGCAAAGAGAGCTGAAGCCAAAGGTGTGATGTATGTGGAGCTTACGAATGAAGCAAAACTTTGGCTACTGCATTCTTTGTCGCCTGAGGTGCAAGGTAACTACAACGTTATACTAGGCCGTGATTGGGTTCATGCAAACCCGGGCGTGCCATCCACTATGCACCAGTTTTTGATTCATGGGTTGATGATGAAGTGGAAGTCATTCATGCGGATAATTCGCCTGTGTTGCTTTGGCCGATGCATCGGTGGATTGGCAACATCCCAATGCTACTTGCTTGACGGGACGTGACTTATCAGAGTTTGATTTTCTCAGTAGCGACCAAGAATGGTTTTGTGCCCGTGTCTTTAAAGCCGACTGAATGCAATCGGCTCCAAGGTATGATATGTTTAAATGGATTCTAGTTCCGAGTGGTTACAAAAACGTCTTGTAAAATATCGGTCCGGCGAGAATGATATGTATGAGTCTATTGAGGAGTTGGATGACATGGATAAAGTTGGACAAGATTTTACATCGGCCGATCCGTTAGAAGAGGTAGATATCGGAGACGGATCAGTCAGTCGACCGACATTTATAAACAAAAATTTGAAAGCCGATTGTAAAGCTAAATTAATCGAGCTATTGAAAGAATATGTTTGTTGCTTTGCATGGGAATATCATGAGATGCCAGGGTTGAGCCGAGAGCTAGTGGAGCATCGGTTGCCTATAAAGGCCGGTTTTAGACCTTATAAACAGTCGACCAGAAAGTTTAATCCGAAAACATATGACCGGATCAAGGAAGAGATCGGTCGACTGCTTGAAGCTAATTTCATTCGACCTTGCGGTATGCCGAGTGGATTTCTAACATTGTCCCAATGGAGAAGAAGGGATCCGCAAGTTGAGGGTGTGCATTGACTTCAGAGATTTGAATAGGGCTACACCCAAATATGAGTATCCCATGCCAATAGCCGATATGCTTATTAATGATGCTTCTGGACATAAGGTTATTAGCTTTCTAGATGGTAATGCCGGATACAATCAAATTTTTATGGCTGAAGAGGACATGTACAAAACAGCTTTCCGATGTCCTGGTTTCCTTGGTTTATTTGAGTGGACAGTGATGACATTCGGATTAAAAAATGCTGGAGCCACATATCAAAGAGCTATGAATTTGATTTTCATGATTTACTCGGTATCATACTTGAAGTTTATATTGATGATATTGTTGTCAAATCGGATGCTTTTGAATCTCACTTGGCCGATTTGCGCTTAGCTTTTGAGAGAATGAAAAGGTATGGACTAAAGATGAATCCTTTGAAATGTGCATTCGGCGTGTCAGCTGGCAAATTTTTGGGTTTCATTATTCATGAAGATGGCATCGAAATTGATCCCAAAAAGATAGAGGCCATACAGAAAGTGGAGGCTCCAACATGCAAGAGAGATATGCAAAAGTTCCTTGGCAAGGTCAATTATTTGAGAAGGTTCATAGCCAATCTGTTAGGGAAAGTTGATGCATTTACTCCTATCCTTCGGTTAAAGAATGATGTTAATTTCACTTGGGGGGCAAAACAGCAAGAAGCCTTTGATATGATCAAGAATTATTTGTGCACTCCTCCGTAATGAAAGCACCCAAGCATAGAGAGCCTTTTAAGCTTTATATCGCAGCAGAGGAAGGTGTTATTGGTGCTGTTTTGACTCAAGATACCGAAGGAAAAGAGCATGCCATTACGTATTTGAGCAGACGCTTATTGGACGCCGAGACAAGGTATACATCTATTGAAAAACTATGTCTATGCTTATATTATGCTTGCACAAAATTGAGACATTACCTAGTGCCGAGTGCTTGTGTAGTAGCTTGTCAAACCGATGTCATTAAGTACATGTTGTATAGGCCAATTCTTAGTGGTAGAATTGGCAAGTGGGCTTATGCTTTGATTGAATATGATTTGGCTTATGAATCTATAAAATCCATGAAAGGCCAAATTGTTGCTAATTTCATTGTTGAACATCAGATTAATGACAAGCATGATGTTGATATAAACCTTGTTTCATTAGTGCCATGGAGATTGTACTTTGATGGTTCAGTTTGTAGCAATGGCCAAGGTGTTGGTATTGTTTATATATCTCCTCATGGTGCTGTTTTTGAAGCCTCATGCCGCTTAGAATATTTTTGCACAAACAATCAAGCTGAATATGAAGCATTGTTATTCGGTTTAGAGATGCTACTTGCTATAGGTGTTACACATATTGAGGCTTACGGTGATTCGTTACTAGTGGTGCAGCAAATATCCAGAGTCTTTCAGTGTTTGGACGAATCACTTAATGTTTATCTTGATAAATGTCTAGATATAATTTCTACTTTGGATTGTTTTAGCATTGCACATATATCTAGACATGACAACTGAAAGCAAATGAGTTGGCACAGAAGCATCTGGATATCATGTTGATCGTGGCATGTTTCATATCTCTCAAAACCGATGTCTTGTCTTGCCAATATGGGAGAGGCGAACCTGAACCCACCGATTCAGCCATTAACAAAAATCTAGTGCAGGTGATAATTCGATCGGAGAAAGCCCATTGTTGATTACTTGTGCAATCCGAGTGAAAGGGTGGACAGGGCTGTTCGCGATGGCTTTTAAGTATACAATGAGAGATGATGGTCTTTATCGCGAACAATCGATGATGTTCTTCTAAAGTGTTTGGATGAGGACCGGGCAAGAGTTGCTATGGGGAAGTACATGAAGGTATTTGTGGCACTCACCAATGGCTCCCAAGATGAAATGGTTATTGCGACGTCTTTGGGTTTTATTGGCCGACTATGATTAATGATTGCTTCAGATATTATAAAGGATGTGAAGCTTGTTAAAAGTTTGGTGATATTCAATTGGCTCCTGCTGCTATGTTACATCCTATTATCAAACCGTGGCCTTTCAGAGGTTGGGGTTTAGATTTCATTGGACAAATCCACCCGTCTTCTTCAAAAGGGCATCAGTTCATATTGGTGGCAACTGATTATTTCATTAAATGATCTGAAGCAGTACCTCTCAAGAACATGACACATACAGAGGTAATTCAGTTCATCACCGAGCACATTATTCATAGATTCGGTATTCCTCAAACGTTAACTACGGATCAAGGTTCATCTTTCATGTCACACCAAGTCAGAGAGTTTGCCGAATCTTATAACATAAAGTTGCTCAATTCCTCTCCGTATTATGCCCAAGCTAATGGACAAGCTGAGTCTAGCAATAAAATTTTAATCAAGCTCATCAAGAAGAGGATTGAGGATAATCCGAGGAGATGGCATGAGTTGTTGTCTGAAGCTTTGTGGGCACATAGAATTTCAAGGCATGGTGCTACCAAGGTGACTCCATATGAGCTTGTATATGGCCAAGAGGCTGTTTTACCAGTGGAAGTAAATTTGAATGCTTTGAGAATAGCCAAACAAAATGATTTATCGGCAGTAGACTTTTATAACTTGATGATGGACAATATTGATGAAGTTGCCGATAAACGTTTGGTTGCTTTGAAGTACATAGAGAGAGACAAGTTGAGGGTTGCAAGAGCTACAATAAGAAAGTTAAGTTGAAGAATTTTCAAGTTGGTGATCTCGTCGAAAGGTGATTCTGCCGATTGGTTCAAGAGATAGGAAATTCGGGAAGTGGTCTCCGAGTTGGGAAGGTCCTTTAGAATTACAAGGGTTGTTCCGGAAATTCATATTTGGTGGAATCAATACAAGGGCATTGTTACCCGAGCTCTCAACGGAAAATATTTGAAGAAGTACCACCCGAGTGTGTGGCAGGAAGCCTGAGTAGGCAATGGCCGATATACGACTATCGCCCTTAGCACAAACATGGCCGATATATAATTATCGCCCTGAGGAAAATAAATGGCCGATGGAGTGTTGACATCGTCCTTAGAATGAACACTATGCATATTATTTTTCAAGGCAAGCTTTGCCGAAAAACAGGGGGGCATGTGTTGACGCCTGATTTTGGCAAGATACAGAGTGAAAGGGTTTTCAGCATGAAAAGTTTCACATCACCGAATGGAACAACTTTAATGTTTGGACCATAATTATTCGGCATCATATCAAAGACCAAAACTACACTCAGATTGTCATGTTTAGGTGTTCTGAGTGCTTTTTGGTCAATTAAGCCTCCAGGACAACCTCGGATGAAGGAATGCTCTACATGAGTTGTCTTCGTCTCGTCAAATCGGTCGATTTTTATATATAAATCATCTCAATCCGAGTTCGTATTCAAAAGTTAGAGCTATCTGAATGCAGCCCTGTCAAGAGGCGAAATATGACGCGGGAGACCAGACATGTCTTGGCAAGTGTCTGACGTAATGTGTGAGTGTTTTGCCCCAGAAGATGGCCTCGAATCGGAAAACGTTCAACATAAAAGTTGTTCGTCTCGTCGAAACGGTCAAGATTGCTTTTGGGCTCGTTTCCATCCGAGATCGTTTACCACCACAAAAAAGACCCACAAGGTGCAGCCAGTTTAAACCGAGCAGTTTTGGAAAGTTCGGACAAAATCAATCCGAATTTGACTAGGGTTTTGGACGTGAATCCAAGCCTTTTCCTTGCACGGGAAGTACAGCCGCCTCTTATATACCCAAGGGGTGACGGCCGATTGAACAACACACAATTGAACAAATCAATATACTACTTTTTCCTGTCTACGTTTTATCTCTCCACCGTTTTCTCTCTCGTTCTTCGCTGTTCTCCGTGTTTGAGAGCTGCGAATCCCGAGGCTCTAGGGGCGAGCGAATCGACCTAGGGCAGCCCATAGCCGCCGCAATCCCTGACGGGGTCCCTCCCGGGTGCGCAGGGTTTCGGGTCTGCAAAAGCACCCGCCGACTGTCTTACGTATCGCGCTGTCGGTCGGGTCTCCTTCGACGTGAGCTGCGGTGCATCACCCCCGGCGTCGAGGGTACACGTAACGTGTTCGTGTGTCAACACCGCCGCTCACTGTGCAGGGGGAGATACCCCGCACCGCCGCCGGAGACCCGGGGCGACATCCCCTGCTGACACACCAGTGGTGGATTCCCCAGACCACACCCTCGCCGGCTCCTCGGCCACATCGAAGGCGACGCCTCCATGACAATGAAGAGGTAAAAGAAAAAGAAAAAGAAACTTATTTTCTCCATGGCCATGGAGCAAGATATTAATATTAATGTGAGTTTTTTTCTCTCTCAAAAAAAGGTGAGAATTTTTTTTATTTATAAAGCAACAACGGTCGTTTCCGGCTCTCCCTCCGACCCCCAAACCCCGCCCGCAATCCTCAGGCGAAAAGACGGAGACGCCCCCCGCTCCACCCTGACTCGAACCCCATCCATGGCTGGCGGCGGCGGCGGCGCGTCGCCGGCGCGGGAGGGTGGGCGGGAGGAGTGGCTGCGCATCTACGACCGGATGGTGGGCATCCTGCGCAAGAGCCACCGGGACGTGGAGGCGCTGCTCGCCGACCGCACGCGCCTCGAGGCCGTCCTCAAGATCCAGCACGACTTCTGGCTCCACCGCGACGCCGTCCTCCGGGACCGCCTCGACGAGGTCCGCCCCTCCCTCCCCCCTCCTCCCTCCCTGATTCCATCCTTCTCCGACGAGGTCCGGCCGGCCGGCGGCTGACGGTCCCTAGGGTTTCGCTGGCAGACGCGGAGGGTGGAGGACTGCCTGCGGCGGGGCGACGCCGCCAAGCTCGACCTGCTCCTCGGCGACAAGGACCTCGAGGTGCGCCGCCACCGGATCTACATCGGTAAGACCACAAAATCCCCAACTCCCCTCCCCCTATGTGCCGTTCTTGTCGATTTGGTGGCAGAAATCCCGCGGCATGGGCTCTCCTGGAGGATTTAGGGTAGCTCCAGGTGCCAAAGCCGGCGTCTTTTTCGGCATAGGGGCTGTTTCGGGAGGCCTATCCGCTGCCCTATGGAAATGCTGCTGTGCTGGTTTAGTTATTTCTACGTTTTGCCCTATGGAAATTTTAGGGAAGTTGTATGCTAACCGACTAAATGCATACATTAGTATTGTGTGGGCTTCAGAAGTTGTTAGTTGCTGCCGCAGTTCCTGCATTGTTGCATTTGTTGGACGCCAAAGCGGTACTCCAACAAGGCAACAATGATATTTTGTCATGTCCACAGCTTATCTCTCCATTCACATTCATCAAGAACTGGGATTCGTGGCGATTGCGACCCAGTTAAAATGACAGCTAGTGCTTTGCTTTTTTCCATTTGGAATAACGTTTTCTAAAGATTTATGTTGATACTGGTTGCTGATATCATTGTGTTTTGTGTTTGATGTAGAACACCAAGATGGCGACTTGGAGGATTTCAAAAGAGATGCAGCTGCTTTGGCTCAAGAAAACAATGAGCTGAAGGTACTTTACCGAAACACAGTTGCGTTACCCACAAGCACGCAGCAAAAATTTGTCCATCTCGTTAATTGTTGTTCTGTGTCTGCTCCTTTTTTCTTCCATAACTTCAGATAAAACTGAAGGAGGCTGAAAGTTGTGCCGAGCTCAGCGAGCCGACTACAGACCCCGAGCACAGTGGAAGAAACCTGAGAGCAGAGATAAGGAAGCTAAAGAAAGCCTATAAGGCCCTGAGCTCGCAGAAGGAGAGTGAGGTTTCCGCGTTGCTTGCAGAAAAGGATTTTGTGTGGAACCAGTACAAGACAATGGAGAAGGACTACGAGACGCTCCTTAAGAAGAAGAAGATGGAGGCAGCACAGGCTACTGAAGCAGCAGAGAAGCTTCAGCAGAAGGTGGAGGAGCTGCAACTGCAAGTGTCGGCCCAAAAGAAGGATGACGATATTGGCAGATTGCAAGCAGAAGCTAATGATGCCAAAAAGAAGGTGCTGGCTCTTGAGGATAAGCTACAAAACATGCACTCCCTGGTCAGTGAGAAAGATGATGAAATCCAAAAACTCAAGAGCGGGCACCATCAGGCTAGTCAAAAGCGGAAGAAGGATAACAGCGGGACACATAGAAGATCTAGGTCTGAAGGTCCATCTGTACGGGGCAAGTCTAAAGGTAATCCTCGGAGGCAAATGGCGGAAGAAGATCATCCTGAGACCAGTCAAAAGCGTCAGTGTGCCTCTTCCTTATCAAGTGTAAGTATTCCATTCCCAAGTACATCATTCATGTACTGAGTTACTGACATGCTCCACTGATAACCTAGACGCTAAAGTACCATCACACATACTGTAGTACATTCTTAGAGAAAAGTCAGATCCAGGCAAAATACGTCTCTGACTTACCAGTTTATCACTTTCCAGCTAATGGGTATCCTTGTACTGCAAGTTTGTTCATCTTTATGGTATATGCATAAACAAGCCTAACCTGCAGTTTGGAAATATTATGCATCTTATGGCATTTTACCCCCTTTCCTCATCATTTGCAGTGTCCTAATTCTTTGTACCTTGCATGAGTTGCGATCAGCCGTTGTTCCTAAATAGTAGCATCTGTACTTTACTTGCGTTGGTAACAACTTTTCACCAATAATTGTAATGTCCAATTCTTGGCAAGCCGCCTCAGCTGTTTCTTGCTGTAAATATGGACAAAGAGTTAGCTTGATGGAGTTTAGGTGAGCATCATGTTCCTTGCTAGGTGCTCATGAAGGACCATCACAGATGAATTCAAGGAGAATGAGAAGGACGTGGCCAAATATGTTCCTTGCTTTAACCATATCACTTTCAACCTTACCTATAACACTGTACTACTGGTTTGTTCATCTATATGCAGAAGCAAGACCTACCCTGCAGAGTAGAATAACATACCGCTCTTGACGCTAACCATGTGCTCATCTATGTCCTAATTCTTGGTAGGCCGCATGAGTTGCGTCCTGCTGTAAATATGGACAAATAATAAAGGTTGATGGAAGTTAGGTGAGCATCACTGAGTTGCAGATATGCTCATGAAGGACCATCACATATACACTTGGGAGACTGATTTAATTGTAGGACATGACACTGTAAACCTTTTTGCTCATCTATGTCCTAATTCTTGGTAGGCCGCATAAGTTGCATCCTGCTGTAAATATGGACAGATATTAATGTTGATGGAATTTAGATGAGCATCATGTGAGTCGTAGATGCTCATAAAGGACCAGCACAAATACACTTGGGAGACTAGTAGCAGGACACGACTCATCTATGTCCTAATTCTTGGTAGGCCGCATAAGTTACATCCTGCTGTAAAATATGGACAAACAATAATGTTGGTGGAATTTAGGTGAGTATCTTGTGAGCTGTATATGCTCATAAAGGACCACCTCATATACACTGTAATCCTTTTTGCACATCAATGTCCTAATTCTTGGTAGGCCGCGTAAGATGCATCCTGCTGTAAATATGGACAAATAGTAATGTTGATGGAATTTAGATGAGCATCATGTGAGTCGTAGGTGCTCATAAAGGACCATCATAGATACACTTGTGATACCAGTAGTAGGACGGCAACATATGCTGTTTTCATTATCATCAATATTTCTTCTGAACTATTTTCACACCTGAGGTGGCTAGTTTTTTTTATTCTGCGTGCATAGTCCAAAATTACGTGACAATGAGGAGGCATATCATCTTTGCCTGTGTAGCTTTGAATTTTCGGCCTCACATATTATGATGTCCTAATTCTTGGTGGGCTGCATGAGTTGCATCTTGCTGTAAATATGGACGAACAGTAAACTGATGGAAACTAGGTGAGAGTGTTCTTTAAGTCTTGAATGCTCACAACGGGACTGTCACATAGTTTCCTCGAGACTATTGATAAACTTTCGGTTTCCGAATATCCCTGCAATCACAATCAAAGTTTTAACTATACCATGGACAAGAGCGATCTTTACATGCTTAGAAGTGTTGAGCATCAAAGTTTTCTACAAATGTTGGCATTGAGCCTAATGTGAGCTTTGTATATGGATGTTGCAGGTTGAGGTTAATTGAACCTAATGTGCTTGGTTTTGAGTGCTATAGGAAGTTCTGTTTTCCGTTCTTGTGAACCTGAACCAACAGTATAAGTAGTAGCTTCAGGATTTTAGGATGGTGCAATGTTTATCATCGTGTTGAAAGTTTGCCCTGTTAGTTACTAAATGTTTTCTGAACTCGTATTGTGGTATATGGCATAGAGAACATACTACTTGCTTCAAGACCTTCCTTGGTTTTTTTTCTTGGTTTTCTTTCGTACCCTTGTTCTCCTGTGGTGCAACCGAGCTGCTAAAACTATTATCTACGGATGTACCGAGTTTCTTTTTAGTTTTTTATTACTATGTGGAGGATAACGTGTGCTGACAGAACACCATTGCTGCGTGCAGGGACTGGCGCTCCGGCGCTGCTCATCGAGGATGACGCACCTGAAACCCGCGTCGTCGTCGTCGCCTGCGCCCCAGCAGGTACTCTTCCACTCCAGTTTCAAGGTCCCAAAGCTGAAGGCCCCCGCCCCTCCTCCCCCTCCCCCCTCGTAGTAGTCTGATCTAATGGTGTCCTGACATGTGCAGCTGCTGTTAGACCTCCATGATGGCTGTGTTTAGGTGTGTGGAGTTAGCGATCAGGTTTAATCTTTATCGTGCGCCGCGCGCTCCCACTGGAGGCGGCGATCGTGTTTTGTAACCTTACATCCTCGCCCTTATTTTGGAGGCCCTTCTGTAACACATTCGCGGGCGCTGCGCGAACGGGGGAGCTCGCTGACCGGTGTATGTATGTATGTATGTATGTGTGTGTGTTAACCATGTGGTGGTGCCCTGGGGCCGGAATTCGCGAGGTGTTTGAGATGCGACACGAATTCCCCCGAGTTATATGGTGTATAAAATGTTGAGTGGTGGATGTGTGAGAGGACGAAAACGTTCATATTGTTGATGATTATTACAGGGAGTGGTTGCGTTTCTGTTTGGGAAAACTGGTACTTGTTGCGTAGCGATTTGAATATGCGCTTTGGTGAATTTGTTTGGGGTTTTCGAGCGTGAAGTTGCGTTATTGCTTGTGCCCTGCATTTCCTCCATACGATGCTGGTTTGGGCATTTCTTTGTGCGGTGCGGTTTCATTGCCATTGCCGGGAAAACCGCTTGAGTTGTTACATTACCAACATCAAGACGGTGAACACAATTTGTATTTGAACCAAACTTCCAAAACAAGTTAAGAAAACAACCAAAATTCCAAGGCTTGTATTTTTTTTTTTATTTCTTGTAGTTGATTGATGAAGTGAAGAAGAAACTCTTCTTGGAGCACAAGAAGAAACCCCCCTCATATTCGCAAAAAAAAGAAGAAACCCCCCTCAGCTAAAAAAAAAAAGAGAAGAAGAAGAAGAAGAACCCAGCCACTGTGTCACGCGGGCCCCACCTGCAACGTCTGGGGAACGCGGGCCGGCCCGGCCCGGCCCACCCCGATCCCATCCCATCCCATCCCTCTTTATCACCCGGAGGCCGGAGCCCTCCCCTCCCGTCGCCTTCTTCTCCCCCACGAAAAGAGAAGAGACTCCGCCGGCGCAGCGCCAAACCCTCGTCGTCGTCCCCGATCCTGATCCCGCCGCCGCCGCAGCCATGCCGTTCACCCCGGGACCCTACTCCGGCAAGAGCACCCTCGCCCTCGTAAGAACACCTCCCTCCCTCCCTCCCCCGATTCCCGACTCCTCCGCGGCCTCGGCGGATCAGATCTGACTGACCGACCGATGATCGGCGATGTTGCTTTGCAGGTGGCCAGGGTCTCCGCGGTCGGCGTCGGCGTCGTCTACGGCTCCATCAAGCTCGGCATCCTCAAGGTATGGTAACGCGCCCGATCCCCCGACCCCCTTCCTTCCTCTGTCTGTGGTTCGATGCGGTTTCGCTGGCGTCAGATGTGGGTCGGCGCGCCCGGTGGTTGCTTGCTAGGGTTAGGAGGGTTTGGTCAAGGGCTTGGATTGGATTGGATTGGATTGGGCTGTGCTCTGTGCGCCGCCCGCGAATCTGAGGTTATTAGTCAAGGGCTTGTCTTCCGAGACGGGATTCGGACTGTAGCCGATTTGCTGCTGGTTGAGCGCCTTGATTATTATTCATTCTTCTGGTTTGGCCTGCGTCGCGCTTAGCCTTGGCTGTGTGCTGTCTTCTCTTCTCTCTTGACCCAGAGATTTACCAAGGGTTTGGGTTCAGAGCCACGATTGAGAAATCGTCACTTCCTAGCACTTGATTCCTTAGCAATTAGTGTTCCGCTGCTGCTTGTCTCTCCGTTGTTGGCCTACAACTACATTTGCATGATTGGACGGGATGACAGGGTTACTTAGCGTCATGCGCTAGTTCTCAAGGCTTGTTAGCATTTTCTGTTAGTTTCAGTAGGAATAATATGCAGCGGCATCATGGATTCATGGACTAGTTCTGGAGACTTGTCTCTTCATGTTCCCCTGCCTCTGGTTGCACCTGCTTGCTGTCGTGTGAATTCTTGTGTTGGTATCTGACAGTTGGATTCTGAGGCCTAGTCCAACACTGCACCGCTTAAAATTTCTACTTCTCACAACTCATGGGCCATGTGTTTTGTATTTAAGTAAAGGTTTGGTTGCCGGATATAGATCTTGCTCAGGAAAGCATGTACCATAAGTTGCCTTAGTAGCTCGACAAGTCGCTGGGGTCATCTATCTATGATCTGTATAGATCTAGGGACTTTGTTTCTATGCTCTGCTTGATAGCATTTTGGATATTGATTGGACACACTTATATACAGAACGATTTATCTTGTACATTGCTCTGACTAACTTGTATAGATGAAACCATACTTGTCAAATATCGAGTATCACTGCTGAATCATAATGTTTTGTTTCCTGCTTCAGCCACGAATAAGAAAGACACTTAATCTTCATATCAGGCTTATTATAGAGATAGTAATGTTCATCTTATTTCTGTTTAGCTGATCCATTAACTGCTTAGTGTAAGACATGTTTTTTGTGTTCACTGAATCATAATTCTTCTATATTTTTACCATCAATCCATCTTCTTACGGTTGCATGCTGTTTTTTTGGCTCTCCAGATGACCAAGCCCAAGGAGGAGGCAGCAGCTCATCACTGAGGACAAGTAGCTCCAGCGGGTTGACGCCGTAGATTCACAATGTACCTTCCATATGTGCATTCGGTTCTGTTATTTGTGTCTGAAACCCCAAAAACCCCAGATCCATGTGGGAGCTGAACCTTAGTTTTTTGCTTGTGGAAAATAATATCCTCGGCTGAATTGACTTGAAATCAGGAAGAGTGAAACTTGAAATCCTTTGTTGTGGTAGTGTGATGCGGTTCCAGTTTTTGTTGTCTCATATAGTTTTTGCTTTGCAACCTGATTGGCTGGTCTAGCCAGCATCTTGGCGACTGAATTTATGCGTGTGTTTTTTCAATACTCCCTCCGTTTCTTTTTATTCTCCATATAAGATTTGGTCAAAGTCAAACTTTATAAAGTTTGACCAACTTTGTAGAAAAAAAATATGAACATCTACAATACTAGAGTTATATGGTATGAAACTTAATTTCATGATGCATCTAACAATATTTTTTTTAATAAACTTAGCCAAAGTTAACAAAGCTTGACTTTGACCAAATCTTATATGCAAACTAAAACCATATTGGTGAAACAAGTTGGCAGCGACAAGGTTCCTATTGCTATCCATCATCACACATGCATGGTTTAGTAGTTGATCACACTAAAATCAGGTCATCGATGTTTTAGTAGTTGATCACACTATCTTAGGAGATGGCTATACAGCAGAACCAAAATATAATAAATAATCAAAACGTCTGAATTATTGCTTAGGTATCATCAGACCATGCATGGTTTTTGAGCTTTGGCCATGGATCATGGTTGCACAAATATACAGGGATGGATCAGGTTGGAACATTGCCATGTACTCCCTCTGTAAATAAATATAAGACCTTTTAGATCTCTACTTTAATAATGATTTAAAACGTCTTATATTTGTTTATAGAGGGAGTATCATATAATCCCTCCCAGTCCATATAAGTATGACGTCTGGGACATAGTTTTCATCAAACTTTTAAAACTTTCACCATCAATTCTTTTGGAAAAGTTTTTACATATGATTCGATTGGATATGTGAGAAATCATATTTACAGATTGGTATCAGAAAATACTTTCACAACAAAGCAGTTTTATTAAATTTAAGAAATACTATAGTAGAAATTAAGTAGCAAAATTACGTTATGAACACCATGTAGACGTCTAAAAGGTCATATTTTAAAGACGGAAGGGAGCAAGTTCACATGCCAATTTCACATTCAAGGAGGAACATAAGTAAAATTTGGTCAGCTGCCACAAGTTTCCAAGTAAACTATTGGCAACATTTAAACATCATGATGGTACGTGGAGGTTCTGCGTCGACTACCGCTGGCTCAACGACGCCACCAATAAAAACAAGTTCCCGCTGCCCGTTGTTGACGAACTCCTCGACAAACTGGCAGGCGCGGCCGTCTTCTCCAAACCGGACTTACGCGTGGGGTATTATCAAATCAGAATGCATGAAGAGGACGAAGCCAAGACAACGTTCAAGACGCACCACGGGCATTTCCAGTTCCGGGTCATGCCGCTCGGGCTGACGAACGCGCCGGCCACCTTCCAGTGCCTGATGAACGTGATCTTCAGTAAGTATGTGCGCAAGTTTGTTATCATTTTTCTGGATGACATCCTCGTCTTCAGTGAAATGATGGAAGAACACCTGGAGCACATGCGGATCGTCTTCGAGCTCCTCTGAGCGAACCAGCTGTTCGTCAAGGAGTCCAAATGCAGCTTCGCCTGCGACCACATCGACTACCTCGGAGTAGCGTGTTTTATTTTCCAGATCTACTGCTATAGAGTTACTTGTAGCGTGTTTTTATTTTCCAGCTCTACTGCTATAGAGTTACTAGTAGCACGCCGCCAAGGAACAGCGTTACTGATAACTAGCAACAGCAGTCACTATTTTCCAACGCTACTTCTTGCTGGAATTTAGTCTATATTGGGGCAGCCCAATAACTATTTCAGAAATTCCTAATAAATCCTAGAGGCCCACTTAGCCCATTTGTGCAAGGCAAGGGATACTACTAAAGTTTCGCCTCGCCACGCCGCGCCGCGCCGCGCCGTGCTGCGGCGCGGGTTGCGGGTTGCGGGTTGCGGGTTGCGGGAATGAGCCGAGCCGATGTCTAAATTTTTGCCACGCACTACGGGTATGCGAAAGGTCACTCGGAAGCTGAACATTTTTGCTGTGCCTAGACACTGAATCCGAACGGCGCGCCTCTTCGGCTGTTGTCTGTTTGTTTCGTCTCCCGCATTCCCTTCAGCTCCCGGCGCAACCTCTCGCCTCCTTCTCTTGCGCCTATAAAAGGGAGGTCGCTCCTCTCAGAGAGACGCACCAGAATCTCTTCCTCCTCTCGCCACAAGTTCCTGAGCACTGCGCTGCTGTTACGTTCTTCCTCATCCCGGCTTGCGGCGTGCACCGCTAGTCGGGACAGTAGGCCTCCGGAACCGCACCCTTTGAGTCCTGTACGGGAGAAGGGTGATAAGGTTTTTGGGGAGCGCTCAGCGCGACTACTGGCTGCTTCATCACGGACGATCCGGTCGCCGACGACTACTTCCCCGACGACGACTTCTTCCCCGACGTCCACGACCTCCTCGACGACATGGCAGGCGAGGACACCGACCCCAAGTCCAGCACTCCTGCTGCTGCTGTGCCGTACGTGTTCTTCTCCTTTCTGTTAGAAGTCCTACTACAGTTCTTGGCTCTAGTTTCTGCCCTATGTATGTTAGACTCTATTTCATATGTGCAACCTGCTATACTGTCTGCTCTAGATATGTTTAGTTACGGTTCATATATGAACATGCTTTTTACTTTCTCTTTGTCAAATCACATGGCTTATTTTATCACTGCTATACTAGCCATGTTTTATCTACTATTTCTATTAATAAAATCATTCGGTAAATTGCTCATATTTCCAACACTTCTAAGCTCCTGCGTATAAGCATTTCCCTAGTAGTGTAAGGGATATTAAGGCCTTCTTTTAATAGAAAACCGGGACAAAGTATTAACTCAAAGTGAATACATGAACTCTTCAAACTACGGTAATCACTGGAAAGAATCCCAATTATTTTCACCTTGGCGTATGCAGATCATAACACGTAATAGCTGCATATAACTTGCAAGATCGGATCAAGAACATAGTGTTGGGGAACGTTGCATAAAATAAAAAATTTCCTACGTTCACCAAGATCCATCTATGAGTTCATCTAGCAACGAGTGAGAGAGATGCATCTACATACCCTTTGTAGATCGCGTGCGAAGCGTTCAAGAGAACGGGGTTGAGGAGTCGTTCTCGTCGTGATCCAAATCACGGAGATCCTAGCGCCGAACGGACGGCACCTCCGCGTTCAACACACGACGGTCAGCGTGGACGTCTCCTCCGTCTTGATCCAGCAAGGGGAAGGAGAGGTTGATGAAGATCCAGCAGACGACGGCGTGGTGGTGGATGCAGAAGATTCTCGGCAGGCTTTGCCAAGCAAGCGGGAGGAGGAAGAGGTGCAGCAGGGGAGGGCGCCAAGACTCAGGTGCGGCTGCCTCCTCCCCCTCCTTATATAGGCCCCCACGGGGCGCCAGCCTGAGATCCAATCTCCCAAGGGGCGGCGGCCAAGTGGGGTGGAGTGCCCCAAGGCAGTGGGCGCCCCACCCTAGGGTTTCCAACCCTAGGCGCAGGGGGGCCCAAGTGGGGGGCACCAGCCCACCAGGGGCTGGTTCCCTCCCACTTCAGCCCACGGGGCCCTCCGGGATAGGTGGCCCCACCCGGTGGACCCCCGGGACCCTTCCGGTGGTCCCGGTACAATACCGGTAACCCCCGAAATTCTCCCGATGGCCAAAATAGCACTTCCTATATATAATTCTTTACCTCCGGACCATTCCAGAACTCCTCGTGACGTCCGGGATCTCATCCGGGACTCCGAACAACATTCGGTTTGCTGCATACTCATATTCATACAACCCTAGCGTCACCGAACCTTAAGTGTGTAGACCCTACGGGTTCGGGAGACATGCAGACATGACCGAGACGGCTCTCCGGTCAATAACCAACAACGGGATCTGGATACCCATGTTGGCTCCCACATGCTCCTCGATGATCTCATCGGATGAACCACGATGTCGAGGATTCAAGCAACCCCGTATAATATTCCCTTTTGTCAGACGGTATGTTACTTGCCCGAGATTCGATCGTCGGTATCCCAATAACGAGTTCAATCACGTTACCGGCAAGTCACTTTACTCGTACCGTAATGCATGATCCCGTGACGACACTTGGTCACTTTGAGCTCATTATGATGATGCACTACCGAGTGGGCCCAGTGATACCTCTCCGTAATACTGAGTGATAAATCCCAGTCTCGATCCGTGTCAACCCAACAGACACTTTCGAAGATACCTGTAGTGCACCTTTATAGTCACCCAGTTACGTTGTGACGTTTGGTACACCCAAAGTACTCCTACGGTATCCGGGAGTTACACGATCTCATGGTCTAAGGAAAAGATACTTGACATTGGAAAAGCTCTAGCAAAATGTACTACACGATCTTGTGCTATGCTTAGGATTGGGTCTTGTCCATCACATCATTCTCCTAATGATGTGATCCCGTTATCAATGACATCCAATGTCCATAGTCAGGAAACCATGACTATCTATTGATCAACGAGCTAGTCAACTAGAGGCTCACTAGGGACATGTTGTGGTCTATCTATTCACACGTGTATTACGATTTCCGGATAATACAATTATAGCATGAATAACAGACAATTATCACGAACAAGGAAATATAATAATAATCCTTTTATTATTGCCTCTAGGGCATATTTCCAACAGTCTCCCACTTGCACTAGAGTCAATAATCTAGTTACATTGTTGATGAATCGAACACCCATAGAGTTCGGTGTTGATCATGTTTTGCTCATGAAGAGGTTTAGTCAACGGATCTGCGACATTCAGATCCGTATGCACTTTGCAAATTTCTATGTCTCCATCTTGAACATTTTCACGAATGGAGTTGAAGCGATGCTTGATGTGCCTGGTCTTCTTGTGAAACCTGGGCTCCTTGGCAAGTGCAATAGCTCCAGTGTTGTCACAGAAGAGTTTGATTGGCCCCGACGCATTGGGTATGACTCCTAGGTCGGTGATAAACTCCTTCACCCAAATTGCTTCATGCGCTGCCTCCGAGGCTGCCATGTACTCCGCTTCACACGTAGATCCCGCCACGACGCTCTGCTTGCAGCTGCACCAGCTTACTGCTCCACCATTCAACATATACACATATCCGGTTTGTGACTTAGAGTCATCTAGATCTGTGTCGAAGCTAGCGTCGATGTAACACTTTACGACGAGCTCTTCGTCACCTCCATAAACGAGAAACATGTCCTTAGTCCTTTTCGGTACTTCAGGATATTCTTGACCGCTGTCCGGTGTTCCTTGCGGGATTACTTTGGTACCTTCCTACCAAACTTACGGCAAGGTTTACATCAGGTCGGTACACAGCATGGCATACATAATAGACCCTATGGCTGATGCATAGGGATGACACTCATCTCTTCTATATCTTCTCGCGTGGTCGGACATTGAGCCGAGCTCAATTTCACACCTTGTAATACAGGTAAGAACCCTTTCTTGGACTGATCCATTTTGAACTTCTTCAACATCTTTTCAAGGTATGTGCTTTGTGAAAGACCTATGAGGCGTCTCGATCTATCTCTATAGATCTTGATGCCTAATATATAAGCAGCTTCTCCAAGGTCCTTCATTGAAAAACTCTTATTCAAGTAGGCCTTAATGCTGTCCAAAAGTTCTATATCATTTCCCATCAAAAGTATGTCATATAATATGAGAAATGCTACAGAGCTCCCACTCACTTTCTTGTAAACGCAGGCTTCTCCATAAGTCTGCATAAACCCAAACGCTTTGATCATCTCATCAAAGCGAATGATCCAACTCCGAGATGATTGCGCCAGCCCATAAATGGATCGCTGGAGCTTGCATACCTTGTTAGCATTCTTAGGGTCGACAAAACCTTCCGGCTGCATCATATACAGTTCTTCCTTAAGATAGCCGTTAAGGAATGCCGTTTTGACGTCCATTTGCCATATCTCATAATCATAGTATGCGACAATTGCTAACATGATTCGGACGGACTTCAGCTTCGCTAAGGGAGAGTAAGTCTCATCGTAGTCAACCCCTTGAACTTGCCGATAACCTTTAGCAACAAGTCGAGCTTTATAGATGGTAACATTACCATCCGCGTCCGTCTTCTTCTTAAAAATCCATTTGTTTTCTATCGCTCGCCGATCATCGGGCAAGTCTGTCAAAGTCCATACTTGGTTTCCATACATGCATCCTATCTCGGATTGCATGGCTTAAAGTCATTTGTTGGAATCCGGGCCCGTCATCGCTTCTTCATAGTTCGAAGGTTCACCGTTGTCTAACAACATGATTTCCAGGACAGGGTTGCCATACCACTCTGGTGTGGAACGTGTCCTCGTGGACCTACGAAGTTCAGTAGTAACTTGATCCGAAGTACCTTGATCATCATCATTAATTTCCTCTCCAGTCGGTGTAGGCATCACAGGAACATTTTCCTGAGCTGCACTATTTTCCGGTTCAAGAGGTACTACTTTATTGAGTTCTACTTTCCTCCCACTTACTCCTTTCGAGAGAAACTCTTTTTCCAGAAAGGATCCGTTCTTGGCAACAAAGATCTTGCCTTCGGATCTAAGGTAGAAGGTATACCCAATGGTTTCCTTGGGGTATCCTATGAAGACGCATTTTTCCGACTTGGGTTCGAGCTTTTCAGGTTGAAGTTTCTTGACATAAGCATCGCATCCCCAAACTTTTAGAAACGAAAGCTTAGGTTTCTTTCCAAACCATAATTCATACGGTGTCGTCTCAACGGATTTAGACGGTGCCCTATTTAAAGTGAATGTAGCTGTCTCTAGAGCGTATCCCCAAAATGATAGCGGTAAATCAGTAAGACACATCATAGATCGCACCATATCCAATAGAGTGTGATTACGACGTTCGGACACACCGTTACGCTTAGGTGTTCCAGGCGGCGTGAGTTGTGAAACGATTCCACATTTCCTTAAGTGTGTACCAAATTCGTGACTTAAATATTCTCCTCCACGATCTGATCGTAAAAACTTTATTTTTCGGTCACGTTGATTCTCCACCTCATTCTGAAATTCCCTGAACTTTTCAAAGGTCTCAGACTTGTGTTTCATCAAGTAGACATACCCATATCTACTTAAGTCGTCTGTGAGAGTGAGAACATAACGATATCCTCCGCGAGCCTCAACGCTCATTGGACCGCACACATCGGTATGTATGATTTCTAACAAGTTGGTTGCTCGCTCCATTGTTCCGGAGAACGGAGTCTTGGTCATTTTTCCCATAAGGCATGGTTCGCATGTGTCAAATGATTCATAATCGAGAGACTCTAAAAGTCCATCAGAATGGAGCTTCTTCATGCGCTTGACACCAATGTGACCAAGACGGCAGTGCCACAAGTATGTGGGACTATCGTTATCAACTTTACATCTTCTGGTATTCACACTATGAATATGTGTAATATTACGTTCGAGATTCATTAAGAATAAACCATTGACCATCGGAGCATGACCATAAAACATATCTCTCATATAAATAGAACAACCATTATTCTCGGATTTAAATGAGTAGCCATCTCGCATTAAACGAGATCCTGATACAATGTTCATGCTCAAACTTGGCACTAAATAACAATTATTAAGGTTTAAAACTAATCCCGTAGGTAAATGTATAGGTAGCGTGCCGACGGCGATCACATTGACCTTGGAACCATTCCCGACGCGCATCGTCACCTCGTCCTTCGCCAGTCTCCGTTTATTCCGCAGCTCCTGCTGTGAGTTACAAATATGAGCAACGACACCGGTATCAAATACCCAGGAGTTACTACGAGTACTGGTAAGGTACACATCAATTACATGTATATCAAATATACTTTTAGTGTTGCCGGCCTTCTTGTCTGCTAAGTATTTGGGGCAGTTCCGCTTCCAGTGACCCTTCCCTTTGCAATAAAAGCACTCAGTCTCAGGCTTGGGTCCATTCTTTGACTTCTTCCCGACAACTGGCTTACCGGGCGCGGCAACATCCTTGCCGTCCTTCTTGAAGTTCTTCTTACCCTTGCCCTTCTTGAACTTAGTAGTTTTATTGACCATCAACACTTGATGTTCTTTCTTGATTTCAACCTCTTCTGACTTCAGCATTGAAAATACTTCAGGAATAGTTTTCACCATTCCCTGCATATTGTAGTTCATCACAAAGCTCTTGTAGCTCGGTGGGAGCGACTGAAGGATTCTGTCAATGACCGCCTCGTCCGGGAGGTTAATGTCCAGCTGGGACAGGCGGTTGTGCAAACCAGACATTTTGAGTATGTGCTCACTGACAGAACTATTTTCCTACATCTTACAACTATAGAACTTGTCGGAGACTTCATATCTCTCGACCCGGGCATGAGCTTGGAAAACCATTTTCAGCTCCTCGAACATCTCATATGCTCCGTGTTGCTCAAAATGCTTTTGGAGCCCCGGTTCTAAGCTGTAAAGCATGCCGCACTGAACGACGGAGTAATCATCAGCACGAGACTGCCAAGCATTCATAATGTCTTGGTTCTCTGGGATGGGTGCTTCACCTAGCGGTGCTTCTAGGACATATTGTTTCTTGGCTGCTATGAGGATGATCCTCAGGTTCCGGACCCAGTCTGAATAGTTGCTGCCATCATCTTTCAGCTTGGTTTTCTCTAGGAACGCGTTGAAGTTCATGGTGACATGAGCGTTGGCCATTTGATCTACAAGACATTTTGCAAAGATTTTAGACTAATGTTCATGATAATTAAGTTCATCTAATCAAATTATTTAATGAACTCCCACTTAGATTTGACATCCCTCTAGTCATCTAAGTGTTACATGATCCGAGTCAACTAGGCCGTGTCCGATCATCACGTGAGACGGACTAGTCATCGTCGGTGAACATCTCCATGTTGATCGTATCTTCCATACGACTCATGTTCGACCTTTCGGTCTCTTGTGTTCTGAGGCCATGTCTGTACATGCTAGGCTCGTCAAGTTAACCCTAAGTATTTTGCATGTGTAAAATTGTCTTACACCCGTTGTATGTGAACGTAAGGATCTATCACACCCGATCATCACGTGGTGCTTCGAAACGACGAACTTTAGCAACGGTGCACAGTTAGGGGGAACACTTTCTTGAAATTATTATAAGGGATCATCTTATTTACTACCGCTGTTCTAAGTAAACAAGATGCATAAAACATAATAAACATCACATGCAATTATATAAAGTAGTGACATGATATGGCCAATATCATATAGCTCCTTCGATCTCCATCTTCGGGGCTCCATGATCATCTTGTCACCGGCATGACACCATGATCTCCATCATCGTGCCTCCATGAAGTTGCTCGCCAACTATTACTTCTACTACTATGGCTAACACGTTTAGCAATAAAGTAAAGTAATTTACATGGCGTTTCTCAATGACACGCAGGTCATACAAAAAAATAAAGACAACTCCTATGGCTCCTGCCGGTTGTCATACTCATCGACATGCAAGTCGTGATTCCTATTACAAGAACATATTACAAGAACATGATCTCATACATCACATATATATCATTCATCATTCATCACAACTTTGGCCATATCACATCATAAAACACTTGCTGCAAAAACAATTTAGACGTCCTCTAATTGTTGTTGCAAGTTTTTTACGTGGCTGCAATAGGGTTCTAGCAAGAACGTTTTCTTACCTACGTGAAAGCCACAACGTGATTTGTAAACTTCTATTTACCCTTCATAAGGACCCTTTTCATCGAATCCGCTCCAACTAAAGTGGGAGAGACAGACACCGCTAGCCACCGATGCAACCAAAGTGCATGTCGATCGGTGGAACTGTCTCACGTAAGCGCACGTGTAAGGTCGGTCCGGGCCGCTTCATCCCACAATACCGCTGAAGCAAGATAAGACTAGTAGCGGCAAGAAAGTTGACAACATCTACGCCCACAACAAATTGTGTTCTACTCGTGCAATAGAGAACTACGCATAGACCTAGCTCATGATGCCACTGTTGGGAACGTTGCATAAAATAAAAATTTTCCTACGTTCACCAAGATCCATCTATGAGTTCATCTAGCAACGAGTGAGAGAGATGCATCTACATACCCTTTGTAGATCGCGTGCAGAAGCGTTCAAGAGAACGTGGTTGAGGGAGTCGTTCTAGTCGTGATCCAAATCACCGAGATCCTAGCGCCGAACGGACGGCACCTCCGCGTTCAACACACGTACGGTCAGCGTGACGTCTCCTCCGTCTTGATCCAGGAAGGGGGAAGGAGAGGTTGATGAAGATCCAGCAGCACGACGGCGTGGTGGTGGATGCAAGAAGACTCGGCAGGCTTCGCCAAACAAGCGGGAGGAGGAAGAGGTGTAGCGGGGGAGGCGCCAAGACTCGGGTGTGGCTGCCCTCCTCCCCTCCTTATATAGGCCCAGGGGCGCCGCCCTGGACATCCAATCTCCCAAGGGGCGGCGGGGGGGGTGGAGTGCCCCCAAGGCAGTGGGCGCCCACCCTAGGGTTTCCAACCCTAGGCGCAGGGGGGCCCAAGTGGGGGGCACACCAGCCCACCAGGCTGGTTCCTCCCACTTCAGCCCACGGGCCCTCCGGATAGGTGGCCCCACCGGTGGACCCGGGACCCTTCCGTGGTCCCAGTACAATACCAAGAACCCCGAAATTATCCCGATGGCGAAATAGCACTTCCTATATATAATTCTTTACCTTGGACCATTCCGAACTCCTCGTGACGTCCGGGATCTCATCCGGACTCGAACAACATTCGGTTTGCTGCATACTCATATTCATACAACCCTAGCGCCACCGAACCTTAAGTGTGTAGACCCTACGGGTTCGGGAGACATCGAACATGACCGAGACGGCTCTCCGGTCAATAACCAACAGCGGGATCTGGAAACCCATGTTGGATCCCACATGCTCCTCGATGATCTCATCGGATGAACCACGATGTCGAGGATTCAAGCAACCCCGTATACTATTCCCTTTGTCAGACGGTATGTTACTTGCCCGAGATTCGATCGTTGGTATCCCAATACCGAGTTCAATCTCGTTACCGGCAAGTCACTTTACTCGTACCGTAATGCATGATCCCGTGACCAGACACTTGGCCACTTTGAGCTCATTATGATGATGCACTACCGAGTAGGCCCAGTGATACCTCTCCGTAATACGGAGTGACAAATCCCAGTCTCGATCCGTGTCAACCCAACAGACACTTTCGGATATACCTGTAGTGCACCTTTATAGTCACCCAATTACGTTGTGACGTTTGGTACACCCAAAGCACTCCTACGGTATCCGGGAGTTACACGATCTCATGGTCTAAGGAAAAGATACTTGACATTGGAAAAGCTCTAGCAAAACGAACTACACGATCTTGTGCTATGCTTAGGATTGGGTCTTGTCCATCACATCATTCTCCTAATGATGTGATCCCGTTATCAATGACATCTAATGTCCATAGTCAGGAAACCATGACTATCTATTGATCAACGAGCTAGTCAACTAGAGGCTCACTAGGGACATGTTGTGGTCTATCTATTCACACGTTTATTACGATTTCCGGATAATGCAATTATAGCATGAATAAAAGACAATTATCACGAACAAGGAAATATAATAATAATCCTTTTATTATTACCTCTAGGGAATATTTCCAACACATAGATATGAAGGTGAAAACATAAACGGTTCAGATCTGAAATCATGACACTCGGGCCCTAATGACAAGCATTAAGCATAGCAAAGTCATAGCAACATCAATCTCAGAACATAATGGATACTAGGGATCAAGCCCTATGAAAACTAACTCGATTACATGATGAATCTCATCCAACCCATTATCGTCCAGCAAGCCTGAATTACTCACTCCCGGCGGTGAGCATCATGAATTTGATGATGAAGGATGGTTGATGATGACGAAGACGGAAGATCCCCCTCTCCGGAGCCCCGAACGGACTCCAGATCTGGCCTTCCGATGAAGAAAAGGAGGTGGAGGCGTCTTCGTATCGTAAAATGCGATGAAACTTCCTCTCCTATTTTTTCTCTCTGAAAATAGGATTTTATAGTATCCAGATTAGGGTCAGCGGAGCCTCGTGGGCCCCACTACCCAACAGGGCGCGCCAGAGGGGGGTGGCGCTCCCTGGTGCCTAGTAGACAGCTGCCCCCCCTCCAGTGGGTCTTGGTTCCAGTATTTTTATTTATTCCAAAATAATTCTCCAAAAAGTTTCGTCCAATTCCGAGAACATTTATATCTGCACAAAAATAACATCATAGTAGTTCTGCTGAAAACAACGTCAGCCCGGGTTAGTTTCATTCAAATCTTGCAAATTAGAGTTCAAAACAAGAGCAAAAGCGTTAGGTAAGTAGATACGATGGAGACGCACGTATCAAACCATACCTTCCATCCACGAACCACCAGCCCAGCCCATGTTCCTTCATCTAGATGTCGTCGATGCATACCACAATCTGCATTCGCTCCTTGACTACCTCCCAAGCTCCGCGCTGACGTTGGAGCAAACACCGTCACAACGGCGGAGCCCGAGGACATATGTCCACCACAAGGATGCCGCCGGCGCCACGACATCCCCGCTTGCACGGACTGGTTCCCAGATCCTTCACCGACCAAAGAGACGCCCGCCTCGCCGAAGAAGAATCCGGAGCTTCTTTATTCAGCATCGCCGTCGTCGCCGCCGAAGCCAAGACGTCGAACGATACAAAACCCTAAGTTTCTTGGGCTCTAAAACCTAAATCTAAAACGATCCACAAGCGTGGGATCCGGCGGCCCCCTCACCACTGACGATCAAATTTGTTTCCACCGGAAAACACCGTTCCGTATTTGTTTTCGTTTTCGCATAAAAAAATTCATTTTCATTTTCATATTTCCTTTTCATTTCCATTTTTTTCTTTGGAAAAAACAAAAAGTTTCCACTCCATTTTCGTCCCTACCTCTCAGCACAACCAGAAGCAGCAGACGTCACCCATGACACGAGCGAGGGATCTGTAGCAGCTGGTGGACGAACGACAAGAGGAGACCCACTCGCAGGTACACAGAAGCGGCCCGGCAAGGAATCAATTGATCCAGTAAAAGCAGACGGCCAGTAGCAGCCAACGGCAGCAAAAGTAAGATTGGCGGGTCATGTAGGATGGGCTCCTTTTTAAGAGGAACTATTGATAGATGCGCTGTGTCTGCTCCTCGGAATGGGACCGAACAGCAACAGATTGAGGAACTTTCTGGCTCATCTTGGATGCTGTGCAGATAAAACTTTGTTCAATCTTTCATGCTGTGCAGATATAAACCTTTTGTTTAATCTTTTCTTTTGCAAAGAAACCTTTTTAAAGCAAACAAAAAAAATTGAGAAAGGTGTATGTGTGAATCAGCTCAAAGCTTACACCGGTACCGTGCACGGACACACACACCCATTAGAAAAATCTACTCCCTCCGCTCCTAAATACTCCCTCCATCCGAAAATACTTGTCCTCAAGATGGTTATATCTAGACTTATTCGGACGGAGGGAGTATAAATCTTTCTAGATATTTCAACAAGTCACTACATACGGAGCAAAATGGGTGAATCTACACTCTAATATGTCTACATGCGTCCGTATGTTGTAGTCCATTTAAAATGGCTAAAAAGACTTATATTTAAAAACGGAGGGAGTAGAAGCAGAGCTGGTTTTCCAGAAACTACCCTTGAAACAAGAAATTACTGATCAGTCCTTGGAGATGTGGAGAAAGCCAAGTTCACTGGAGAGCTGGTGAGTGCGCCGGTAAACTCGACAAAGTGCATGCACCACTACTTTTTGATCTAAAGCAAAAACTGATCTGCAAGCGGGTGAGACCGAGCTTCCGTAAGAAAAAGAAGAAAAAAAAGGACCGAGCTAGCTTAAAACTACTTGACGAGACGCATGGGTGGGTGGTAGCTCCTCATTCTCTCCTTGAGCTGCAACAACAACTACGGGCAGGCACGGGCGTTGAGGAGGAGCGCCCTCTCTTGTCTCCCTTGGAGTCTGCTAGCTGGTAATTACTGTATTAGATCAATGCTTTCTTTTCCCTATATTCACAGATCTGTGTAGATTTTAGGCAATGTTAGGACCTGCATGCTCATCCGCTGGGTTATGTCTAGATTTGTTGCCCCCGCACCCGCAGATCTCTTGGCCGTCCTCCCGCCGGCCCCGCGCGCCTCCGCTGCTCGCCCACCGCATGCATCCAAGCGTGTTCGCCGACTGTCAATACGGCCTTGCCCCTCCACGGCCGTCTCCATCCCTATCCACCTTCCACTCGGCTCCTGCAGACAGCCCCGACTCACCACTCACCACTCGCTAGTCGTCCAACAGCTAGCGGATCCGGATGATAGAAGCTGCATCTTAGTGATGGAGTTTTGGCATCCATCTCCAGGTGCCAGCGCTTAGCAGAGCATCCACTCTTAGGGCCTCTTCGATTCGCAGGATTTTGAAAACGCGGGAGTAGGAAAAGTATAGGATTGGAGTGTCAATGCCCACTTGAATCCTATAGGATTAGCAAGGAGTGTTTGATTTCACGGGAAAAGCAAAAGGAATTAAAAGAAAAGGTTGAAGTAGATGTTAGATTTCCTATGAAATGTAGTACAAAAGATTCTATTGGAAAAAAAAATTCCTATGAGATTCAATCCTATGAATCAAAGGACAAACGTAGGAAAAATTTCAAAGGATTTGAATCCTCCAAAAATCCTATAGAATTCCTTTGAATCAAAGGAGCCCTTAGTGATGGATTTTTTGGCATGATTTGTTAAAGTGCGGTGTGACCGTACGTGCAGACGACAATGACTAACAGTTTGCTCTTAATTTCTCTACCAGAAGAAGCAACAACATGGACAGTGCAGGTGTGGCGCCAAAGCTTTTGCCCTTCCATCTATTAGAAGATATTACAAATAGTTTCTCCGAGGACCGGAAGCTTGGCGTTGGTTCGTATGGAAAAGTCTACATGGTATGATTTAAGCTAGCTGTATTTATGGTTTCTAGCTAAACCACACTTTGCTATAGTTATACTCTGGGCACGTTTCAAATATCACTACAAACAGAAAATCAAATAATGCATGCATCTGAGATCTTGAATAGGGGGAGTACGAGGATGGGGAAACAATTGCTGTGAAGTTGCTCCATTATATCCCAGGACTTGATGATGAGCAATTTGAGAAGGAGTATCGCAACCTTGCAAGCCTCCAACACAATAATATTGTGCGCTTAGTTGGCTATGCTCATGAAACTCAGCGAGAATGCTTACCATATAACGGAAAATATGTTTTTGCGGAGATGCCAAAAAGAGCGCTTTGCTTCGAGTATATGGCTAATGGAAGCCTTGACAAATTCCTTTCTGGTATGACGCATGACGATCTATTTGTATTAGATGGTAACATGTTAACTAATCATTCATAACAGACAATTTTTGAGTTTGTGCTTTATGGGCTGCAGATGAATCGAGTGGACACGATTGGTGCACACGCTATTCAATAATTAAGGGGATCTGTGAGGGTATACAATACCTTCATGAGGAACTGACTATGTATCATTTGGATTTAAAACCAGCTAATGTATTGCTGGATGAGAACATGGTACCGAAAATAGCAGATTTTGGCTTGTCAAGGCTCCTCGGAGGAGAACAAACACAAATGACAAAAAGTGCTATAGGAACACCGTAAGCTAATTATTTCCCATGTGCATTGAAATATTTGTAAATATTATAAAAGATTCTATATATTTAGATTAGACCCACATTATCAGTAACATATATGATGTGCCATGCAGTGGATATGTACCACCGGAATACATAGACGCGGGTATAATTTCAATCAAGTTCGACATATTCAGTTTAGGTGTCATAATCATAAAGATAATGACTGGACCAACAGGCTACTTCAGAATTGCTGAAATGTCTCCTGAACAATTCGTCGATCTTGTAAGAGAAATTGTTGACTTTGTTGATATCAGTTTATAGTACATATTTCTTGAATAATGCTTCTAATTTTTTATGTACCACGATGCTTTATGTCCCACATTGTAGGTACATGAGAACTGGAAAAATAGGCTATCGACAACATCACTGCACGAGTCATACTCCGAACAAGCAAAGCGATGCATCGAAATAGCTTTACTGTGCGTGGATGCTGATAGACACAAAAGGCCAGGTATAGGGGTAATCATCGATATGCTGAATGAGACGGAGAATTTCATACAACTTCTTGAGGCGTCAACAAATGATACAAGGCCATACGAGGTGTGATCACTAAATTGCTTACTTTGCTTTTCTAGTTTTCCTACTAAACATACACGTATGTGTGTGTATATGTAGAAAGCATGCATGACTAATCAATATCAAGGATAGAATGACCCACTTCATACCTGCTCATCACACTGGTTTGGTTTTGAGAAATAACAACATCTAATGAGCACTTTATTAAAGCATACTATGGTAAACTTTTTGAATGATTTTAACATATGGATGCCTTTATGGTAACACATGACTACATCAAGTGTTGTAGAAGTATACATACAGTAGTAATGCACAACTGAGTACGTGTGCAGGGGGCATCGTTTTGTCAGGGAGAGTACAGTGGTAGCTACTACTATGTCCAATATATATACCACTTATAAAGTGGTATGTAGGTAGACTTCGTGTATACTCGTACAAATTCTAAGATACTCTAATACGACCATGAAAATGTACAAATGAGTCCATAGGTTCTAGCCTATTTTAATAATACCATTCATATTTGCACGTACTTATGCATGTTAATTAAATCAGTAAGTACGGGTTATTTGTCTTATTATTACTTGTAGATGTGCCCTTGCATTTCAACTGAGTGTGAGTTGATGGATATCCCGCCAAACAAATTTGTGTCCCACCCACTGTACGTATCTGACAACAGATTTAAGGTGAATGAGGTAACAGTAACTACCGCTTGTGACCCTGCAGGCGAGACCACAACCTTTGAGGTCAGTTGGCATTTTAGGCATGCACAACCGACTTGGACTAATGTGCACTTTGAATTTTTTCTGACATTTTTTCATGATGGTTTGATCTTTTGCTTTTGCTCCTGGTGTTGTGGCATGTTTATTATCCGGTAGCCGACCCGACCGAGAACCAAGGTGACCAAAATTTCATTATCTTTTACTTTAGTCGTGCTTATATGAGCTCAAATATGATACCAACCATGATTGCTTCAGATGATCGACACAAGTGGGCATGGGCTTTTTCCTCCGTGTGCAATGGATGTGCATCCAACAAAACCTTGGTAAGCCGGTGCTTCTAGCGATATTAATTGTTTGGTGTGGATGCCATCCGAGCATATACTGCAGAAAAAGGTCCATAGTACCTTCCATAAATCACTACTTAATCATTTTTATTTGGAACACAAGATTTGCACCTAATTTGGAGCACAAGATTTGCACCTAATTTGGAGCTGCATCCTTATTTTGGATGCTAGGCGTACGTACAACTAGAAGCAAACCATTTGGGTTTTTTTTTCGATAAGGAAACCATTTGGAGTTTTTTGGGTAAGGAAACCATTTGGGGTTGTTTGTATTAAAAGAGTATCTGGTGCAACCAATCTCGTGGTGTATTTGGTGCATTTGTGACCATAACCAATTGTTAAAATAGAACCAACCATTGGTTGGATGGATAGGTGGGTGCACTACCACAATGAACGATGGCCGTCGGCATAGCCCAGAATCCCGTCGGGGTATGCCTATGCCGACGGCCACCGTCAGCATATGGCCGTCGGCAACATATACGTCGGCGTACCCGGGATGCCGTCAGCATAGATGCCTATCCAGACGGTGGTTGTACGTCTATGCCGACGGTCCTGGCCGTCGGCAAAGTTTCACGCCTGACGATGGCTGTCGGCACCGTCGTCAAGTGCAGCCCAACCAGTGGGCGCCACATGGCGAAACTAGGCCGACGGCACCCGTTAGCTCCGTCGGTGTAGGACTGACGCCATCAAACGGCCGTCGCTGACCGGGTAGCCGGGCCCACGGCTATGCCGATGACCCGACATATGCCGACGGCCACTGTAGGCGTACAGCCAGCGCTCCCGACGGCTTTGATATGCCGACGGCCCCCGTCGGCATAGGTGGACATATGCCAACGGCTTGCCTACGCCTACGGCATGACCAAGGCCGTCGGGATATATCCATGTATGTCGACGGGGGCCGTCGGCATAGATATATATGGCGGTCG
Organism: Aegilops longissima; assembly: GCA_021605205.1. Classification (NCBI taxonomy): domain Eukaryota; kingdom Viridiplantae; phylum Streptophyta; class Magnoliopsida; order Poales; family Poaceae; genus Aegilops; species Aegilops longissima. The sequence goes on from CM038677.1 coordinate 6,451,477, forward strand.
GCAATTAGGTAAATTCTGGTAGTGGTGATTGTACCCCTAGCGTACCAGGGATCAAAACCCAGGTTTGACGTTTATGTCCGACTTTAATGCCAACAAGTCATTTGTGGTGACTTCGTCAATCATGAAGTTCCGCGTCTCTAGTCTTCAGTAGACATTGTATGAGTGTGTGTGTGTGTGTGTGTGATGGTGGTGTGCGTGTTGTACTCAGTGTTTCTAAAAAAACACAATTGCTAAAAGTAATTAAAATTTTGGAAATTAGTTGAGTATATACACAACACACATCTATCATGTAACAAAATTTCAATTTCAAATTCAACTCACAACTGGAGAAACAAAGCATCAAAATGTAATGAATAGTAAAAAAAATAAAGCTGAGCTGTGAATCGAGCCCATTAACACTATCGTAGTAGAATTTGTTGTTTCTTGAACCATGCGTTGAATTTGGATTTAAATTTTGTGACATGGTACACTAGTAGAAAAAGGGCCTTTTGTCCCCGTTCTAGAGGGCCTTTAGTCCCGGTTCTGAAACAGGGACTAAAGGGTCGTTACTAAAGGTCCCCCCTTTAGTCCCGGTTCTTATATGAACCGGGACTAAAGGCCCTCCACGTGGCTGCTGCCTGGGGGTCCACCTTTAGTCCCGGTTGGTAACACCAACCGGTACTAAAGGATTTTTCTATTTTTTTTTAATTTTTTTTTGAAATTGTTTCCCGATTTTCAAATTTCTAAATTATTTTAACCTCTAATCTCTAATCACCCCTCATCACTGCTCAATTTAATCTCTAATCACCCCTCATCATTCCAAATCATCTAATTTTCCAAACGGTCAGCCATCCTCCCACTCCCCCAGCCTGAGCACGCTTAACTTCCGGGTTCTATTCTCCCTCGTTTCCAAGTCTGCACTTGTTGTTTTCCTGACAATAGTAAGATGTCAATCTTATTAGCCCTCAGGAGTTTAGCTTGAGCATTAAGTCACACATTTCACTGTTTGAGTTTGAAACTATTGTTCTAAAAAACAATAATTATTTAGTAACACTAATATTTCTTGAATAAGTAGTTTGACCATTGTTTGACCACAGTTTGACCAAATTTGACCAAAATTCAAAAAAACTGAAATAATTATTTAATAACACTAATATTCTTGAATAATTATTTAGTAACACTAATACTTCTTGAATAAGTAGTTTGACCATAGTTTGACCAAATTTAACAAAAATAAAAAAAACTGAAATTTGAGCATAACTTTTTTTCCTTTTGGAATTTGAGGATTCTAAAAATTTTCAAACAGGCCGTAGGCGGTCAAAATCGGATGCGGATTTTCGTGCTGAACATTTTGATATATTATACTTTTTTTCTGACATCGTGTGCAAAAGTTATAGCCGTTTTACATTTTCCCTATACTTTTTGCAAAACATGTCCAAATTTAAGTTTTTAAATTTTCCTAACTAGTAGATGTGGTAACATAACTACATCTGAAGGATTTTAACTTTTGAAGTTTTTATCATTTTATTTTTCTTTTTAGAAAACTGAAAAGGCGATAGGTGGGTGGGGGGGGGGGTAGGATTTGAAAATTACACCATTAGTACCGGTTCGTGGCACGAACCGGTACTAAAGGTCTCAACCCCAGCCACAGCAACGGCCGTTGCCGCCATTCCTGCCCCGGCTGGCCCGGCATCCTCGCCACACCCTGGGCACCATAGCTAGAGCACGCTGTGACCGTGCACGTGCACCACGCACTGCACATCTCCTGTCTCACCTCCCAAGTCTACGCAGATGCGCGCACGCGCCCCAGAGCAGGGACTTCGCCCCGAGCCTCAACCCGAGCACCACCCCACCGGTGTCAGATCTGGGCGATGGATCCCCATATCCGCCACGCCCCATCTACCATCGTCGCCTGCACCATTACGCTGTCGAGAAAGAGAGTCGACCAAGCCCTAGGGCTACTGCCCTTGCTTCCGCTCGTTGCGAGCTCCAGCCGCCGCCCTCCAGCTGCGCCTACCGTCCTCCAGCGACCCCAACCAACGGAGGGAAGCGACTTCCCCGCAACCTTTGGCTGTGCGACCCGCCTCTACCTCGGCATGAGACAGCGGCAGCGGCCACGCGAGCTGGCCGGAGGGCTTCGAGCGGCGGCGGGCCGGGTATTGTCCATGTGTCGCCCTGAGGGCAACAGGGGATGAGGCTATGCCAAAATAAGAGTAGTGGTAAACTATAGAACAAGTAAAACAGATAATATAGTTTTGATGAAAAAGTGTGATTTGCAGTATTCAATACTTTTCATCTTTTAAGTACCTTCTTCTGCCACACAGGGTTTTGCTAGGTCGTAGCAACGGAGATGTCTCCCTTTGGAACCATCAGACCAAGGTACGTAGCCTTTTTATATCCTCCAGTGCACATGGAGGCATGAAGCCATGCACGGCAGTGTGTAACAATATATAGATGTTGTAAATTTACATCCCTTATTACGAAACACGTCCAGAAATACATGACCTTTTTCAAACCTAAAGTCTAGATTTAATTAAGTCAACTTGTCGTATCATATAAGAATCTATTTAGATTAATTTATCAACAGTTAAAATGACACGAGTAGCAAACTAGTAGTACTTTCGTAGTTTTAATATATTTTAGTTTTTTTTGCGAGGAAATATATTTTAGACTAAGCAGGCTGTTCACATAAAAGGTAACTGTTGTGGTTACATATTGATTGATCAACTCCAAAATGACATGAGTAGCAAAACTAGTATTTTCATAGTTTTAATATATTTTAGGTTTAGTACGATGTTCCCATAAAAGGTAATGGCGTGGTTACACATTGTAGAGCACGTTAATGTCTAATACTTTTGCGTATCGATCTTTGGCAATACGAAGCACATAGTTGTGCAATGAGAATTAGTAGCCAAAGGCAGAAAAGTTGCGGAATTAATTACTTATATCAATATCTAAAACATCATATATTTACAGACGAGGAGAGTATATCAAACCGATTAAGGAATTTACTTTTTCTTGGTCTCTCGGCAGGAAATCATGACGAAATGGTGCGACATAGAAAAGAAACACAATCTGCTTTTTGCGGTTAAATTCATCGCACGGAAGAATTGGTTTGTGATCGGTAGTGAAGATGGGCTCATCCAGGTGTATTCATGTAATAAAGCACTGGCCAGGCTAAATCATTTCAGAGTCGGCGGTGCCTGGGGTGTCAAGTCACTGGCGGTTCACCCGAGCCAGCCATTGGTGCTGTCAGCGAGCGGCTGGCTGATCAAACTATGGAACTGGGAGACTGGCTGGACATGCATTAGGACATTCGAAAAAGCACACTCAGACCACGTGTCGGAAGTCAAGTTTAATCCGCAGGATGCGGGCAACACATTTGCTAGCGCTTCCTGGGACAGAACAGTAAAGGTTAATAATTACTAACAAGTGCATAGTACCCCTACATTGTGTAGTACTACTATCTCCGTCTTGGTTTATAAGTTCCTTTTGAATTTTGTACCAAATTTCGACTAGAGATTTAGCTAACAAATAGTAATGAATGTCACCAAAAATTATACTCCCTCCGTCCTAAAATAAGTGACTCGACTTTGTACTAGTTTTGTGTATGCTGGATTCGTATTTTAACATGCATTAATATTTTGTTAGTTAAATTTAAGGTTAATATTTTTTTAACACAGAATACAAAAGGACTAATAAACCAGGATGATGGTAGTACTATATAACAAGATTTTGTTTCCTTTTCTCCTTCTAATTTGCACCAACCAATGCACAGATCTGGAGCATCTATTCCGACACGCCTATCTCAACGTTGGACTGTGCTTCGGGTCCATTACATACTGTTGATTATTTTATTGCTCGTGGTGGTCGGCAGTATATTGTTGCGGGGACTCCTGGCTACAATCTTTTTTTTTACCGAGAATACTGTTCCAGAGCCTATTGATAGTTCTGGGTCTGCACATGTAAGCCCGTCTTCGTTATCCCGCAACAGCTGTAAATGCATCGATAGTACGAGTATTATACTGACATAATGCATCGATCTCCTCCGTATCTTCTTTTTTTATCAGATCTGGGATTTGCAGTCAAAAGCATGTATTCGAAAAATCAAGGGACTCCAAAAAGATTATAATACTATTGCTGTTGTCGGCCGGCCCCCGGGTCATCAGATTTTGGTCACAGTTTCAGAAGACCGTACTCTTTCTTTCTGTGACTCCACTACCCACAGGTAACGCTTCTAGTTTCTTTTTTCTTTTCTTTTTTGAACAGGAGACCCAGCAACATCTCATTAATTTTGCAACGCAGTACAACGTAAGGTTTCACTGGGTTTTTTGTGTTGTCTTCTACACCACATTTCTTCGTTTCTTTCTCTGTTTTCACTGTTTTTTCCTTTTTTTGTTTTTCTTTGTTTCTTCATGGTTTTCATTGCCTTTTTTTATTTTCTTTCTTTTCTCTTCGTTATTCTTGGCTTTGTTTTTTTCTTTCTCGTTTTTCATTTTTTAGTTCTATCAGTTTTTACTGTTTTTTATGTATCTAATACATTTTTCTAATACACGTTTAACATTTTTAAATACAATATCAATATTTTTTAATACCTGGTCAACATTTTTCTATACATATTTGATATTTTTAAATGCTTGATTAACATTTTGTAAATACAAGATTAAAAATTTTAATGCATGGTCAACATTTTATATTTAGACATTTAATATTTTTCAATTGCTTGATTATCAATTTTCAAATACAAGTTTAACACCTTTTGAATACAATACAAGATTAACATTTTTGGCATACATGATCAACATTTTTCTATACACATTTAACATATTGCAATGCTTGATTAACATTTTTACAAATGCTTGATTATTTTCTTTTAAATACATGATCAACTTTTTCACAAACATTGTATATTTTTTATACATTTCTTGTATACATGGTCACCATTTTTCTAGAAGCATTTAACATTTTTTAATGTATAATTAGCATTTTATATCAATATGTAAAGTATATTTTTGTAATATATATGTTTATAATATTTGGAAGTGTAAATAAAAGTAAAAAAGTAAATCAAAAAAGAAAAAAATAGTGAAAAAAGGAAAAAAATGGAGGCAGTGACCTTCCCCGCACTGGGCCGACCCATTCGCGTCGTCGTTCAGCGAGACAGAGACAGACACAGTCGCGCCCATAAGATTGTACATCCACGCACATACTACATGAGCTAGGCTCATTTCCTTCACTGATACGAATACACACGAACAGCACTGGTTCCCAAACAAAATCGTGTTGTCCTTGTCATTTTCCTGTTGCGCTTTTGTTTGCTGGTGGAAAATCGCAAGAGCGACTGGGGACAAACTCCATGAAGCAGAACAAAAGAAATAAAAAATTAGTGACATCTGCTCTTAGATCTACTCCACCCCTTCACTGATACGAATACACACGAACAGTATTTCTGCTTCAATCGAAATCGAATGAGCTGTACAGGAACGCAACAGAAAACAAATTTTTTCGGTATAGCGAGCACACCCAGGACCACTATGGAGACTGCATACAAGGTTTGATCTAATCTGTACCGACTCGAAGCGCAGCGGAAGAAGAGTCGGTGTAGATCGTCGGTGCAGATCCCCGTAGCTAGGATTTACAACCTCCCAGCCGAGAGGATGTACTCCCTCGTCGGACAGCCCTTCGGGAGGCGGTCGGACAGTCCCTCCGATGATGTCGCGGACAGCCTTTCTGGAGGACCCTCAAAACTCAAACGGTAACTCGGACAGCCCTTCGGGAGGACACTCGAACAGCCCCTCGGGCAAAAGATCGAAACTACAATCTCTCTACAGGGTTGCACACATACGGTGTCAGCTATCCGGCAGGGCTTTGCCGTCCAGAACTAGTTCCTGCCGGAACCCAGACAGCCTTTCGGCTCTACGAAACTATTTTACTGGTAGGGAGAGAGAGAGCCAGATCATGCATGGCTTGTGTATGTGAGAAAGAAGTCAGTGTGGAGAGTGCATCTCCACCTCTATTTATAGGAAAACCCAAGGGGAAGGGTGGGACATGAAAAACCCAAAATACCCATGTTTTATGTCACACATAAAGGGCATTATGAGGAAGAAAGTGGGGCTCCATGGAGCAGCCCCTCTTGGACGTCCAAAACCCTTGTGGGACCCCCCAAAAAGGGTTCCTATCCTTCCATGCCATCCCTAGATCTTTTGGGGCAAAGCCCCAAAAAAGAGGCTTTCCAAAAAGTAACCATAAAGCTAATTTTACTATTCACGACGACATTTTTCAGCGTCCGTTAAATCCGAAAATATTTTTGCGGGTCTTAGAACAATTCCAGTACCCACTTAAATGATTTTGGATTCATTCCGAAACAGTTTCGCATTAGTGAATTTCACCTGCGAAAAGCAACCAAACCGGTCCCGGCAGCTCCGGAACATTTCCGGTTTTTATCTCGAAAAATTCCCAGAAGTTTCCAGAATGATTCTAGCACCCTCTGAGAATTATCAGGCGTGTGCCGATTTTTGTTGACTTAATGGTATCCACTGAAACAACTTTTCAGTTTTACCGAAACTATTCCGGTGTCCTCTCCGGAACGTATCCGATGCGTCCGCAACTTTTCTGGTGATTTTCTATCAAACTCCTTGTCTAGTATTCAGCAGATAGATGACCCTTAAGCATGTGACCCTATAGGTTCGATGAAGCATAGACATGACCCGGAACACTTTCCGATCAATGATCAATATCGAAGCCGTGGACACCCATATTGACCCCTATACCCACATGAATGGATATTCGCGTGAACCTCCAGTTGCCATGTGCTATTCCTATTGCTTCGTGATATGTTACAAATACCCAAGGTGAGATTTTCTGCATCCCTGTGGATCAACAACTTTTCCACTATGCCAGGTACCTCGTTTCCGGTTTTGTTCTTTTTTCTCGTTTCTGTGTTGTGGCATCCCTATGATCGAATCACATTGTGTCTGGCCAGACGATGATGGATACGGTAACACCGAAAGGGCCCGAGTATATCTCTCCACCGTCGGAGGAGCAAATCCCAATCTTGAGCTATCCCGTTACTTGCCATACTTTTCCATGAACCTTTAAGTCGCCGTAATAGCCACCCAGTTACGGATGACGTTCAACAAACCCCAAAGTTCACGAAGCAAGTACGAAGGAACTTGATACTCTCATGGTCTAAGGAATTATGCAAACATTAACTATCTTTGTGTTATTAACCATTAACTTGTGACGAATGTATCTCATAGCATAACATCAATTCGGGTCGATTCAACACAAGTGTTCTACCAAGATTGTGCCCTCAAAATTGCTGGCATAGTCATGCCCATGATTAGGAAAACATGATCATCATGCAATACTTGAGCAATTCTTAGTGGCAAGACCAGGAATACATTTTACCATTTCTTATACCACACATGCATATGAGTTACCCTCCGAGCCTCGTGGATATTGCAGACTCGAGAATCATTGCAGTTATAGCATGGATCATAAACATTCATTACAAACTTGGAGATACAAAATAATTGTTATTACTGCCTCTAGGGCATTGAAAAACTCTTCTTCAACGAGTCTTTTATTTCGCTAAGAAAATTCACATCATTTCCAATCAATAATATGTCATCCACATACAAGATTAGAAATGCTTTTGTGCTCCCACTAAACTTCTTGTAAAGACAAGATTCTTCGTCATTCCTGATGAAGCCAAATTCTTTGACCACTTCATCAAAACGATGTTCCAGCTTCCCTTGACGCTTGTTTCAGACCATAAATGGTTTTTTGAAGTTTGCATACCTTTCCAGCATCCTTATGAACGACAAAACCTTCTGGCTGTATCATGTATACATCCTCTTTGAGGTTTCCATCTAGGAAAGCCGTTTTGACATCCATCTTCCATATTTCATAATTGAAATAAGCACCAATTGCTAGTAATATCCAAACAGACCTAAGCATAGCTACAGGCGAGAAAGTCTCGTCGTAGTCCACTTCTGGAACTTGTGTGAACCCTTTCGCGACAAGTCTAGCTTTGTGGATAGTAATGTTACCATCCGCGTCCGTATTTATTTTGAAAATCCATTTACAACCAATCGGCTTTACGCCTTCTGGAAGTTCTTCCAAGTTCCAAACTTGGTTTTCGTACATGGATTCCATTTCGGATTTCATGGCCTTGTGCCATTCCTTTGAGTTGGGCCCCGCCATTGCTTCCTTGTAGTGCGCAGGTTCATCGTCTTCAAGAATGAAGTTTCATTATGAAACCACTCAGGTGGCTGGATAGCCCTACCGGATCTGCGCGGTTCAGTTACAACATTGTCGGAAGTCTCCGCATTATATGCGACAAATTCCAGCTTAGTTCTAGGGATAATTAGCGGAATTTCTTCCGGTTCCTTAGCCACATCAATGGTTTCAGAAGATTCACTAATCTCATTAAGTTGTACTGTCCTCCCACTCACTTCTTTAGTGAGAAACTGTTTCTCGAGAAAGATTCCGGTTTTGGCGACGAACACTTTGCCCTCGGATGGGTGGTAGAAGGAATACCCAAAGGTTTCCTTGGGATAACCTACAAAGTACCATTTGTCTGATCTGGGATCGAGTTTTTGAGGCTATAAACGTTTTACATATGCTTCACAACCCAAAATCTTGAGATGCGACACACTGGGTTTCTTCCCATACCATAACTCATATGGCGTCGTCTCAACAGACTTTGACGGTGCTTTGTTTAGTGTGTAAGCGGCAGTTTCTGGTGCGTGACCCCAAAAAGATATCGGTAGATCTGTAAGAGACATCATCGACCTTACCATGTCTAACAGGGTTCGGTTACGTCTTTCTGACACTCCGTTTCACTGTGGAGTTCCGGGAGGCGTAAGCTGTGAAACGATTCCACGGTCACTCAGATGTTGGCCAAACTCATGACTAAGATATTCGCCTCCGCGATCAGACCGCAGAAACTTAATCCTTTTGTTACGACGGTTTTCTACCTCATTCTGAAATTCTTTGAACCTTTCAAAGGTTTCTGACTTATGCTTCATTAAGTAGATATAGCCATACCTACTCAAATCATCAGTAAAAGTCACGAAGTAGAAATACCCACCCGTTCGACTGTGCTCATTGGACCACATACATCACTATGTATTATTTCCAACAATTCACTCGCCTGTTCAGGATGACCCGTGAACGGCGTCTTGGTCATTTTCCCCATCAGGCAAGCTTCACATGTGTCAAATGATTCAAAATCAAAGGACGGTAAGACTCCATCTTTATGGAGTCTTTGCATGTGTTTCTTTCGGATGTGGCCAAGCCGACAGTGCCACATGAAAGTGGTGGTGGTATCAGCCTTCTTAAGGCGTTTAGCATTCTCGTTAAAGACATCATTTCCACATGCAAGGTTTAGAATGAAAAGGCCCCCAACAATGTGTGCAAATCCATAAAACATATCCTTACAATAAAGTGAACAACCATTGTTCTCAGACTTGTACGAATACCCATCCTGTACTAAACATGATCTAGAGATAATGTTTCTACACAACAGTGGAACAAAATAACAGTTACTTATTTCCAAATAAATCCTGAATGGAGACATAGAGGCATAATGCCGACGGCTTGAGCGGCGATCCTAGCGTCTTTCCTGACATGCATCACGACTTCATTCTTTGCCAGCTTGCGCACCTTCTGAAGCCCCTGTATCGAGTTGCAAATGTGAGCAACCGATCCTGTATCAAATACCCAAGACTTAGAACTTTCGCTAGCAAGCAAAACGTCAATGACAAGAACTTGTATAATAATTATACCTTTTCCGGTTTTCCCAGACTTCTTATCTTCCAGATACTTCTTGCAGTTTCTCTTCCAGTGTCTTGTGCCCTTGCAGTAGAAGCACTCAGTTTCATTCTTGGCTCCGCCCTTAGAGTTGCACTGGTAGCCGGTCTTACCGACAACCTTGCCCTTCTTTGGCTTGCCTTTCTTCTTTTTGAAATGGGCGGTTTTATTGACAAGTAACACTTGCTCGCGATTTTTCCGCAGTCCTCCTTCCGTACTTTTCAGCATGGCGAGCACCTCTTCTGGTGACTTCTTCATCCCACTCATGTTGTAGTTCAAGACAAAACCGTCGACGGTGGGAGTGAAGAAAGCAACATGTCCATCATATGGCCAGGTGGAAGTGGAAATTCCAGGGTTTTAAGCCTTTCAGCATAGCCAATCATTTTGATGACGTGTTCGCCAACTGAACTACCCTCAGCCATCTTGCAATCCATCAAAGTTTTCATGATATCTGATCGTTCAGACTTTGTGGTTTCCTTGTACAGAGCATCCAATTCCCGGATCATATCATAGGGTTTATGGAATTCAAAATGTTTTTGAAGCTCTGGACTCATGCAAGCTAGCATGAGGCACTGCACTAAGTTGTGATAATCATCCTTAGTGGCCTAGACATTTTGTTCATCTTCCGGGGCCTCTGCCGCCGGTTTAGCTGGAAGAGCAGTTTCAAGCACACACATTTTCTTAGTGCTCCCGAGGACAATCCTCAGGTTGTGGACCCAGTCCGCATAGTTATTTTCAGTCGCATCTAACTTCTCTTTCTCTAACATCGGGCCTAAGTTGAACGCGGTGTTGCGAGCCATCTGATCTACAACGGTAAACACAAGTTTCACTTAGACTTTGTTCATAATAAAATTACACTAGTGAATAAACAATTTTATTCTAAAATGCGCTCCCACTCAAATCAATATCTCTCAAAATTGATTATGAGTGATACAAGACCCAAGTTTTGATTGTTCGCCACGATGGTAGCATCACAGATGACGAAAATCCCAACCGGTAGGCCAACTTGCCAATCACATCTTTACGTGATTCTTGTTCATCTTTCAACACATGTGTTTCGAGCTCAGGACTTTCCTGCCTGAACGTCAAGACAACCAAGTGATCTTGCAGTGAGGTCTGACCTCACCCTCCTTATACTTTCCAGTCGTTCGTGCCCATGGTAGCATGTGGCACCCCGAAAGGATACATGTTGTGATGGTGCTACACTTGGGAGAACACTATTTACTTGATATTTTTAGTGAGAGATCACCGTAATAAAAAGCGACTACCGTGCAATCAAGAAGGGTACATCAAGAGGGATAAACATCTCAGGCAATTCATAATAGCATGATATGGTATAGCCCCTTCTGACGGAGAAGTCAAGTATTTCTTTGTCTTCGGCATTTGCGTCGGTGTTCACCTTCGTGAAGATTTCCACCACCTTGTCGATGCACCAGATAATATTGCTATCTCTTTAGATTATAAAATTAAGTGCATTACTTAAGGTTGACACGCAGGTCATTAAAGTGATAATCATATGGCTCCAGCCATCATGCTGAATCACGACACGCATGTCATGTTAACAATTTACATCATATAGGCATCTCATACATAATCGAATTAATATGAGCACTGCTATACCACATCACATGCCATCCTGCAAAACCAAGTAAGACGCCTCTAGTCGGTTTATGCAAAATTTTATTTTACGTGGCTTCTAAGGTTTTGACTTAAACAGCAGCTATCAACGTTTATCATCAAGTATGATTATTCAAGTCGCTAAATTAACTTTGCAGGGTGTATGAAGCACGAGATAATAAAATCTCGAACCCCATACTAAACTTCGTCATACGCATGACCCCCGTGCAGATCATATCGACTATGGTGGAACCCAAAGAACTGATAGCACTTCGTTGATCAATCAGGATCGCGGATTGCCAGAAATTTGTCAAATTCCACCATGCCGTTTCAAGATCAAAAATACGAAAATTCTAGGGAAGCAACAAGAACATCGGGCCTGCATAAATAAGTTTCAGCAATAGATCTCATCTACTCCAAAATTATATTATGCAATACCCATACATCTCTATGTATTCTAGATCACAACCTGCATCTATGCATAGGAAGGCTCTTGATGCCACTGTAGAGGAACGCAACAGAAAACAAAATTTTTTGGTGTAGCGAGCACGCCTAGGACCACTATGGATACTGCATACAAAGTTCGATCTGATCCGTACCGACTCGAAGTGCAGCGGAAGAAGAGTCGGTGTAGATCCCCGCAGTTAGGATTTACAAGCTCCGCGAGAATGTACTCCCTCGTCAGACAAGCCTTTGAGAGGCAGTCAGACGGTCCCTCGGACGATGTCGCGGACAGCCCTTCGGGAGGACCCTCAAAACTCAAACGGTAACTCGGACAGCCCTTCGGGAGGACACTCGAACAGATCCTCGAGAAAAAGATCAAAACTACAATCTCTCTACAGGGTTGCACACATACGGTGTCAGCTATCTGGCAGGGCTTCGCTGTCCAGAACTAGTTCCTGCCGGAACCCAGACAGCCTTTCGGCTCTACGAAACTATTTCGCTGGGAGGGAGAGGGGGAGAGCCAGATCATGCATGGCTTGTGTATGTGAGAAAGGAGTCAATGTGGAGAGTGCATCTCCACCTCTATTTATAGGAAAACCCAAGGGGAAGGGTGGGACATGAAAAACCCAAAATACCCATGTTTTATGTCACACATAAAGGGCATTATGGGGAAGCAAGTGGGGCTCCACGGAGCAGCCCCTCTTGGACGTCCAAAACCCTTGTGGGACACCCCAAAAAGGGTTCCTATCCTTCCATGTTATCCCTAGATCTTTTGGGGCAAAGCCTCAAAAAAAGGAGCTTTCCAAAAGGGAACCATAAAGCTGATTTCACTATTCACGACGACATTTTTCAGTGTCTGTTAAATCCAAAAATATTTCTGTGGGTCTTAGAACAATTCTAGTACCCACTAAAATAGTTTTGGGTTCACTCTGAAACAATTTCCGATCAGTGAATTTTATCTGCGAAAACAACCAAACCGATCCCGGCAGCTCCGGAACATTTCCGGTTTTTATCTCGAAAAATTCTAAGAAGTTTCCGGAATGATTCTGGCACCCTCCAAGAATTATCAGGCGTGCGCCAAAAACAATTTGACTTAATGGTATCCCCTGAAACAACTTTTCAGTTTTACCGGAACTATTCCAGTGTCCTGTCCGAAATGTATCCGATGCGTCCGAAACTTTTCCGGTGATTTTCTCTCAAACTCCCCGTCTAGTATTAAGCAGATAGATGAACCTTAAGTGTGTGACCCTATAGGTTCGGTGAAGCATAGACATGACCCGGAACACTTTTCGATCAATGATCAATATAGGAGCCGTGGACACCCATATTGACCCCTGTACCCACATGAATGAATATTCGAGTGAACCTCCAGTTGCCGTGTGCTATTCCTGTTGCTTCGTGATATGCTACAAATACCCGAGGTGAGATTTTCTGCATCCCTATGGATCAACAACTTGTCCACTATGCCAGTTACCTCGTTTCCGGTTTTGTTCTATTTTCTCGTTTCCGTGTTCCGGCATCCCCGTGATCGAATCACATTGTGTCTGGCCAGACGGTGATGGATACCGTAACACCGAGAGGGCCCGAGTATATCTCTCCACCATCGAAGGAGCAAATCCTGATCTTGAGCTATCCCGTTACTTTCCATACTATTTCATGAACCCGTAAGCCGCCTTAATAGCCACCCAGTTACGGATGACGTTTAACAAACCCCAAAGTTCACAAAGCAAGTACGAAGGAACTCGATACTCTCATGGTCTAAGGAATTATGCAAACATTAACTATCTCTGTGTTATTAACCATTAACTTGTGACGAATGTATCTCATAGCATAACATCAATTCAGGTCAATTCAACACAAGTGTTCTACCAACATTGTGCCCTCAAAATTGTCGGCATAGTCATGCCCATGATCAGAAAAACAGGATCATCATGCAATACTTGAGCCAGTCTTAGAGGCAAGACTAGGAATACATTTTACCGTTTATTATACCACATGTGCATATGAGTTTCCCTCCGATCCTCGTGGATATTGCGGACTCGAGAATCATTGCAGTTATAGCATGGATCATAAACATTCATTACAAACTTGGAGATACAAAATAACTGTTATTACTGCCTCTAGGGCATATCTCCTACATGAGCCCCATCGCATGGCTCAGGTGTTGAGGCTCTCCTCTGCTGCCGGCCATGGTTTGTTCGTTTCTAATGGAGAGACATTACTTCTTGTGTGCTTAGTTGAGTGACACCATGCACCAATGGTAGCAACGATATCGACGAAGACTTGAGTTCGTTTTGTCATCTAGGGCACATAGGCTAAATGATGTAGTAAGATTTTTAGACTAGAAAATAACGGTTTATATGCTTGCAGGTATGAGACCAAGGTTCACTTTACCAACGAATTCATTTGGTATATTGGATACATTAATAGCACTAAAAGGTAAAATCTCACTAATCTTTAATTTTAGAGTATAGCATCAAGTACTTTTCGTAGCTTCTTTTTTCAACAGTAGGAGTATATAATCTATATACACAAAAAGAAAAAAAAAGATTTTTGATGCCCCGATGTTTGTTTCCCAACTTTGGATACTTTTGTCTATATCTAACATCTCTATTGATGAAGCCTGACACATCAAAGACATTTTGAGGTGTAGCCACCTTCTGACCCAGGCAATGGCGGAGCTATGTTTGGGCCAGGGGGTGCCGCTGCATCGCCCCCCCCCCCCAGCCTTTGATCAATTCATGAAGAAAAATTATTTAGGGAGGTTAGATTAGAATATTTTTAGCATTTGGCTCCCCCAAACATTGAAGATTTTTTTGTTTCGCACCCCCAGTGATTTCCGGCTAGCTCCGCCACAGGACCCAGGACTTCAAAAACATAACTATTCCCGTATGATGGATCCTGGTACACTAGCTAATATAACACGTATGGACCTGGTACATGTATGGGAAGGGAACTAGCTATTCCCACATATGATGAAAAAGCTAAAGTTTCGGCAGAATTGAACCTGGTATAGAATCTATTGATCCAACAATTAAAAAACAGTTTTGTTAACAACTGTTCATTTCTAGCCTAACTACTCGTGATATTAATATATATTTTGGGGAATATGATGGGAGTTGTTATGTTTAATAGAAGTGTGTGAAATAAATGCGAGATAAATCAGGCTAAAAAAGAGAAAACACCATATGATGCATGCCTTATTTTCTGAACCAGTCGTGAACAAACTATATGATTTATTATTTTCTGATATGGCCTCAATATTTACTAAAAGTATTGCATATACGCAATAAGTGGGTAAATGAATGTAAAAAACTGGACAACAATTTTGAGCATTAGTATATAACTAGGTGTTTAGTAAATACACCCTCTTCGCTAATCTATCCACAATAGAATAATCTACATGTTCTTGACATGTTTTGTCTTGCGCACTATTATATGTTGTCTATTGGAATCATTTTCGATAGTTTCAAGTTTCTCACCAGGGTAAAATATATGTGCAGTCTTGTTATTGGATTTGAAGGTGGATTCGCAATCATGGAAACAATGAAATAGTTTCCACGAAGATGCTACTTCTAACAAGGAAAACCCCCCAGGAATACAAATAGTGAATGATATACGAGCAGAAATGGCGTTTTTCTTTCCAGGAAGTAGGAATGGGCTGTTTGAACGGTAACAATGGAATTGCCCCCGTGAATGTTTTTCCTGCTGTATTTTTTATGTTAACTTAGTACAATTCAATGTACGATGCTATATATCCTCTGCCGTTTTGGTACCGAGATTATGCTGTATTTGATCCTGTGTGCTCCATTTTGTATCTCCCGGGTGTGTGAACCCAGATTTTTATGCGTATTGCCAGCTCTTCTGTAATAAACAAACAAACACATGTTCCCTAAAAAACAAAAACAAAACCCATGTTTACTAATTTTCGTGGATTTACATCAGACACCTCAGGCCATGCACATTGGATGAGTGTTCATGCGTATTTTCATTTTTTGATAACCGGCGCTTTATTACTTAAAAGGTTTAAGTATTACAGCCGGCCTCTGTATAACAAAGATGCACAGAGCCAACCAAGTCCAACCTTCAAAAGTAAAAAAAAGTTTAAAAAAGGGAGATACAAGTAATCATGTAGAGACCGTATATCACCTACAACGAGGGATGACCAATTCAAAGATCATGCTGCCATCCATGTCGGGTAAAAGTATCCCTCGCCGTAACCTCCAATCGTGTCACCTCCGTAAACAGGTCTTGATTCTCCACACATTATAGAGACGACCACATGTCTTGATTCCTAACATGTTGTACAGACGACCATAAACGGAGCATACCGGTACATCTGTAGATAACCTGCAAAAGATAAGAACTTTTATTGTTAAAGACTTTATCATTTCTACACAGCAAAAGCGACCAAATAAGAGCAAGCGCTCCCATCTTGAGAAGAATTCTAAACTTGTGCGCAATCCCATGTAACCAGTTGCCAAAAATATTGGAAACACTACATGGAGGATACAAGCCAGAAGCTACTTGGATGACTGACCATATAGATCAAGCCAATTTACATTGAAAAAACAAATGTTTTATTGTCTCACCATGATGACAAAAAACACATTGCGTACTTCCATGTTAATTTCTCTTTGCAAGGTTATCTTCTGTAAGAATAACTCCACTACGAAGATACCACACAAAGATTTTGTTTTTGAGCGGTATCCTCATCTTTCAAATCATTTTATTATTATCAACTGGCACGTCCGGCTGTATTAAGGCTCTATACATGAACTCCACCGAGAATTTACCACTCGCGTGCAAGTTCCAATGAAATTTATCGGTTCCTTGTGTCAATTGCACCATTGAAAGGTGTTGTACCAAAGTGTTCCACGATGCAAGCCTAGGAATATTCAAATCTTTTCCGAACGTAACATTCGGTGGAAAGGATACTAGAATGTGGCGATAGTATCACCTTTGTGACGCACAATATTGTATAGAGCTGGATATTGTTCCCGAAGTGTAGCATTCCCTAGCCACTTATCCTCCCCGAATCTAATTTCTAAACCGTCTTTCATAGCAAAGGAACCATAGCGGAAGAAGTGTTTCTGTGTAGCCATTAGTCCTGCCCAAAAGTGTGAGCCTCCAAACTTCCAGGGTACTTGTGATACTTCCTTTGAGCCCACATATATGCGCCTTAGGAGGGTTTGCCATACACCATCTTCCGGCAGTAACTTAAACAACCATTTGGCAAGGAGGGCAGTATTCTTAAGCTCAAGGTCATGAATACCCAGCCGACCTTGGTCTTTAGGACGGCAGACCACACTCCATTTAGCCAATTGATATTTCTTTTTCTCACTATCTTCTTGCCAAAAGAATCTTGATCGAAAATAATTCAATCTATGTAAGACTCCTCTCGGTAATTGGAAGAAGGAAATCACAGTACCATATTACTTAGTACTGAATTTATGAGAACCAATCTTCCTCCCAGAGATAGTAATTTACCTTTCAAACTGCTTAACCTTTCTTGTAGTCTCTCCTCAACATGTTTTCATTCAGCATTTGTGAGTCTCCGATAATATATCAGTATCCCCAAATAACTAATCAGAAATTGACATAGCCCGCAGGCAAACAAATCAGCGTACAGGTGAGCATGATATTGAGCCTCGCCAAAACAATACAATTCACTTTCACTACCAGGGAAAAGCCTAGCAGTAGCGCGGGTATTTGGTGTATCATTAGCCCGTGGACCCGCGCTACTGATACAGCGCTACAGCTAACATGTATCAGTAGCGCGTGTTGCCCTACGCTACTGCTATACATGGCTAGCAGCAGCAATCTTTAGTACAACGCGCTACTGCTAATAGCTGCAGCGCTTTTAACTAGGGCGCGCTACTGGTAACAACGCCCTGCTGCTAACTTTATTCCCCTCGCTACTGTTAGTTTTATTAGTTTTTGTTTTTTCCTGCATATTTGTTTTGTATTTGAACAGGCTTTATACAATAATCTTTAGCATATCATATACATACAAATGTAATCATAGCAACAAATCATGTCATCATCATAATCATCATCCAACACAAAGTGGTCTCTCGTCATCATCTCAAAAATAGCGACACGCGAGAAGAGCTATCACTATGAGCAAGAGCGGAACTATGCAGTACATGAGTTCGTATCCCTCTCTCGCACTAGCTGAACCTAAACTAACTAGTGGCTGTCGCTCGGAAACCGGAAACCGGTACACTTGGGCCTGACACTCCGGCCACTCGTTGTATACTCCTGGTGTAGCACTTCTTCGCCATCGATGATCTATGCACCAACATCCTCACATGGGTCGATGATATGTAACATATATAGTTGAGCAACAGAAAGAGACAGACTTGCAAAAATAGAAGCAACATATCATAAGCATAAACAACAAAGTTTTCATCGTACCCAAAATGCCCTAACTAGAGTGATCTTCGCTAGTCGAGGAGGACGGTTTAATTACATCACAAATAAAGTTTCATCGTGCATAACTCGAAGTTTCGTCATACAGAAATTATGGACTAAACGGACACATTGTCATATATAAAAAATCACTCCAACATGTCGTGCCATCCATCCAAGACAGGGAGGTAGTCCCCGAGCTTAGTGAAAGGCTTCAGGTCGACACGCTGAGAGGCTATGCGTGTTCGGACGTCTTCCCGCAATATTTGCCCTTCCTCGTAGAACATCCTTGTTTTTTCGAGGACCTCCTTCATGATGATTTGGGGAAGTTCACGCTGGATTTGATAGAACTCATCTCGAAGTCGATGATCCGGGATATCTCCTACGTTCTTTGCCCATTGTAGAATATGAGAATCGCCGGATGTAGGTGACATGCGAAGGTTCTGCTGATCACTAAGAGTATCACTCGGTTGCTGGATGCAGCACAAGTCATGCCGAAATTCATTGAAAATTTCGGCATGACCTTTGCTAAAAAGTGGACAAATCGAGAACATGAAATTTGCCGGAACGGAAATGAATCAACATTCCGGCAAAACATAGGCCACTCGGCTTCATTTCCTAGAAACAACAAAAGGCCACTTGGGCACAATCGAACCACTTCAATGTTGCATCTCCTAGTGTTTGACACTTCAAGAAAATCTACACAAATCTCATGCTCTCTCAAACTCAATTAAAAAACCAAATATAGATTATATTTAGTTAACTATTGAACTAAATTTTACTATAAACTAAACTCTACTGCCCTAATTAACATCTAGTTAAACAAACTCAATTCAAAAACTAAACCCTACTGAACTAATTAACATCTACATTATCTACTACTTAACATCTATTATACCCTTACTAAAAAACATCTACTATTAACCCTAGTACTAATTAACATCTACTACTATTGCTAATTAGCATGGCAGGAAGAAAATGCATAAAGAGAGAGGAGGGGTGGGGGGCTTACAGAGAGGGGAGACACGGTGGCGGGGAGGTGCTGGGCGACGGAGGCAGGGGCGGTGAGGGAGGGCTCAGGCTCGGGCGACAGCGGTCCTGGGCGGACTCGAGCTACAGCGGTGAGGTCGAGGGCGGCCTCGGGCGGCGGCGGTGAGGTTGAGGGCGGCCTCCGACGGCGGCTGTGAGGTTGAGGGCGGCCTCGGGCGGCGGCGGTGAGTTCGATGGCGTGCGTGATCAACTGTGGCGACAGAGGAGTTGGGGGAACATGGTGGAGAGGGGGGGAAAGACTTAGCAAAATTTTGAGCCCGCGCGGTGGTTAAGTCGAACTAGCAGTAGCGCTGGTTGAAATACGCGCTATAGCTAAGTTAGCTATAGCGGTCTCCAGCAAAACGCGCTACTGCTATGGGAAGCAGTAATTTTTTTCATTTCTTTTGATCTTTACATTTTCTTTTTTTCATTTCTCTTTTTTCTACTTCTTTCATTTTCATTTTCATTTACTTTTCTATTTCTTTTCCATTTTCTTTTCTTTTTTAGCAGTAGCGCCCTACGCGGGAAACGTGCTGCTACAATGCACTTAGTGGTAGCGCGCTTTCTATGGCATCGGTACTACTATTCCTAGCCTACCGCCAACACGATGAGAATTATAGTGGTAGCGTGTTTTTCAGCAGGCACGCTACAGTTACAACTATAGTTGTAGCGCTCTTTGTTGGAACGCGCTATTACCAACTAGCAGTAGCGCCCTTTTTTAACCAGCACTACTGCTACCTCTGTGTATAAGGTTTTCCCTAGTAATGTTTGATGGAAATTTATCTTTAGACCTAAGAGATGCTCGAAGGCTCATAAAATTATTTTCAGATTTCTCGCTTTGTCTAGGTCATGGTCCATAAAGAGAATCGTACCGTCAGCATATTGAAGGATAGATAATCTACCATCAACAAGATGATTAACTACTCCATCAATTAGGCCATCAACCTTTGCACGCGCAATTCTGAAGGCTAACATATCCGCCACTATATTGAATAGCATGGGCGATAATGGGTCACCTTGTCTCAGTCCTTTCTTCTTTTGGAAGGAAGGGCCGACGTCATCATTAAACTTTAATGGCCATGCTACCTCCATAAACAAAGCTGTGGATCAGAGCGCGCCACTCTGCAGACAAGCCTTTCATTCTGGGCGTTTTGTTGGAGGAAAGAATATTTAACTTTATCGTACGCCTTTTCAAAGTCAATTTTGAGGAGTACCCCATTCAACTTCTTCCGATGTAGTTCGAGGACTGTTTCATGAAGGATTACAACACCATCAAGGATGTTTCTACCTAGCATGAAAGCAGTCTGGGAAGGACGAACCACATGGTCAGCCATCGAGTTAAGCCTAATCGTCGCAACTTTTGTGAAAATTTGAAAAAATTACATGAAGGAGGCATATATGTCTGTATTGTTGGATCCTTACAGCCTCATTAAGTTTAGGTAATAAAATCATCTCACCGAAGTTTAGGCGAAACAATTCTAGTTGTCCAGTATGGTGGTCACCGCACAAATCTAGAAGGTCCGCTTTGATAACCTCCCAAAATTCTGATAGAACTCAGCTGGAAGGCCATCCGGACCGAGGGCCTTGTTGTGTTCCATGAGGAAAAGCGCCTTCTTTACCTCCTCCTCAAAGTAAGGCGTTGTTAGAAGATTATTCTCCTCAACAGAACTATGGGGAATGTCATCTGTTCATGACTTATCCATCGAGAAGTTACCTTCTTGTGGGGCCCCAAACAGATCTTTACAATAATTAGTGATATAAGATTTGAGTTGCTCATGCCCCTCAATTTACCAGCTTCTTCAATGTTCGCTGTTTTCTTTTACCCATTATTACACTAATTTATTTTTGGTTTTGCATGTGTTACCTCAATCATTAATAAATAGTCTAATGTTCCTTTTGCTAAAATTATTAAGA
>CM038677.1:6477692-6806735 GCA_021605205.1 Aegilops longissima
CATGAGAACTTCGAATTCGATATAGTAAGTCACAACGATAAGTCTGTTTTCGTAATTAAGCATGACTTATATATGCTTCATTTGCCTCACTTATAATTTTTAATTTTCACTATTCTACTAGCGCATCCCCTGCCATGCAAGAATTTTTGTCTTGGATAAGATAGGTTTCAATGATATGGAAACTATGGAGGTAAAGAGAGTTTACCTGAAAACTGAGCATGGTTATACTTTCAACGTCAAAGTATATAATGCACACACGTACACCTATTTTGAATGCAAAACTTGGCAAGCACTATGCAAGGCTTATGCATTTGAGCCTGGTATGGTTATCATCTTTGATATTCGTCCGGAAGATGATATTGAAGGTAATAGAGACATATGGGTCGATGTGCAGACGCCTCCAATTCTACCATTATGTGAGTTCTTCTCAACTATATTTTGGTCTTTGATATTGCTTATTCAAAAATAATTGACAACTAATTTCTATTGACAGCTTATCTCCATTCAAGCAAACATGTCTGACGCTTGGTAGACACGACCTACTACTGTCCCGGAGCTGAACTAAACTGTGAGGAGATAAGTCATTATTTTTCATGGCTTGAGGATCTTCATACTGTCAAGACAAATTTTCTTCCTGCACTTAGAAATGTTAGTACTCAAAACGTGCGACCAATAGTGATCGTATTGAACTACTGTCACATCTATTTACGAAAGATGGTAATATTTTTACTATTTATCCTCAGTGTATCTTTTGCATACATTATTTTTTGCTAAACTTTCATTGCTAAGTATATTAATTATTATACGATATTCTTCAACAGGGACTCCCGATGACAGTTGTGCCTCGGTGGATCGAGACTAAAGGTCACATGTCAATGGTTAGCTTACGGCCAAGATATCCTACATTGCACATTAGTGCATTCAGCATTTCTAAAAGCGATGAATGCTTAATAGTGAAAGATTGGAGCAAAATTGTTAACGACCGCAGAGAAGTACTAGGGGGCAGCAATGAGAAGCGCAGCCCATGATTAGGAGACAGGTTCATCTACATGCTCCAGTATGATGAATCAGGAGATCTATACATGTTTTATGCTATTTTACCAGAGAGAGAGAGTAGCTAGCAGGAGTGATTTAGCTAGTTCATGCTGCTCTTAGTACTTGTCCTTTCATGTCCGTGTTCTTCGTTCTGAACTTAATCTCAAAGAGTGATTTGCTTTTGTGGTGTTATATATGAACGCTTATAATATCATGACAATCATGTTGAACTCGATGATATTTTTGCTTCTGGTTAAAAGTGAATGTTATATCATTTAATGAAAGAAACCACAGATTAGTTTCAGCTGGATGGATCCTACCTAAGTGATCAAGTATATATATATGCCATATCCATATATATTAAACTTGATCACCTAATTAGGTGATCAAGTATAATATCGATATGGCATATATATACTTGATCACTTAGCTAGCTAGATCCTCCAGTCGAAACTAATCCGCGGTACTTTCACCTAATGATTTAACAACTCGTTATAATGTAAAACAATCACTAAATTAAATTAAAAACACAAGACTAAAGCAAAAATATAAAAAAACACCCAAACATTTAGTACCGGTTGGTGTTACCAACCGGTACTAAAGACCTACGCGCACAAGGGCCTGGCTCATGCCACGTGTTTGCACTTTAGCGCCGGTTCGTGACGAACCGGTACTAAAGGGGGGGGGACCTTTAGTCCCCACTCTTTAGTGCCGGTTGGCGAACCGGCACTAAAGGCCGTCACGAACCGGCACTAAAGGCCGGTTTTGCACTAGTGACAGGAGGCATTTGCCGATCAGCTTTGGAGATGCCCTTACTATGGGTTGTTGTCGTCGTTGTTGTTGTTGTCACCGTCGTCGTCGCGCCGCCGCCGCCGTCGTCGTCAGCATGACCACCGCCGTCGCCGCCGCCGCCGCCGCCGTCGCAGCCGTCGTCGCCGCCGCCGCCGCCGCCGCCGCGTTGCACTAGTGACAGGAGGCATTTGCCGATCAGCTTTGGAGATGCCCTTACTATGGGTTGTTGTTGTTGTCGTTGTTGTCGTCGTCGTTGTTGTTGTCGCCGTCGTCGTCGCCGCCGCCGCCGCCGCCGCCGTCGCCGCCGCCGTCTTCGCCGCCGCCGCCTTCGTCGCCGCCGCCGTCGCCGCCGCCGTCGCGCCGCCGTCGTCGTCGCCGTCGTCGTCGTCGTCGCCGCCGCCGCCGTCGTCGTCTTCATCGTCGTCGTTGTTGTTGTTGTCGTCGTCGTCGTTGTTGTTGCCATTGTTGTTGTTGTTGTCGTCGCTGTTGTTGTCGTCGTCGTCGTTGTCGTCGTCATTATCATCGTTGTTGTTGTCGTCGTCGTTGTCGTCATCGTCGTCGTTGTTGTTGTTGTCATCGTTGTTGTTGTCGTTGTTGTTGTTGTCGTCGTCGTGGTTGTTGTTGTTGTCGTTGTCGTCGTCGTCGTCGTCGTCGTCGTCGTCGTCTGACGCCCCCGATTCAATCGTACACTAATCATGCACGCAAATGTGTACGATCAAGATCGGGACTCACGGAAGATATCACAACACAACTCTAAAACATAAATAAGTCATACAAGCATCATAATACAAGCCAGGGCCTCGAGGGCTCGAATACAAGTGCTCGATCATAGACGAGTCAGCGGAAGCAACAATATCTGAGTACGACATAAGTTAAACAAGTTGCCATAAGATGGCTAGCACAAACGGGATACAGATCGAAGAGGAGCAGGCCTCCTGGCTGGGATCCTCCTAAACTACTCCTGGTCGTCGTCAGCCGACTGCACGTAGTAGTAGGCACCTCCGGTGTAGTAGTCGTCATCGACGGTGGCGTCTGGCTCCTGGGCTCCATCTTCTGGTTGCAGCAATCGAGTAGAGATAGGGGGAAAAGGGGGAACAAGGCAACCGTGAGTACTCATCCAAAGTACTCGCAAGCAAGGATCTACACTACATATGCATCGATATATGTGTAAAAGGCCATATCAGTGGACTGAACTGCAGAATGCCAGAATAAGAGGGGGATAGCTAGTCTTATTGAAGACTACGCTTCTGGTCACCTCCGTCTTGCAACAAGTAGAAGAGGGTAGGTTGAAGTCCTCCAAGTAACATCACATAGCAATAATCCTACCCGCGATCCCTCCTCGTATCCACGAGAGAGCGACCACCGGTTGTATCCGCACTTGGAAGGGTGTGTTTTATTAAGTATCCGGTTCTAGTTGTCATAAGGTCAAGGTACAACTCCAAGTCGTCCTGTTATCAAGATCACGGCTATTCGAATAGATTAACTTCCCTGCAGGGTGCACCAACTTACCCAACACGCTTGATCCCATTTGGCGGACAC
Source organism: Aegilops longissima (assembly GCA_021605205.1). NCBI lineage: Eukaryota > Viridiplantae > Streptophyta > Magnoliopsida > Poales > Poaceae > Aegilops > Aegilops longissima. The sequence goes on from CM038677.1 coordinate 6,481,059, forward strand.
ACTTTCTCGGTCATGCCCGCCGCGGAAGATCAACACGCCGCAGCCCCACCTAGGCTCAACAGAGAGGCCAGACGCCGGTCTAAACCTAAGCCGCAGGGTGCGGGCCCATCGCCTGAGCACACACCTGCACGTTATGACGCCGCCGGAAGCGTAACTAGCCCCTTAATACAAGAGCAGGCTTACATTCCAATCCGGCGCGCCACTCGATCATTGGCGTCACGAAGTGCTTCGGCCGATACCACGACGCCGAAAGTGCCCATATCTTTCCCACGAGTTGGTTAGTGCGTATAGGCTCAGTAGCCAACTCAGATTAAATACCAAGATCTCGTTAAGCGGGTTAAGTATCCGCGACGCCGAACAGGCCAGGCCCACCTCTCTCCTAGGCGTCTCAACCTGCCCTATCGCTCCGCCACAAAGATCCACTCGCTGGTGCTCCACCACCGACCCGACTTTAGTCTCCACATGTATCATGTATAAGTATATAGTATATACCGTGATCACCTCCCGAGTGATCACGGCCCGATAGTATAGCATAGCGACGGACAAGAATGTAGGGCCACAGATGGAAATACTAGCATCCTATACTAAGCATGTAGGATTGCGGTAAAGGTAACAACATGTAGTAGCAAGGACAAAGCTATGCAGCAGTATAGGATTAATCGAAAGCAATAACATGCTACACTACTCTAATGCAAGCGGTATAGAGTAGAATAGGCGATATCTGGTGATCAAGGGGGGGGGCTTGCCTGGTTGCTCTGGCAAGAGAGAGGGTCTTCAACTCCGTAGTCGAACCGGGCAGCAGCGTCGGTCTCGTAGTCTACCGGAGAGAAGAGGGGAAGAAACAATGAATACCATGTAAACAGATGCATATCGATGCATGACACGACAAATAACGATGCTAGGCGTGCCCTAACGTGGTATGAGGTGGTACGGTTAGGGGAAACATCCGGAAAATATCCCGGGTTTCGTGTTTTGAGCAGGAGGAGCGGCGGGGGAAAGTTGCGGGTTCGATAGGTTAGGGGTGTGTGGCGGACGAACGGACTGCGTATCCGGATTCGTCTCGTCGTTCTGAGCAACTTTCATGTTGAAAATATTTTAATCCGAGTTACGGATTAAAAGATATGATTTTCTAAAGATTTTATTAATTTCTGGAATTTAATTAATTATTTAATTAATTCGAAAAATGGATTTATGACGTCAGCATTATGTCATGCTGACGTCAACAGTCAATAGAGTTGACTTGGTCAACCTGACATGTGGGTCCAGTGGGACTCACCTGTCATTCTCCGTTTAGGTTAATTACAGATTAGTTAATTTAATTACTATTTAATTAACCTAACTAGTTAATTAAATGAATTAACCGGATTAATTAACTTGATTAATTAATTAATTAATTAATAATTAACTTTATTAAATCATTTATTATTATTATTTTATTTTTATTTTTAATTCCTTTTTTTATAAATCGTTATGGGCATGGGGCCCATCATCATAGGCCCGTGGGGCCTATCAGGCGTCTTGGGTTACTGGCGCCACCCGAACGAGCTCTCGCTCATTGGGCGGGACGAGGCTGCCGAGGCGCTAACGCGCGCACGCCGACGCTGCCAACCGGGCCACGGCGGCGGAGGCGAGGTGGGATTGGAGCGGAGGCAGCGCAGAGATGGTCGCGGTGGCCGACGGGTCGCCACGGCGGTCTCAGCAGAGGCGGCGCGGCGGGCGGCGTGGGAACGGGCGCTTGGCTGGCCGTGGTGCGGTGGCGCGCTGGGCGCGCGTGAGTGCGGTGACCACGGGGGGAGTAGAGAGGAGCACGGAAGGTGCTCACGTTAAATCGTGAGAAAGGGGCGGCGGCGTGGGGTTCCGGTGGCCTATGGCGGTCGGAGTGGGGAACGGAGGCGAGGGCGCCGTGGTTGGGGCGAGGCGACTGGGGGAGGAGAGAGGCGGCGACAAGGGGGGAGGAGAGGCGCGGCGACAGGGGGAGGAGAAAGCGCGCGGCTGCGGGCGCGGGGCTGGACCTGCTGGTGAGTGAGCGAGAGGAGAGGAAAAGGTCGGGGCGGACGGCCTGGCGCAGGGCGCGCGGCGACGGGGCGCCGCGCCGAGCGGCGACGACCGAGGCGACCTAGGGGAGAGGGGCGAAGGGGAAGCTCACGGGGAGTAGGGCAACGGGGCAGTGGGCTCGTGGGCGGTCGGGGAGGACCGGAGAGGAGGAGGTCGAGGAGGCGGCGTTCGGCGGTGGTGAGGCCTGGCGGCGGCGGTGGTCTCCTCTGGATCCCGATCCAGATCGGGCGAGAGGAGGGGGGGGAGTGGGTGGAGGGGGGTGTCGGTGGAGGGGTCGTGGGTTGGACCGAGGGATAAGGGAGGGAGCGGGCCGCCCGTCAGCAGGGGGCTTCCCTTTCCTTTTTTTTTTCTTTCTGTTTCTCTTTTGTATTTTCTTTCTTTTATTTATTTTCTTTTCTGTTTTAATTCATTTAAACATATTTAGGCATTTTATAAAAATGTGTTTATTTCACCATAATTACCTTTGTAATATTTGACAACCATCGAACTTTTTAGTTTTAAATTTTGAAAACTTTTATTGCTATCATACATTTGAATTTGAATTTCAAAACAGTTTTGAATTAACCCGAGATTAACTACAGTGACAGAGGTGACATGGCACCATCAACGTGAGTTTACTGTTGTATGATTATCCGGGCGTTACAAATCTCCTCCACTACAAGAAATCTCATCCCGAGATTTAGGAGGTAGAAGGAAACAGTGCGGGGTATTCATCACGAAGACGATCCTCGCGTTCCCAGGTGGCTTCGTATTCAGAGTGATTCGACCACTGGACCTTGAGGAACTTGATCGCCTTCTGACGCGTGCGGCGTTCAGCTTGGTCGAGAATGCGGACCGGATGCTCTTTATAGGAGAGGTCCTGTTGCAATTCGAGCACTTCATGATCCACTGCTCGGATTGGGTCCTTGAAGCAGCGTCGGAGTTGTGACGCGTGGAACACATCGTGAACCTGAGAAAGGTTCGACGGAAGCTCCAGTTTGATATGCCACTTTTCCACGCCTTTCCAGAATAGTGAATGGGCCAATATAGCGAGGAGCTAGCTTGCCCTTGATCCCGAAGCGATGAGCACCCTTCATTGGTGTAACACGAAGATAGGCCTTTTCGCCAGGTTGATAGACCATGTCTTTATGATGACGGTCATAATTACTCTTTTGACGTGATCGAGCAGTCTTGAGATTCTCGCGAATAATGCGGACTTGTTCTTGGCATGTTGGATAATATCCGGACCAAGAGTGGACGTTCCCGATTTCGACCAGTTCAGAGTGGTTCGCACTTTCGTCCATATAACACTTGAAGGGCCATCTTGAGACTAGCTTGATAGCTATTATTATAAGAGAACTCAGCATACGGAGAGATTCCTCCCATTTCTTGCGAAGGAAATAACACAAGCTCAAGCATGTCTTGAGAACTTGGTTGACACGTTCAACTTGCCCTTGTGATCATGCGGATGAAACGCAGATCGAAAGATAAGTGAGTCCCCATAGCTTCTTGAAAACTTGCCCAGAATCTTGAAGTGAATAAGCTGCCACGGTCCGAACTGATAACCAGTGGAATACCGTGAAGTGAAACAATTCTGGACATGTAGAGCGTTGCAAGCTGACTAGCAGTGATCGTTTCTTTGACCGCCAGAAAATGTGCAACTTTAGAAAGCCGGTCAATGACGACAAGAATAGCATCATTACCTTTCTGCGACTTGGGAAATCCAGTGACGAAGTCCATTTCAACATGGTCCCATTTCCATTCAGGTATAGAGATAGGTTGCAGAGTTCCAGCAGGCCTTTGATGTTCTGCTTTGATACGACAGCAAACGTCACATTCAGCAACATAACGAGCAATGTCTCGCTTCATATTAGACCACCAGAATCTCTGACGAATGTCTTGGTACATCTTGGTGCTACCGGGATGAATAGACAAAGGCGTATCATGAGCTTCTTTCATAACCTTTGGAGTCAGATTCAGGTTTGCCCTCTTACTCGGTACCACTAGGCGACCTTTGAAGAATAGGGTGCCTGCGTCGTCCATAGTGAAGAATGAGGGCTTTCCTTCTGCGAGATAAAGTTTAATCCTCTCGACTTCATCGTCACATTTCTGTATCCATTTGATGGTGTCCACAAGATCTGGTTTCGCAACCAGGGTATTGAGAGAACCCCTGGAAACAACATGGAGGTTCATCTTGCGAAGCTCCGGAGGAGGGGGAGCGAGTGCACCGGACGAACAATATGGAGGTTCAGCTTTCTGAATTCTTCAACGAGTGAGGGCTGAACTTTGTGAACACGGAGGTGGTTGCAGAAGACTTGCGGCTCAAGGCATCAGCCATTACATTAGCCTTGCTCGGCGATAGGAAATACCCAAATCAAAGTCTGCAACAGTCTCCATCCATCTCTGCCGACGGAGGTTCAGGTCTGGCTGAGTAAACAGATACTTCAGACTTTGGTGGTCATCAAGATCTCGCAACGATTACCGAGTAGGTAATGTCGCCACTGTTTCAAATGCATGAATGACAGCAACAAGTTCGAGGTCGTGAACTGGGTAGTTCTCTTCGTGAGGGCGCAATTGCCGAGAGGCATAAGCAACCACTTTGCGCTCTTGCATTAGGACACAGCCTAATCCTTGACGGAAGCGTCGCGATAAATGACGAAGTCCTTCTTAGTATCGGAGGAGCTAGTCTGGGCAGAAGTCAACTTGTCTTTGAGTGATCGGAAACTTTCCGACATTTATCATCCATTGGAACTTGACGCCTTATGCAACAGGTTAGTCGAGGCTGGCAATCTTGGAGAAGTTCTCATTTAATCGACGGCAATAGCTGGCGAGACCGAGAAAACTTTGACTTGCTTAACGTTCTTCGGAGGAGTCCAATCGAGAATAGCCTGAACTCGTTCAGGGTTGACGGCAATACCATCCTTAGAGATGACATGCCCAAGATAGGTTACTTCGGGAAGCCAGAATTCACATTTGGAGTACTTGGCATAAAGTTGATGCTCTCGTAGCTTTTCCAGCATAAGATGAAGATGTTCAGCATGTTCTTCTTCATTCTTGGAAAATATCAGGATATCATCCAGATAAACCACGACGAACTTCGAGGTAATCCATGAATATATAGTTCATCAGGCGAGAGAAGGTGGCTGGAGCATTGGTTAAGCCGAAAGACATGACGGTGTACTCGTATGAACCATAACGAGTCACGAATGCGGTCTTTGGGATATCCTCTTCACGAACACGGATCTGGTGGTAACCCAACCTCAAGTCGAGTTTAGAGAACACTGACGAACCAGCCAGTTGATCATACAGATCATTGTTCCGAGGAAGGGGATACTTATTCTGAATGGTAGCTTGATTTATAGGACGGTAGTCTTGGACCAATCGGTTTGTCCCATCCTTCTTCTTGACAAAGAGAGAAGGTGCTCCCCAAGGAGAGCAACTTGGGCGAATGAAACCACTGCGAAGAGACTTGTCGATTTCCTCCTTGAGCTCAAGGAGTTCATGCGGCGGCATCTTGTAGGGTCGCTTGGCTATAGGAGTGGTGCCTGGTTTCAAGTCGATGACGAATTTGACAGCTCTAGCAGGGGGAATCCCTGGAAGTTCTTCAGGAAAGACGTCCTGGAAGTCGCGAACGACAGGAATGTTTTCAATGCCCTCGAGGGGTGCGGCGTTCAATGCATTCAATGCATAGAGCCTTGCCTCGGCATTCTGAACCAGACGAGCATTGTAGCTTATTATTTCATCAGAAGGGTGTAGCAGATGGACGTCCCGTCCCGCCCGACGGCACCGCACGCGCGCGCTCCCGCCCCCCGATCGATCCGTCCGCCCGCCCTCGCTCCCTTCCTGCCACCTTCCGTGGCTACAAGGATCCGCTCCGCGTCGCCCGACCTCCACATAAAAAATCACCCCAGCCGGAGCTAGGAGAGGAGCCCACCGCCGCCATCCCGCATCTACTGCTACCAGTAGTCCCTATCTTCTTCCTCTTGCCCCCGCTTGGCTGGTTGGCTGGTCACTCGGGCGTCGTCGTCGTGTCGTCGTCGTTGTTGTTGTTGTTGTTGTTGTTGTTGTTGTTGTTGTTGTTGTTGTTGTTGTTGTTGTTGTTGTTGTTGCTGCTCATGTCTTGTATCTAAGTTGCCAGATATATATCTTGCTCAGGCATAGGGACTTTGTTTCTATGCTCTGCTCAGTGGCATTTGGAGATTGATTGAACACACTTGATATAAAACAATTCAACTTGTATAAATGAAACTATACTTGTCAAATATCTGAGTATCACTGTTGAATCATAACTTCTTTCTGCTTCAGCTGTCATTAAGAAAAACACTTATCTTCATCGAAATTACTTCACGTATTACAGCCTATGCCTATGATCCGATTTTTGATCATACGACCAGTAAGCCAACGATGCTGCTCCACTCAGCATACGTGATGGAATGCTCTGTTCGATTGTCGTATGAGTAGTGTCTACGTGTAGCAACATTTCACAGCAGGCTTGTTAGAGATACTAGTAATGTTCATGCTTTTCTGTACATTGAATCTGTGTCTAAATCAAAGATCTTTGCAATTCTTTTCCCTTGTTACCATCAAACCATCTTCTTACAGTTGCACGTATTTTTTGGATCTCCAGATGACCAAGCCCAAGGAGGAAGCAGTTGCTCATCACTGAGGACAAGTAGCTCCAGCGGGTTGACGCCATAGATTCACAATGTACCTTCTATATGCCCATCCGGTTCTGTTTTTGTCTCATGAAACCCAAAAAAACCCCAGGCCCATGTGGGAGTTGAACCTTAATTTTTTGCTTGTGGAAAATAATATCCTCGGCTGAATCGACTTGAAATCATGAAGAGTGAAACTTAAAATCCTTTGGCTTGGTGCTGTGATCCAGACCCAGTTTTTGTTGTGTCTTCTAGTTTTTGCTCTGCGACCTGATTGGCTGCTCTAGCGAGCATCTTGGCGACTGAATTTATGTGTAGTTTTTTTCAATATATTGCAAGTTCCATATAGACCTACATAGTTCAACCAAACGCTCTTAATGATCTGGCTCATGATTTAATTGCCAACCAAGTTTATGTGGACTACTCCCACTAAAGAGCCATTAGTAATGAAATCTGAAAAATTACTGTGACAAAAATTATACCATTGTAGTGAATTTTGATATCTGTGTGCACCTTTGTTCATTGCAATGGGTGGAGTATTAGAGCAGCACTATGCGTACCATTTCCAGCAGCCATCATAACGAAATCGGAGCACAACCCGTCCTACGCTTAGGTGGGATTGAAGGCAGCAGCGCAGCGCTGTATTTCGTCCACAGCACATCACAAGGTTGGAGACATCGTACAATGATCGTGCCGAGTAGTTCCGTTTTCCACTTGCTTTCAGTTGTTGCATGCCTCTGTTGAGCTTTTGCCCAAGCCCTCGCCTGCGTTGACGTGGTTGTCGACGCCTATCCCTGTCTCCGATTGGGGCTCTGATATACTGTTGGGACTGAACCCAGGATCGCACACGCACGCGAGGTGGAAGAACGCAACAGAACAGATCTCTGAAACACAGCTGAGACAGAGAAGTTTTTGCGACGCGCTAACCTTGCGTCTTTTCAGTTTTTCCTTTTATTCAGATAGCAACAGTATGCCCGAGAGTCTCGCCCACGATCCATTCTTTCCGTGCCATCCCACGGATGCAATCGTGGCCAAGTCCTCGCGCACTTACAGGAAGTAGCTTAACTGAAACAAAAACCTATCCTATGACCTTGACTGAGCCGCAACGTGAACGACAGCATGTTTCTGGTTTTATTTATGCATGCTTAAAACTGAAAAGATACACTAACTTGGAAGGTTCAGGTTCATCGAGGGTAGCTTAACATATACCTCATACTCTATTCCGCATGCGATGCCACGACCAACCACATCGTCCCTGGCTTCGAAGCCTCCGTCTTCGGCCTTGTGCTGCTTCCCTCTCTAGCTGAAATCGACTGATCGCAAAAGTTTTTTCTATTGCCCCGAAGAATAGTAGAATTGATTAGTTAAAAGGTGAAATAAATCCATAAATTTGGAAAAAGTGTTGTGGATTTGAATATATTCTTGCATTTGAAGAAAGTTTGCGGATTTAAAAAAACAGAAATTTGGAAAAAGTTTGTGGATTTCAATGTATTTATGCACTTGAAAAAAGTTCACGGATTTGAAGAAAGTTTGCGGATTAAAAAGAAGAACAGAAATTTGGAAAAAGTTTGTTGATTCCAATATATTCATGCATTTAAAAAAATCACAAATTAAAAAAAAAGGTTCATGAACTTGAAAAATCTTCATGATTTTCTTTAAAAGTTGAATCTAAAAGGAAAAAAAATAGAACAAGGCGGAGTATTTACAGAGTTGAGTCACATGATAAAAAGAGTAACCACCATAGGCTGCCAAAGGATGAGCCCTAGCTAATCTAACTCAGAGCAGCAACAGCTAGCAAACAAATAGAGCAGCAAGCAAGCAAACGTGGGAACCCAACCCAAGCACACGAGGATTTCAAAACGAGAGAGGTGTGGAGGAGAAGGGACCTTGAGCTGCTGCTGTTGCTGCTCCTCTCCATGGTTGGGCATCGAGTGGGTTGAGTTCTCCTGCACAGCACCAACAGAACAGAGCAGACAGAGAGGCACGAGGAACCCAGATCCAGGGCTGCTGAATCAAATCGAACATAGGGGGGCTTGAGTGGCTGGACGACAACGGCGAGACGGTTAGCGTTACAATGGGCGGAAGAGGACGGGGAGGGGCGGGGCGGGGTTGCGGCAGGAAGGGAGGAGGTCGATGGTGACTAGACAGCGAGGAGATGGGCGGCGCGGTGGGAGGGGGGAGCAAGGCGACGCCGTTGTCAGAATAGAGCAAGGAAGGAGAGGGTGGACTAATTTGCAATATCAAAGAACTAATTTGCAAAAAATTAAATTAACTAATTTGCAAAAACCGCCATCGTTAATATATTCGGTCCCGAAATATCAAAGAACTAATTTGCAAAAAAAAAAACAAAAAAAACGTTACAAACCTTTTACGGACTAATGGAGCAGTAGACAAAAGCAGCAACATAAGCGGTTAATTAAGAAAAAAGTATGGTTTTGGTCCCTCAAATTCCCCAAAAGTATAGACTTGGCCCCTTAAGATTTTTTGATAGACATTTGGTCCTTCAAGTCTCAAAACCGGATAGTTTGGTCCAAAACCAGATTTTGACCAAATTGACCGGGTTTGACCACGTTGACCGAGTTTGACCGATGAACATTAAATTCGAAAAATAGTACAAAATTTGGAAAAAACCGAAATTTTTGGGTACGCACCTTAAACACTTGAGCATATTGCATGCCAAAAAAATTCAGATTATTTTGAACTGTTTTGCTATTTTTTTCGAATTTACTGTTCATCGGTCAGATCTGGTCAACGTGTTCAAACCCTGTCAACATGGTCCAAATCTAGTTTTGGACCAAACTTATCTGGTTTTGAGACTTGAAGGACCAAATGTATACCAAAAAAGTCTTGAGGGACCAAGTCTATACTTTTGAGGAACTTGAGGGACCAAAAACATACTTTTCTCGTTAATTAACTAGTAGTAAGATTATTGTTGTAGCGAACTGTTGCTAGAAAGGCCATTCAAATTTCCAGCGTTCCCGTTGAACACTTATTCCTTGCGTTTCTTCTATGTTCTGCCGTTACCTCGAAGTAATATACTAGGGGTTCGTTTGGTCCCCTAATCATCAAATCCGTTTGCATTTGCAAGAAAGGCTCTAGGCACTATAATTTTTCAAGGAGAATTTATGTATTTAGCATTGCTCGCAACTGTATCAGTCTATCACAAGGGATAAATAGAGGAAGCCACTATCATCATGCTCATGCAACCGTGTGTTCAACTTCAAAAAATGGCTCCAACTGAAACACCGCAAATCGTAAGTCGACTTCTTTCGGATTGACTCGACTCCCGAGACAGAGTGATTCAGTCTGTGTCTACTATGCTACGCTTGGAAAGAAACTAATACATGCAGGCAATCCAACAAAATGGTTGATTGAAGCCAGCGGTAAATGAACCCGCAAAGAAAAAAGAAAAAAAAAGAAGCCAGCGGTAAATGAAAGTACCACATACAAATAGCGACTCGCCTGGACACGACCATATTGGTGAGAAACCAATTGGCATCGACAAGGTTCCTATTGCTATCTATCCACTGCGAAATCATTCCTTGAATGGAGTTAAGTTGATCTTGAGCGGTTTCTTTCCTTTCGTGGCCCGCTTCGCACAAAGAGAGAAAGAAAAAACGGTGAGCAATTAGAGAGAGATTTGGCCTCACTATAACTTCCCAGGCAAGGATGTCTAACTTACAGCGATCACAATAAATTCTTCCAATAGCTCCTCCAAATTGCGCAATGCCTACAAACAAATGCGCACAAAAGTAATAAGTGAGCATATCATCGCATATCATGGTTGAAAATGCCTCGACAGTGATTGAGAGGTTACCCATTGAGTTGGCCTGTCACATGGTGACTTCAGGGGATCATCATGTACCTGTCATAGGATTGTGAAAATAATCTTACTAATATTGTTGCGTCCCTATGGATCATAACAAAAATGAAAGGCACAAGGAGCAAAAAACAACATGATAGCTTCATCGACCTACCTCCATGAAAATACCATCAACACCAACTGCAACAGCAGTCCTCGCGATGCATGGTATGAGTCCTCGTAAGCCCTCACTTGCAACCCCACCACCATCAAGCTTACAAAACAGAATCAAGTATGCCCCTTTAAGCAAAATTAAAATCCTCAAAAGATAGTTAGTTTGGAAGAGGTTTAATCAGGTCATCAATGTTTTACTAGTTGATGATCACACCATCTTAGGAGACGGCTATACAGAAGAACCAAAATATAAATAATCAAAAAAGTCTGAACTGCTTAGATATCATCACACCATGCATGGTTTTTGAGCTTTGGCCATGGATCATGGTTGCAGAAATATACATGGATGGATCAGGTTGGAACATTGCCATGTATCATATAATCCCTGCCAGTCCATACATGTATGCCGTCTGCGACATAGTTTTCATCAAACTTTTAAAACTTTCACCATCATTTTTGGTACTTACGTGCCTCCTTAATGTGAAATTAAGTAGCAAAATTACGTTTATAAACACCACGTAGACGTCTAAAATGTCATTTTTTTAAAGACAGGAGGAAGCAAGTTTACATGCAATTTCACATCAAGGAGGCACATAAGTAAAATTTGGTCAACTGCCACAAGTTTCCATGTAAACTATTGGCAACATTTATACATCATGATGTTATTCACAAATCGACATGACACTTGAGGGAGTCCTGGATTAGGGGGTGTCCAGATAGCCGGACTACCATCATCAGCCGAACTATTATTGGCCGGACTATCATCATCGACCGGACTCCAAGACTATGAAGATACAAGATTGAAGACTTCTCCCCGTGTCCGGATGGGACTTTCCTTGGCGTGGAAGGCAAGCTTGGCGATACGGATATGTAGATCTCCTACCATTGTAACCGACTCTATGTAACCCTAGCCCTCTCCGGTGTCTATATAAACCGGATGGCTCTAGTCCGTAGGAAAACAACATCAACAACCCTTACAATCATACCATAGGCTAGCTTCTAGGGTTTAGCCTCCTTAATCTCGTGGTAGATCCACTCTTGTAAACATCCACAATATCAATATCAATCGAGCAGGACGTAGGGTTTTACCTCCATCAAGAGGGCCCGAACCTGGGTAAAACATCGTGTCCCTTGTCTCCTGTTACCATCCGCCTAGACGCACAGTTCAGGACCCCCTACCCGAGATCCGCCGGTTTTGACACCGACAACACTGCTAAAGGGAAAAAGAAAAGAATAATTTGCTTAAGGTTGAGCAGAAATGTCAGCGAGGACAATTACCGTAAACCAAGAGTGGAAATAGGTGAGTATACCTTTTTCCCAGCTGGTTGTTGTAGAGCATGTGTTACAAAAGCTACCTGAGAATGCATACTTCTCTATCACAGATCTATGTCATTGTTCATGATACATTTGTAGTTACCACATAACATGATATTGGAGCATACACGATCGAGAATTCAATGTACAATTCAGCGATAGAAGGGGCAATCATCTGCTTCATGTCTAAATAATCTAAATCCATTATTGAGTAACAACAACAGAAAATAGCACAAAAGCTAGACTATATATGCCATATTAAGGCAAATGTGCCCCTAGAGGAAAAAAACTCGATGTTTAATCACTTAATTGACACTATCAAACAACTACCTCCATTATATAATAGAGCTCCAATGTTGCAAAATAGGTTAATACTATCTTTTGCAAATATCATGCCATCATGAATACTGGACATCTGGATATACCCAATGTCACCAATGATAACCTTTTTTCTATTGTGGCCGAAACCAATGATAACCTAGGCAGAGCTTTTCATGAATAGAACAAGCTTGAATATGTGATTGTGCAATTGTGGACAAAAATAAGGTGTACTTACAACTAGGCAATTTGCTTCCCTCAGCCATTCAAAGTTCCTTGGATCAACAATTAGATCGTCTGTGTTGCAATGAAAACAAAACAAGATACTGCTAAATCAGTATCTGCTACAACGAATTGTTTTTGTTGCTTGATTACCAGCAAGTCTAATTTTTGCCCCAGAGTTAGCCATAACCTGATAAGGTACAGCCATACAAGATCACTTCAACAAATGTGCAACTTAAGTAGATGCTGGGCGCAACATTTTCCATTGAAAAAACATCTAGTTCAGTAGCACAAGCATGCTCCGTCTTGAACAATGGCTAGCCAAACTTCAGAAGAGAAATGAAAATTCAGAACAGTGATGGACTAAACTGGAACTGATAGTTTGTTTTACAGTAGTTAGACATCATGTTGGTTTGTAATGTTGGATTAATAAAGAGTAGAATAAAGGCCCAAACAAGCGCAATTAGCTTCAACTTTGCCTGACTATTCAATCTCATAGAGAAAGAAATCACATGTTGCAAAACTTCCCTACACAAAGGATGTGCATGAAAGCATGATGCACAATTAGGCTAACGCTAAAACAGACAATGGTACCAGCAATAACGCAGATAGTGCCATCAATAGTACTCCTATTTTGATTTGTATGAAGCGCCATGAAACATGAGGTTCTATCTTTCTAATGTTTGACCAATAGATAGTCAAACAATATAAAGGTTTAGTAAATATGGCCCGTGTTTAAATGTGCTTTTCACGCTGTCATATTTTTTTTGATAGGTACAAACAATATATTGGAAATATAAATTTATGGTTAAAGTTTAATTTTGTCAAGGTGCCAACTCAAACGCACCTTGTAAGAATCAAAAGATGGAGTGCTACATTCCAAATTTGGGAAGACTGCAAGATAGAAATGCAACTTATAGACGGAGCACAAAATTGTCCTTTCTTGATGTTGATAATCTTGCCAGTCTTAGCCGCAACAACTAGAAGGCCAGTCTGTTGCCATAGATACTTATATTAGGCATGTTGAACAGGATATTAAAGCAGATTGATGCTTGATCTAGTAGTAGTGCAATTTTCCCCAAAACATGCATACATTAAACTTCTACCTGGCGACAGAGGAAAGCAGGAATCACTCACAGGAGGCATATGATTCAAGTTGAGCAATGCATAGCAGTACATAGAAGGAAGGAAATCACTCACAGGAGGAGCTGATGCTTACCTCACCTCAGGGAGCGGACATGTGAGCTTTGGGAGCGCGAAGGCGGAGCTATGAGGGTGGAGTTTGGAGATGGATCCCAGGACGGACGACGACCAGGGCGGGCTGATGCGGCTCGGCTGGATGCCGGGGGTGAGCGCCCGTTGGATGTCATGTCAGGGGGGGTGGAGCAACAGGGTGGACGGCGGCGATGGCGGATCTAGTGGGCTAGGTGGGCTGCGGGTAACGGCAAGCAGGCCTCTTTCTCTCCCTCTGCCTTTCCTTTTTCAATTGAAAAATAATAAACAGGAAGCTAAAAGGAAAAGAACAGAGGTAAATAAGAAAATTTGGTGCAATGTGATAATTTTACCGCTCTTGATAAAAAATGCGTGAACCATGAAAAATGGAATGGAACATGTTTGAAAGTTTAAATTCAAGTTCATTTGAATTCAATTCAAACGGGTTTGAACCAGGGCCAGGTGTAGAGAGTGTCCAAAATACATGAAAATTTTGGTGGAGCACGAGCATAGGAAAATGATGAAAAAAATTTTGGGCAAAGTTTGGAGAAAAGACTTGAATTAGAAAAAGGCATGAGATTTTTGAAAGATGCAAAAGAACAATTGAAAACCAAAATGTTTAATAAGACTGGCAACTCAGACTGCAAAAGGAATTTTAGAACCATATGTGACGTAATTTTAGGTGAATTATTATAGAAGTGTTACAAGAAAAAAAAGGTAATCCATAAATTATCCAACCAAAATTATATTACCATCCAAAAATATAATGCGAAAGGCTGGGGTTTTATGTTGGGGCTGTGACAAGACTTGATGCATATACCCAATGCACCAAACACCGGGCCCTTCCAACACCGCACGGGGTGGCGCACAAAAGAACGAGTTTTAGGAAGGGCAATTAGGCCTCTGCCAAAACCAAAAGGCCGGGTAGCTGAGCCATAGCCGTGCGGAAGACCGAAACAGAGCTTTGGCACGAGAGGCATTGCCCATCTCATCCTACGCCAGGCCGGCTCTAAGCAAGATACACCAAGAGGCAACCAAATTGGGGTAGGATGTAATAAGCAGGCTCTCCTGGATAATTCATAATATGAACATCCTTAATCGTGTTGTCCATATCTTGCTTAACTTCTTGTTTGCAGTTGGTCTCTGCGGCAATGGCGCAACCGGTCATCTAGTTACTACAGTTAATGCGACACCCATAGCAAAACTGAATGAGTGGCCGGAAGAACGGCAATTGATGTAACAATTATTAAGGGAACACCTGATGCGCACCAAGCAAGTGATGAAACATCAAGCAGACAACTGGAGGTCTGAATTGCCTTATATCCTGGCTTCAGTGGCATCTCAAGCCAAACACAACTTATCGTCACCAATTACCTGAAGGCTTGATGGTATTCCCAGTTAGGGCGCTTCTTAACCCTAGGTGCGAGTGATTCATCACAGTTGCCTACTGTTTCTAGTGAATCCAGAGCACCAATTGCAGTCTTGGAACGAGATGGTGCCTGGGAGCACGCAAGATGTGCGAACAAGGTTTGGTCAAGTGGCCCGAATCAACCGGGTTATCTGACACTCGGGAGGACCTAGAAGATCTACATTGACGTTTTCCTACGGGCATGTTGTTCTTTGGGCAATCTCTTGAAAGGTATCCTATCGATTATGAATGTGGAAAAGTGAATGTGAATTCTGAAAATTTACTCCCAATAAATGCGTGCACGCATCTTTAAACTGAACCTTGACTATAAAGTGGACCAATCAAATGTGGATTATGCATGACAAAAATTATACCATTGTACTGTATTTTCAAAGAATTTTTCGGAGGTATATAATTTCTATATGTTATAAATACATATAGTAGTTGAATTTTGATACGTTTGAGTGCCTTGTTCATTGCAATGGATGGAGTATTAGAGCAGCGCTCTGCGTACGATAAAATAATTGTGATTTTAATACGACACCATTTCCATCAGCCATGATACCAAAATCGGAGCACAATGCGTCCTATGAGTAGGTAGGATTGAAGGTAGTACAGCGCTGGAATGATTGTACAGACAAAGTGTCATATGCAGAGTAGTTCCGTTCTCCACTTGCTCTTCTCCCTCTTTCAAGCTATAATATGCATGCTGTTAGGATATATAAAGGGACAGCGTATAGATTAGTTCTCTATTTTCCCAACCATTGGATCAGAAATGAACCGCTGGACGTCTTCCTCCTCGTATTTCTTGGCCAATCCAACAATCAGATGAATGAACCCAACAATCTCTCTCAGCCAATCGCATTTTCTCCCATACCTCGTCCGTGGCGAGCTTCTGCCCAAGCCCTCGGTGGCGGTGCCGCGGTTGTCCACATCATCACCGTCTCGTTTGGGGATCTGTTATAGCTCAGACTCAACTCCGCATGCGATGCCACGACCAACCACATCATCCCTGGCTTCGGTTCGCTCGTCTTGGCCTTGTTGTGATTCGCTGCACCGTCTTAGGCTCGTGCTGCCCCCCTCTTGCTTATCTCTCTCATGTTGTTTCCTCTAGCCGAAATCGACTGATCACAAAAGTTTTTTTTGTTGCCTAAGGAATGGTAGAACCATAAGTTAAAAGGTGAAATAAATCCATTACACATTGTAACTAATGAAGGCACAAACTTCATTTCTATCATTTCAACGTGTGTTAAGGCGTGCCATCATGTGCGAGTGGGATAACCAAAATCATTGATCATCTACCTTAAAAACGGGCCACGATCTCCATATTGATGGGACGTGCCAATGGAGGAGATGCCTCGAAGCACGAATCGAGTTATCACACTGGTTCAATGTTTATGGCCGGTTGTGACCTTTCGTCAAAAGTTGTTAGGCGAGGCCACTATTTACACTTGAGCGGTTGGCCTTCGAGGCTAAGCAATGTTCACAATGCGAAATCATGACATAATACGGATAACTCATGGCTGAACTTGGATAAGTTGCCCTTGAAGGTTTGGCTGAGGAGGATTGCTTACATGGCATGAACGCCGGTGAAGGAAGGAACTGGTCTACGAAGCCAATGATTCCCGCACGTACCTCGGCCCCGAAGAGTAGTTCGGGGGGCTACTGAGGGAGTCCTGGACAAAGGGGTCCTCGGGTTGCCGGCCTATCTCTTATGGGCCGACAGGTGGGCTGCTTTGAGACTACTATAAGGCCGAGCTATAAGGCGGCTCCGTATCCGGACAGGAAACCTTCGGAGCCTTGGTGTGTCCTTCAAGTCAAGATAAGAGAATCAACATGTTTATTACTTCATTGTAACTGACCATTTGTAACGCTAGTACCCCTGGTGTCTATATAAACTAGAGGGTTTAGTCCGTAGAGGCTAGAAGAAGAACCATAATCCTATTCACCTAGGGTTTAGTTCATCTAATCTCGTGGTAGATCGACTCTGTAACCATCGTATCCACTTCAATATAATCAAGCAGGATGTAGGGTTTTACCTCTTCGAGAGGGCCTGAACCTGGGTAAATATCATCTCCTTCGTCCCTTTTTCCCCATGGATCCAAGATCCACACAGCTTGGGACCCCCTAACAGAGATCCGCCAGTTTTGAGACCGCCAGTCGTGGCTCTAGCTCTGCAGATTATGCCTGAGCTGCGGGAGCTTTGTGGGGAATCATCTATGGTGCTACTGATGGAGGTGGAGTCATTGGCGGTGGCCATGACACCCTCACCACTACCACCATCGTCAGAGTATTGTCAGTCGCCCGCCTTTGTGGACATTGGAGGCTTGGTTGGTTCTGTCAGTCTCTCATCTATGACCATTTGGCATGTAGAGTCTTTGAGTGATGAGGTTGATGAGATAGGTGTGTTGGCACCTAACTCTGAGGCTCTGTTTTGTGAGCAACTTGAGGTGCCTGAATCCATCATGCCGGTGGTACCTGCGGTTGCTGATGTTGCGGCGGTTGGTATGTTGGCGCCTGATCTCTTGGAGCCCACACGACCGCTCGCCTTTGTGGAGTGTGGAGGTTCAGGTGTCGCGGTCACTCACTCACATCGGACCATTGGGCAGGTTTCTGTGCGTGATAAGGTCGATGAGATTCTCTTCAGGATAGAACTTCACAACTTGCTCAAACGTTTGGAGAGGGTTAGCCTGGATCTGCCAAGGCCATTGTGGAGGAGGCGCTCAGGAGCAAAGGAAAGAAGAGTGATGCCACAAGAAAGGCGTCCGCAGCTGCTTGATGGATGGTCATGGGTATCTTGGGTTGTCCTTATGGACTGACTTGTCTTTGTGGCCCCATGGTCTTCGTCCGAGTTACTCTGGTTAGGGCTATAACCAGGGCTATCTTTGCGATGTTGCGGTGTGAGGGTTGGTGGTTGTTACGTGTTGCATATGGTTGTCGAGCTGATCACCTGCTTATAGCATTGCATGCTCTCTGGGTAGTCATGTGGTTGGTTTTATCGGTTTTTGTTCGGTTTTCCGTTAATTAACTGGGCAATTCTCTTCTGCTTAAATCTTTTGCCTCCGTTTCAAAAAAAAATCTTGTATGCTTTATATGCTTTTTGTATCATTCTTGGGACTAACCTATTAACTCCGTGCCTAGTGCTAGTTGCTGTTTTTTGCTTGTTGTTTTACTAACCTATTAACTCAGTACCCAGGACCATGTCAGATCGGACCTCGGATAAACTCCAACTGAGCCAACTCTCAATCAAAGTATGGGCCAAGCCAATAACGGTGCAATATACCGTGGGTACCTGACCTCCGGGGAACAAGGTTGCCAAGCCAGCCTCGGAGGTCGGGCGCAGCCCAAACATCTCGCCCCACTAGTGGGCCTCCTCCAGAAGGATATACCATTAATTGTACCAAAAAACAGGGGTTTCCCTATTCGACGCATTATGCGTCAAAATGTCTAGGCGCCGCACACGCCCGACAAAGATGGGCCGGCCTGTTTTGTGTGCGAGGCGTGCGCTCCACCTATCCAAATTTTGGGAACCTTCTGGAAGGTTCTAGCCAGGTTTGGGACAGGTTCCTCAGCCGGTTTTTCTGTTTCTATTTTATTTTTTATTTTTTTTATTTTCTCTCCTTTTTTCTCCTTTTTTATTTTTCATTTCTCTTTTCTTTTTCTTTTTTCCTTTTCTGTCTCTCTTTTTTATTTTTCTTTTTCTTTTTCTTTGTTCCTTTTTTCTGTTCCATTTCCTTCTTTATTTTTTGTTTGTTTGTTTGTTTTCTAGTTTATTTTATTAATGATCATCTTTCGAAATTGTTTGGAATTTCCAAATGATTTTTTGTATTTTAAAAACGTTCAAACTTTCAAATAAAATTCCTATTAAAATTGTTCTATTTTTAAAATGTTTGCATTTCAAATGGTTTTTGGGGTTTTTCAAGATTTCTTTTGTCTTCTTTCTTTCTCTTCTTTCTTTCTCTTTCTTTCCTTTTTCGTTTGTTATATTATTAGTTTTGGTTTTTCATGTTTATTTTATTTTCCTGATTTTAGGATTTTTCAAAGTTTTATTTGGAATGTCAAAACTATTTCTTGTTTCCCAAATTTGTTCACATTTTTCAAGAAATGTCCGCAATTTTAAAATTTCGTTCACATATTCATAAAATATTCTTGATTTCAATTTTTTCACAATTAAAGAAATAGTTTGAAAATTCCAAATTTATTGTTGATGTTTTCAAAATTGCTTCCAATTTCAAAAAGAGTTCGAGAATGAAAAATTGTTTGTGTTTTTCAAAACAGTTTTGAAGTTCAAATTTTGTTCTGGTTTCTAAAAATTGTTCAGTTTTCAATTTTCTTGGAAATTCTAAATATTTGTGTTTTCAAAATTTATTCAAATTCGTGATTCTAAAAAACCTTCCCATTTTTTTAAAAATGCAATTTTTTTAAAGAAAATTCCAATTCTCCAAGTTTGTTCACAAATTCAAAAACGCTCCTTGTTTAAAACTTTATTCACAAAATAAAAAAGTTTACATTTTCTCAAAACATGTTCGTGATTGTTGAAAACTGTTTGATATTTAAAAATTGTTTCCCTTTTTCAAGATATGTTCACAAATTCAAAAAACATGTTCTTAATTTTTACCAGAAACCCAATTTTTTTTCACATATTTTAAAACTTGTTCATCTTTATCAAAATTGATTGGAATTTAAAAAAATGTTTGTGTTTTTCAATACTTGTCAACAACTTCAAAATTGTTCCTGTTTTCCAAATTTGGTTACAAATCCGAAAATCTGTTCTCTTTTTATGAGAACTCTTGTGGGATTTTTCCAAAACTTTCGGAAGTATTTAAAAAAATTCAAATTTTTCAAGAAATGATTAAAGCAAGCCAAAATAATCTGATCCGCCGATCTGGCTACTTCTAAAGAGTTCGCGTTGTCTGTTAACTTCAATATGAACTAGCCGCAGTGGCTAGCGGCCTGTATTTACCAGAGCACGATCATGAGCTCGAATCCCATCTTATACGTTGCGTTTTTCCTTTGATCTTGGGCCAACCCAGTCAAGGTAGTGCCTGTGTGAACCCTCGACATTCTGCTGCAGAATGCGGCAGATAGGAGGTCTCGTATGCACTCTAGTAGAAAACGTGGGTGTAGGTGCTCCCGATCTCCGGGGAACAAGGTCGTCAGGCCGGCCACAGAGGTCGGGCGTAGCCCAAACCCCTCGCCCCACTAGTGGGCCTCCTCCAGAAGGATATACCATTACTCGTACCAAAATACATGCACTATAGTAGAAAGCTTGGGCGTCAAGCCATGCGAACCGAGTTGGGCCATGTAACCCTAGCCCTCACCCAGCTATATAAGGGGAGGTAGGGGCTCCCTAGGCGGCGATCAACAGAGATCCAATCTCCGCAGCCTCTCTCAAACAGATCCACCATATGTATCCCTGATACGAGGCCACATCAATACAACACGACATGTAGGATGTAGAATGTTACCTCACCATGAGGGCCTGAACCTGGATAAAATCATTGTCCCGTGTGTACCCCAATGTGATCCTCTACGCGCGCTGCCCCGGTTTGTAAATATAAGAACGATTTAAATATTTGACAGAAGAAAGGATACAAATGTTTATTTAATACTCACTAAAACTTACATAACTTACAAGAAAGATAAGATACAGGTGAGAAAATTTAAAGTGCAATCTTATTCGGTATATATTGGATTCGTAGATATTGACTATAGATGTGTGGTGGACTCGTTGTTGACGGCATTTATTCTTCATGGTGGTACGCGGAGATGTGCATGCACTAGAGGCGTGCAAGCAGGTGCATGTGTATGGCGGCCAACTCCCGTCGGAAGGCATCGGCGTGCTCCGGCTTGACGCAGAAGGACGCGACATTGACGCCGTCCTTGGCCTTGCATGGCGGGCACAAGACGCAGATGTTGGTCACCCTCCTCTCACGCCCAGCTGCTGACGGCGGTGGCATCACCCGCGCTGGTCCTCCACGCCCAAAGTCCACCTCATTGAGCCCAAGGTTCCTTAAGCTGGTCACAAGAAGCGTGTTGTACCTCGAAGGGGCCATCTTCAGCTGCTGATCCCCACCGCCACCAGGGCCGCCGTTGTTGGTGAGTATGTCCGGTATCTTCTCCTTGGCGAGCCTGATGAGCTTCACCAGGTCCTTGATGTCGCTGCTGGCCACCGTGCCGCTCTGCGCCTGGACCGGCTGCCCCATGACGCAGTTGCCGTAGTAGCCGAGCTTTGCACGTACGAGCCCCCGCATGTTGCTCGAGAAGACGAGGGGCGCCGGCGTGTCGGGGTCGGAGATGACCGCACGGGTGCGGCACTGCCAGAGCGCGGCCGCGACGACGTCGAACACCGTGCACTCGTCGCCGCACTCGGCTTTGATGCAGCTGATCAAGCTCCATGAGATGGTGACGTTGATGCTCGCCATTTCCACCGTCCCGGCGAGCATCCGAGTCCTCATTGCGGTGACGAACGACGGCGGGAGGCGCGGGAAGGTGCATTCGGCTTCGGACCTGACAGGAAGGACGGACGGCGCTGGCATCCCTCGGGCGAGCTCGCCGACGGCCTGCAGGAACTGCGCCATCCCCGCGGCGTCGCCCAGGACGTGGTTCCACGTCACGCCCACGACGAACCCGCCGGAGGCGAACTCGGTCACCTGCATCAGCAGCATGGGGTCACCGGGAAGGCAGTACTCGGCAGGGTAGCGGACGGCGAGGTCCCCAAGCAGCAGCGGGGACGTCGTGAATTGGTCAAGCGCACAGCTAGCCGAAGCGCCCACGAACAAGACTCCCTCGCCCGTGCACAAGATGTGGATCGGCTCGCCGTCGGGTCCGGTGACGAGGCGGCCAGCCATTGGTTGGTAGAGCACCAGTGCCTGCGACAGGGCCTTCTTGATTGTCTCAATGGGCTCGTTGATTGGCTGCTCGAAAATGAGAAGCAGCCCCGCAGGAACAGGAGCGAAACATTTGTCGAAAGAGGAGAGGTTGATGATGCCACCGGTTGCCGTCCCCAGCTCCGATGGGCCGGCGACAACCACCGGCGATGACTTGGTCACTATGATGCTCATTATGCTATGGCTTCTCACACCTAATTAGTAAGATGCAGTGTATATATAGGCAGGGAAGACTGTAGGCGTACTCTTGCTGTGGTCAAATTATGTAGGGAAACGTTTACGACCAGTGCGCTGGCGGAACTTTGCGCCGGTCCGCTGCACGCACGCCACACAGACGTGGCTCCACACACCTCTTTATCCCCAGCGCCTCTTCGCCGACAGAAATCTTATCCCCTGCATCGTCTTTTCTTCCCCTTTTCCATCTGCTGCTCGTCCGCCTGCTTAGCTCCTCCCACCTTGCACGCGTTGACGCATCCTAGCTCCGGCGAGGCTACCGCCGGCGGACCTCCCCTACACGGTCGTGCTTCAACAAGCCATACCGTTGACACGAGCGCCGCCGCTGTGAGCGTTGCCGTGGAGCTGACGCAGCAAAAATAGAAAGCTACCACCCGCGTCGGCCATGACGTGACGACGTTGCTCCGGGAAACGACCGGCATCACATCCTGCTATAGTGCAGCCGTGGAGCACCGCCATGGAATCCGCCACCCCCGGAAGCCACAACCAGCTAAGACTGAAGCTGCAACCGTCGTTGAATTTTGCTACTACAGGCGAGGGATTTGCTACATCCATCATGGCAGAGCTGCGACCTACTACGGACGTTCTTTTATTTTGTTGCAACCATCCTCAGTTTTTGCTTCCACCGGCGAGGTATTTTGATATATTCATCATGGGGGAGCTATGACCAGTGACGGCGGCGGAGATGATTTGCTACAACCATCATCTATTTTTGTATGTCCACTATTTATTTTCCGCTACAACCAATTGACCATACCACGCCTCGCAACGGGGCAACGGCCAGTTTTTGTTGCAACCGCCGTCTACTTTTGCTACTACCGGCGAGACAATTTGCTACTAACAGCGAGCATGATTTTTTGCTGCAACCGTCATCTACCCACCATCTGCTTTTGCTCCTACCGGCGAGGTCAATCTTTTTTCTGAAAAGTTGCAATCGTTGACATGAGAAGCTTTAACCCTATTTTTGAAAAGCTTCAACCCGGCGACAAAAAGCTGGAACTGGCTTCTCACCGTTGATACAATGGCGGCACTCTTTCGTCTGAGCTGCGACCTTAGCCAGCAGGAGCTCCATGCGTCGGAGCCGACGAGAACCACGGTGAACCGAGGATGCTGCAACCGGGGGTGGGCCACGCTGGGAGCAAGCGACGGGACATTTGAGAGGAGCCGGCGGCTGGGAGGACGTCCAGGAGACGGGGGCGGTCGAGGGCGGCAGCCAGCGACGACGAGGGCGATGGCCAGCGGCCGGCGGCAACGTGGGCGGCCGGTAAGCTGACTAACATCTGGCGGATCATAGAGACTACTCGGGATGAAATATGCGTCATATTTTTTTAACTAGCGAAATAAGTTGGGAAAAGAAGGCATCGTGTGGCTATTAGTGAGCGAATCGTACATACGCGGTGCGACCGGCCGAAATTTCGACCGGCGCACCGGCGCCCATCACTCGCCAATTATGTAAGGATTTGTGTATCATCAGAAGTCTCCACTATAATTTTTTATGGAAACTCCACTATATTTGTTATTTGTAGAATATACTTTTTGAATAATTGTTTAAGTTTTAAACCCGTTTAATTCCCACATTCGGCAGGGTCAACATGGCATAATTGGAATGGTATTTCCTTAGTGCAAATACTCCCTCTGGAGGGGTTTATAAGTCGGGCATGAGTTTTTAGGTGTTCATTTTGACTAAGAAAACATTGATTATGTTGTACAAAAATATGCATTAGATTCGTTCTCAAATGTAGTTTCTAACCGTATAATTTTGCCAACATATTATATATGTTTTATTTGTGAAATCAGAGACCTAAAACACATGCCCGACTTATAAACCCATCTGGAGGGACCATGATATTTACAAAACAATTACTGGGGTGTGTTTTTCAACAATCTGTCCCCCCATCAAAAAGTTACCGGCATGTTTGTACATAGGTCATGGGGGGTGTTTTCATAAATCTGTCCTCCCATAAAAAAATTACCGACATGTTTGTACGTAGGTCAGCAGGTCTAGGCGGTGTATATTACCAAGCTATTTACACATAGGTTACCGGGTTATATTTTCTTTTCCTAGGGTTAAAGTTACCGCGGCTTTTGTACCTAAGTTATCAGGTCCATGATGCATATATTATCATCATATTTACAAAGTAGTTACCAGGGTTACTAAACAACCTTTTTTCAGGTCAAAGTTACCACAGTTTTCTACCTAAGTTATTAGGTCTACAGTATGTCTATTGCATCCTATCTATACAAAAGTTATCGGGGTGTGCATTCAACAACTTTTTTTCACAGGTAAAAAGTTATCGGAATGTATGTACCTAAGTTATCACGTCCGCGGCAACTATATTACCGTGCTATTCTACACATCAGTTATTGGCGGTATCTTTGGAACAACTTCCCTCCTCTCATTCAAAAGTTACCGCGATGTTTGTACCTAAGTTATCAGTTGTGCGGTGTGTCTATTACCATTCTATTTATACAGAAGTTATGGGGGGTGTGCAATCAACAACTTTTTTTCCACAGGTAAAAAATTATCCCAGTGTTTGTACCTAAGTTACCATGTCCGCGGTACGTATATTAACCGTGCTATTTTACACAAAAGTTATCGGCGGTATGTTTTGAATAACTCCCCTCCTCTCGTCTAAAAGCTAGCACGGCGTTTGTACCTAAATTATCACATCTGCAGTATGTCCATTGCCATCATATATATACATAAGTTATCGGGTTAGTGTGTATTCAACAACTTTTTCTCCAAGAAAAATTTACCGCAATGTCTGTACCTAATTTAGCAGGTCCGCAGTGTGTATATTACCGTGCCATTTTACATAAAGTGGCTGGCAGTATGTTTCCTAACAACTCCCCCCACCCTCCTAAGTTAGCACGGGTGTTTTGTACGTAAGTTGTCAGGACCATGGGACATATGTTATGTCACAGCCCTAGAGCTTGCTTGTAACTAGTGGTATTGCATCCATGCATCATGTTTAATTTTCATGAAATTTGAAATGGGGATGACAAATCCTAGCACTAAATGAAATGCATTTAGGATCAAAATAAAAATATTTTCAATGAACCCAGAATGCCCTTTAGAAAAATTCATTATTTTTGATGAAGGTGAAAACCTCTGCCAAAAATAATGCACTTATTTTTAGGCCACTCTGGATTTTTAAATTAACTCATATTGTATTTGAATTGGGGCCTTTAAATGCTATATATATTTTAGATGCTCCAAAAATGTTGAAAATTGTTAAGGGTCCCTGAAATAATTCAGAAAGCACCCATAAATGTTCCCAGGATTTTATGAAATGGTTTGGTATTATTACTAAATTAAAACAAATAACAAAAACTAGAAAAAACCAAACAGAATTAAAAAAAAACAGGAAAGGACATAAACCTTACCTCTCTAGCCCAACCGGCCCAGCTCCTGTTTCGGCCCAGCCCACCACCGCATGGCTCCCTGTCGCCTTCCTCCTCGCGCCAGTGGGCAGGGGCGCGTGCCCGGCGCGCGTGGCCACACGCCGGCCACCTCCTCCCTGCCTGGCTGCCTTCTTCTCCCCCAGACGTCTCCCATGACGCCACGCACCCCTGGACCGCTCTCTCTCTCTCCGTGCCTTCTCTCCTCTCGCTCTCCTCCCTCGCACCTGAAGGCCTGACGCCTCGCCGTTCGCCGCCACCACGGCCATCGACCATCCTCGCCTCGCTTAATGAGTCCAAAGGCTCCGCCTCGACGCCCGACCTCTCAAGGAGCTACACAACACGGAGCCCTGCATCGCCGCCACGCCGTCTTCCCCATCTCCAGCCGCCCGAGATCGCCGGTTTCACTATGTCGCCGTCCGACCTCCCTCGAGCTCGCCATCTGCTCCAATCGACTCCTCGTGAGCTCCTCTTCTCTTCCCCTCACTCCGTGCACTTGATTTCGTCACCTAGCTAGCTGCCCCGCCGAATCCGAACTCCGGCCGCCGCCCAACTTGCCGCTGCCGCTACTACAGCCCGCCTCGCGACCTGCTACCGCCTCCGCTGGATGCGCGGGAGCACGGGCTCCCTCCTGGTGCCCTCAGCGCACCCAGCCGCTGCCCTATCGCCACTCCGGCAAGCCACGCGCATACAGGGACGTCGCCGCTGTCTAACCGTCGGCGTGGCGACGTGGCACCGTCATTAGCTCTAATGACGGGCTAATCACCCTCCTCATCATCGACTCTGGGCCCCATGGCCTAAATAACCGCAATTTAATTCCTGTTTAGTTTAGTTAACCACTGTGGCCCCACGCGTCAGCGTTGACCGTGCTGCCGTGGCCCTTGACCGGTCCCACCCGTCAGTGAACCAAGCAAGCACTGTGACACTGACCAGTGGGACCCACTGGTCAGGTTTGACCCGAGTCAACTCTGTTGACCTGCTGACACATTAGTGACACAGTGCTGACGTCATTAATGATTTTCTGGACTAAATATAATCCTGGAAATTCCAGAAAATGTTTAAAACTTGTAAAAATCATAGAAATTCAACCGTAACTCCAAATGAAATAATTTATATATGAAAAATGATCAGAAAAATCCAATCTATCCATCTGTACCACTTTCATGCATGTAAGATCAACTTATACCTGCTGATCAGGTCAAATCAATTAAATGGCATTTGAATTTCATATATGGAGTTTGAATTTGAACCCTTGGTTCAAACCAACTTCATTTAATATGGTTGCTAGTTGCATTAGCTCAATCAACAGCATATTGCCATGACATTATCATGCATCATATTTGTTGCATTGCATTGATTGTGTTCCTCTTTGTTTGCCGGTATTTGTTCCCTCTCGATAGACGACGTACCGACGATGAGTTCGATGACACCAATGAAGAGCTATAATATCTTCAGGAGTGCCAGGCAAGCAAAACCCCCTTGTTCATTCCGATACAATCCCACTCTCTCGCTCCTGCTCTCTTTTACTGCATTAGGACAACAACGATTCATCTGTTACTTGCTGCGGTAGCTGAACCCCTTTATCCTCTACATGACTTGTCATTCCACAGTACTTAGATGAAACCCACTAGCATGAGTAGGAGTTGCTTGAGCCATGTTGTGCCTACTCATTCATGCTTGTTTGTCATGCCTGCTACTGCTTAGAGTTGAGTCAGGTCTGATTCATCGGGGATGAATCGGAGGTGTGTGAACATGTCCCACTGTGTGTGAGCTAAGTGTGTGAACACGATTTGGTAAAGGCAGCGGTGAGAGGCCATGTAGGAGTACATGGTGGGTTGTCTCATTGAAACCGTCCTCGAGAACTGAGTTCTGTGTTTGTGATCCATGAAACAGTTACTACCACGCATTGGGCCCGAAACCAATGGACCCTCTCGGCTTCTTAACCACCCTTGTTCTCTGTCCATGAGTTGCAACTAGTTTCTGGTGTTTGTAGGATATGTGTTGGAGGCCGTGCGTAGCGCTGACCCTAGGGCACTAGTGCAGAACCGGGCAATAGCACCGGTTCGTAAGGCCCTTTAGTGCCGGTTTAAGAACCGGCACTAAAGTGTGGGCACTAAAGCCCCCCCCCCCCTTTAGTACCGGTTCAACACGAACCGGTGCTAAAGGGCCACCACGTGGCACGAGCCAGCTCGGGGCGGAGCCCTTTAGTACCGGTTGGTAACACCAACCGTACTAAAATGTTTGGGGGGTTTGGTTTTATGATTTCTTTTCATTTAATTTTGTGTTTTCCATTTTAATTCTTTTTCGTTTCACCCGAGATATATATATATATAATAACTCATGCATGCTCGCATCATACATCATCATATATAATAACAAGTCCTACAAGCTAATTAATCAAGCATCATCATACAACTTCTACTCGTTATTAATAATAAGTCATACGATCATCATCCTCATAGTCATCGAACCCAACCCTACATAATTGTTCTTAGCACATGATCATCATGATCGGTAGGATCGGACCTAAACACACTTAAGGTAAAATAGCATAAAACAATATAGACCCTGAATCTCCATTATGAAGACTGGAGATCATCCTGTCTCCAATTCTTGCGCCTCGCTTCCTTTTGCTTCCAAGAAGCTCCTTACGACTGCCCATACATTTTTCCATCCTTTGATTGTCATGTCTCCACTTCTTTTAGAAATCCGCATGGACAGTTGAGATTCAGAGGATGACCTGGATATATGTTCAAAACACTAACGCTGCCGCCATTCGATACATCAAATGAGGCACACAATTCTCTGGGATAAGCTGTTGAAAAACATAGTAATAACCGTAATTAGCAATGATGTACTAGTTTTAGAATAACGCAAAAGATGCACGGATGTCGTAATAGTAAAAAAAACTTACCAGGGTATCTCCATGGTAGTTACCGTAGTTCAACACGTGCACTAGTGGCACATATTGACCATAATGTTGAGGAGTTCGATTGTAGATATTGTAATTCTCAATATCATTACAAAATCCAACCAGATGAGTTTTCTCCTTGTAAGTTAACTCAGAGCCATCGGTGTAGTAAGTTCTATCTACCATATTCTGCACATTCTTTGATACTTCAAAATAAGCTGTCAATGGAAATAAGCTGTCAACTATTTTGAAATGAACAATATAAGTTCTATTAATAATTAACTATGTTTGAGAAACTCACATAGCGGTAGAACTGGAGGAGTATCAACAAGGACCCAAATGTCCATATTGTCTTGCTCGATTTCAGGATCACCAAGATCCATGGTGACAAGCATACCCTCATCAAAACCATACAATTTACAAAATGCTTCCCAATTTTTGCAACCAAAATGGGTTACGCCTCTCAGCATTATACAACTTTACTTCAAAATCCACATCATGATGGGTCCTTAGGTGAATTTCCTTCGTTTCAAAATTTTCATGTCCATCCTCTCCAAGACATAGCGTCTTGCATGGCATGGGATCAACTATACTCGAATTGTAAAAGATGAAAATTACACGTTGAAATAGTTGAAGTCATGCTTAATTATGAAAAAAAAACTATACTCAAATTGTAAAAGATGAAAATTACCGTTTCAACTTCGAAAGTCTCCTCGAGCTTAATGCTGAAGCGCCGACCATCGTCCAGGTGAGGCCTGTCGCACTCACCTCGATCGTCGTGGCACCAGTCGCACCCCGGGAGACTTTCGTCGTCCGATGATGACATTTCCTATACGTTCATAATTCAAAGACTAAATTAGATCATTATTATTCAACTAATCATATGCATATGCCTTGCATATAGTGCTCTCCAATTTGACTAAAAAAGAAACTAGTTCTATTAATTTTCTTGCTAAAAATAAACTACTTCAACTAGTTCAACTACTAAGCACTTACTATAAATAGAATAATGTAGTACTTACTCAAAATAGAATAATTTATATAAACTCAAAATAAAGTAGTTACTTCTAATCTCACATACCTAGCTAATTAATATCTAATTAAATAAACTACTTCAACTAGTTCGACAATTTTCTTACTAGTTATATTAATTATTCAACTAGTTCAAATCTCACATACCTAGCTAATTAATATCTAATTAAATTTTCTAAAAACAAAAACAGAAAACAGAAAATAAGTAAAAAAATGTGTGTGTGTGTGTATGTGTGTAGTGTGTGTGTGTGTGTGTATATGTGTGTGTGTGTGTGTGTGTGTGTGTGCATGCCCGCCACGCCGCCGCACCAGACAGATGTCTGGGGCGCGCGGCGTCTGATCTTGGGGTGGCGGCGTCTGGACGGGCGGGCGCCTTGCTGGTGCGACGAGAGACGTAAGGACATGGCGGCGACGACGACGGACGGTGGCGGCGTTCGAGCGGCGGCGCGAGCGACGACGACGATGATGGGCGGGGGGGGACAGCGACGACGACGACTGACAGACGACGGCGCGGCGGCGGCGACGACGGATCGGCGGCGCGGCGATGTCGCGAGAGGTTGGAGACGAAGTGGGGAGATGTAACTGAAATTTTCGTAACTGCTATATATAGGATGGGCCTTTAGTACGGTTGGAGCCACCAACCGGTACTAAAGGCCAACTTTAACCAGGCCAAGAGGCGGAAGAGCAGGCCTTTAGTGCGGTTGGTGGCTCCAACCGGTACTAAAGGTGATCTTTAGTACCGTTGCAGCCACCAACCGGTACTAAAGGCCTCGCGCTGCCACCCCGCAGTTCGCAAAGTTTAGTCCCACCTCGCCGGGCGAAGGGCAGCCGCACTGGTTTATAAGCCCAGTCGCGGCTGCCTCTTTGAACTCCTCTATATAGCAGGCTTGTGGGCCTAATTTCTGCGTGCTGCCCTGTGAGTCTGCTGGGCCTTTAGGGCCTGTAATTGCACGCCTGTGGCGTAGCAGGCCCACAGGGCAGCGCCCCAATTTTTTTATATTTTTTTCTTTTCTGTTTCTTCTATTTATTTCTTCGTAGTTTTTTGTATAGTTTTTTCTTTTCTGTTATATTTATTTGTGAGTAGTTTTTCATCTAGTTTGCCAAAATTCAACATTTTCAGAGTTCATTTTGTAGTGACTTTCAGTTTCACGGTCATTTTGTGAACGATTGAAAAATAGCAAATATAATTTTTCTGAGTAGTTTTTTTATATAATTTTTTTCTTTTCTGCTATTTTTTCTTTTCTGCAAAACTTGATTGTCAAAGTCTGGAGTTATAACCAAAGTTTTAAAAAAAGAAATTCTGGTGTTGTAATAAGTTTTAAAAAATAAAATGCCTTTATAACAGATGAGTTTAATTTCGTCAGAAACCTGACTACTTCGAAAGAGATTGTTCAGTTTGTAGTGCTTTTCAATTTCCAGGTCATTTAGTTCTCAAAACAAATCATTGAATGGATGAAAAATAGCAACTGAAGGCAGAAATGTTTGAAAGTTGATGGCGTCGCTTTGAATGGTGCATACTGAACGCTTCTTCTTCTTCTTCTTCTTCTTCTTCTTCTTCTTCTTCTTCTTCTTCTTCTTCTTCTTCTGCTTCCTCTTCTTCTTCTTCTTCCTCTTCTTCTTCTTCCTCTTCCTCTTCTTCTTCTTCTTCCTCTTCCTCTTCCTGCTTGTGATAGTTTTAAAAATAACATGTCCAAATTGACATATTTAAATTGTGCATCTGAACGGAAAAAAAATACATTGGTCAGTACCGCCTTTCAGCCAAAACGCGCTACTGCTACAGGGAAGTACATATAAAAAATACATTGAGCATCAATGATGTTTTTGTATAGAATCTACATCGTCAATAGGAATCTAGTACATATAAAAAATACATTGATCATCAATGATCTTTTTGTATAGAATCTACATCGTCAATAGGAATCTATCACCGATTTAAGAACCGGCGAAGACTCCTATTGCAGCCACAGATCCTACACATAGAGTTCAATGAAGACCAACTGCTTGTAATAGTTTGAGAAGTAACATATTTAAGGTGGTAAAAGGCTTGTTAGGGGAGCGAGGTGGGACTAAAACAGCCTGCCATTAACGTCATTAGTACCGGTTCGTGGTTGAACCGGCACTAAATGGTGATGGTGGGGCCATAGCCGACCGCAGGCTGACACACCTCTTTAGTACCGGTTCGTGGTACGAACCGGTACTACAGGTTCGCCACGAACCGGTACTATTGATCGCCGCCACGAACCGGCACTAATATACACATTAGTGCCGGCTCTAATGCAAATCGGCACTAATGTGCTTCACGTTTGACCCTTTTTCTACTAGTGGGGGTGGGCTATGATGCGGTAGATACATTGTGGCCCGGTGTACCGAATGCCCGTTTGGTATCTCGGGAACCCTGCACACATCATTCGGGGCCGTTAGTGGAAACCTCGGCCGGACTCCCTGCGGATGGAACCCGAATAGGCGATAAACCTGGACTAGGGACTTGAGTGTTTAGGTAGGCCGTGGCCGACACCCTTGCTGGGCTTCCGCTTGAAGGTTGCCGAGTACATGTCGTGTAAACGGCAATAAGTGGTGAGAGCGTGTGTGAAGAAGTACACACCTGCAGGGTTAATATGATCTATTCGAATAGCCGTGTCCGCGGAAAAGGACTTCTGGGTTGCCTATATCAGTTCATAGACAAGTGAAAGTGGATACTCTAAAATGCGCAAGCGTGAGTGCTATGGATGGCGTTCTCATAGGAAGACGGGATCGGGTCCATAGTGGTGTATTGATATGGTGAATATGTGGACTCGTGTGCGCCACCCCAAAAGAGTTACTTGCAGTCGTAGTTCAGAATAGCCACCGAGTCAAAGCTGGCTTACTGCAGTCAAACTCCACCACCCCCTTTGTTGAGAATGATGCATATGTAGTTAGTTCTGATGTAAGTCTTGCTGAGTACGTTTGTACTCACGTTTGCTTATTTTATGTTTTGCATAGAGACGTCAGTCTCGCTAGTAGTTTCGCTTGGACTTCGACGTTTAGCTTGTTACCTCAGCTACGATCTTGTGCCCTCGGCAGGATCTGGTAGATAGTCAGGCTTCTCAGCCTTTTTCATTTGTAGATGTCTGTACTCAGACACGTTAAGCTTCCGCTTGTGCTTTGACTTGTATGCTCTAAGTGTTGGGTCATGAGACCCATGTTTGTAATATCTCGCTCCTCGGAGCCCAATGAATAAGTATTTGAGTCGTAGAGTTATGTTGTGATGCCATGTTGTATTTACACATATTGAGCATATTGTGTGTATGTTTGAAATGCTTGGTATGTGTGGGATCCGACAATCTAGTTGTTTATCCTTGGCAGCCTCTCATATGGGGAAATGTAGTCTAGTGCTTCCTGAGCGATAGTAGTCCGCTTCTGCACCGGTTCACCGAGTCCTGCTAGCCCAAAGACTACTGCTTTGGACACTTGACTGGCGGCATGTGTTTCACTTCGTTCTATGTCTGTCCTTCGGGAAATGTCACGCGGTGATATTCGGAGTCCTGCCTAGCCTGCTATAACCCGTGATACTGGAGTCCTGTTAGCCCAGTGCTACATCCCGAATTCATACGTTGATGACCGACATGCTCGATGTGATTCATGTATGCTGTCCCCATGGGTTAGCGCCGCTTTGGGTTCACGACTAGCCATGTCGGCCTGTGTTCTGTCATATGGATGCTAGCGACACTATCATATACATGAGCCAAAAGGCATAAACGGTCCCGGGCCATGGTAAGCCGACACCGTGGGAATACCGTGCGTGAGGCCGCAAAGTGATATGAGGTGTTACCGGCTAGATCGATGTGACTTGGAATCGGGTCCGACAGCGTTGGTATCGAGCCTGACTGCTCAGAGGATTACCAAGCCAAACTGGTTGAAGTTGTGTCTAGAAATGCTTTAGTTATATAAGGGAATTGATTGTGGAAGGGAATGTAAGGCTCTTTTTACTCCTTATACCTCATGGCCTTCTAATCTGAGTCATCCTCTTCTCTTCTACGGGGTTTAAGAACTAGGCTTCTCATCTTTCTATCAGGATGACGTGTTACTAATCCATAGACTTTTAAGATTGTTGGTTTCAAGCCTCAGTTCAGTTCCTACTATTTCTATATGTTAACTGTTGATCTCGGAACCTTGATATGATGTTGTTAAGTGGCTATGCCACCATTTTGCATGATGTCTCAAATCTTTTTGAGCATTTACAGCCGTTATGCTGTCCGAGTCATTCAGTCTCTAAATAGTCGATGCATTTGCAAATCCTTTCCTTCCGTTCGATGTCCTTTTGGTCAGAATAAGCACACTAATCGGTATGTTGAGGTACTTTGTTGCCTCGGCGTAGATGTTGGATCTATTATTATGACCCTAGGTGTTTAGGAAGTCGCCTAGCAATTTAGCAATGCTTTTGTATCCCCAGTGTGATGATTCTGGCCATTATTCTTGAAAGCATCCCGTGATGTTACTAGTTAGTTGGCATTCTATTCCTGGGTTCTTGAACCCGAGATTCACCCTACTTCATGTTGTTAGTATTTGCTAGTTCCTTTAGGATATTAGTAACCTTTGCATTAGTCCTCGAGGTCCGTGGTATTTCCTTCTTCCAAATGCTATGAACCACTTATGGCAGAAGTTTGTTGGATCAAAAGATCACAATCAGAGTACTCTTGAGGAGTTCTCCATTCATAATTGTGACTCTGCCAGTCCTACCTCTCTGCATGGGTTATCCGGAAGAAACATGTTGAACTTGGTTCGACATACTAATCTATGCATCCACAACTCAGAAAGATATATGATCCTTTGAGTTGTTTCCATTGCAGCTGTATTCCGATCCCCGTCTATCAGTTGGTAGTCAGGAGTAGTTGTGCATTCATGTTATCAATGCCTATTACTCATGTGGTCCGTCAAGCCATTCTATTCGGGAATGACTAGGAGAAACAAACTCCAGTACCTCATCCATATCTAGGATTGGGTCAAAGCAATTGTATTCCGCGGATCAAAATGCCAATCCAGCTTTTGCTCTGCTGTACCTTGGAGTGTTACCATCTTTATGTCAAGTGTGTCATGAGAATTGCACCACCTCTTATGAATTCTTGACGCAGTAACACTTCCGCCCTCATTATTCATTCCTCGGTTTCGTGTTGTCGCAACCGGAATGCCGACTAGTGAATTGTGGTGTGTGAAATCGATACTCCTAGCAACCTCGTTGCTTGGTAGTAAATGGACAATATTCTCATTCTTAGCATGTTGGTTATTGAATCATCATCCTAAGATTAATCGTGCTACCTAGTCCTTAGTTCTGGTGCACTCTTCGATCTATGAGTTAGGATTGTGTCAATCCCTCACTCTTTTGATCATATCGTCTTGCCCTCAAAAGCAAGATTGTTCTCGAGCTTAGTAACATACCGGTGGTTCGTGACTCTCCAAATATCTTCTTGGAAGTGTTACCGGGTTGTTTCCTGACTGTTATGTTGAGCTCGTGATCAAGTTGGTTTCTTGTGAACCACCCTTTCTCCAAGAATCTGTGTCGGATATCCCTGAGCTAGTTGGTTAAGCTAGACAACAAATTGGAGAGTTGGAAGATAAAAGCTTGCCTAACTTAGTTCGTTCCAAAGGGATATTCTTATGTAGTGTGTGTTGAAGAAAGATGATATCTTCATCGAATGATCCCCGTGATCAGTTGTTGAACCTATTGTCTTATCAAACTTTGACTTGAGTATGGGCTATTATTAAGTCAAATCAGAACCAACGATGTTCGTAATGTTGTCTTACTCGTGTTGATCCCTCGAGTATACACCATTACATCTTTTGGTCTGACCAATACTATCACCGTGTTCACATGATGGCGGAAGTCCAGTGATATGGAAATTTCGATGAGTTGTTGTTGAGCCCATCAGCAGCATTTTTGTCTCCCCCATGATTCATGTTGAACATCAACCTAGTGTTGAAAACTTTGTAAGCAATGCCTTCGTGATCCTTTCATGAAGCCTATGCTTGGATGAAAGAAGTGACTTCCTCTAATTCACATGCATTTGATGTAAGTTGTCGCCGTGGATCCGAGAAAGTTGTTTTGCTTCCTCTGGAATCATCCCAAGTCAGTCATGCATGTGCGAAGTATTCTATGGTCTGATAGACTGATCATCTTCATTCCATATGAATTCGCTAGCACACCAAGCCACTAACTGATTTGTTCAAGGAGAAGAAGTTTCTTCATAAGAGCTAATCATATGACTTATGCAAGGACTTCGTTATCCGCGATGATGGTTCCCCACCTGAACTTGGTAGTGTTTAATATAAGACTACTACGTGGCCATGCTTGTCTGGGACAACGTGTTCACCTGTTTGTAGCAGAACCCGCTCATGTTTTGGAGCTTACTACCATAGTCCATCTCCCGAGAATCTCGCAACATCATCTCGTCGATTTGTGTTGCAACCTTTCCTTTTCAGACATGCTGAGTCTGAAGTATCCTATCACCAATCGGATCTGAATCTCATGCAGATATGATGGTTGGAACATTCCAACAGTTGCATTTCGTTCCCAGCTTGCACCGTCCTTGTGCCATTTCACTATGGGCTGCCTTCTTAGTAATTCTTGTCTAGGATCATCCTCAAAAGTGGACTTACCATGGGTCCCATCCATTCCTGATGATAAGCAAAATCATCCATCGCGTTGTCTTCAACAAGGTAGTCCACATCATCCATTCTAGTCCGAGTATGTCATTCTTTCGAACTCTTTCAAATGATCGATTGTGATTGCCTTTGGCTGGTATAAAGAGTTCCAATGATCTATGGATCAAAAGTAATTCTTTTTGCCACTTAAGGGAACAGCTCAACGAGTCACTTTTCCCAAGGTGCCCCGTTACGGAATCCTGGTAATTATCTCCTCGCTACTTTGAACCATCCGCCATCTTTTAAGCGTGGAATAGTTGCCTACCGAATCGAACTTCACCATCCGTTACTTTCCATCCATCTTGATGTATGTTTTGTGTCCCAACTCAAGAGATGTTTCAACGTCTCACTCCATGAGTTGATTCTGAGTGCTTGACCTTCGAGGAGATCAATTCTTGAGGAGTTTCTTTCTGTTGTCGTCGTGTTGGATGAAGTTCTCAAAGCAAGACGTCGAGATCAAGATGATGCAATGAATCAACATCCTTGAGAAAGACATCTGGATCGTGAAGTTTGTGCTAGCTTGTGTCCCCTATGTCTTCTTACCTCACGTCTTGAATCTCGGGACGAGATTCTTGTTTAGTGGGGGTGAGTTGTCACAGCCCTAGAGCTTGCTTGTAACTAGTGGCATTGCATCCATGCATCATGTTTAATTTTCATGACATTTGAAATGGGGATGACAAACCCTAGCACTAAATGAAATGCATTTAGGATCAAAATAAAATATTTTCAATGAACCCGAATGCCCTTTAGAAAAATTCATTATTTTTGATGAAGGTGAAAACCTCTGCCAAAAATAATGCACTTATTTTTAGGCCACTCTGGATTTTTAAATTAACTCATATTGTATTTGAATTTGGGCCTTTAAATTCTATATATATTTTAGATGCTCCAAAAATGTTGGAAATTGTTAAGGGTCCCTGAAATAATTCAGAAAGCACCCATAACTGTTCCCAGGATTTTATGAAATGGTTTGGTATTATTACTAAATCAAAACAAATAACAAAAACTAGAAAAATCCGAACAGAATTAAAAAAAAACAGGAAAGGACAGAAACCTTACCTGTCCAGCCCAACCGGCCCAGCTCCTGTTTCGGCCCAGCCCACCACCGCCTGGCTCCCTGTCGCCTTCCTCCTCGCGGCCGATTGGGCGGGGCGTGCCGGCCAGCTGTGGCCACACGCCGCCACCTCCTCCTTGCCTGGCTGCCTCCTTCTCCCCCCCTGGACGTCTCCCGCGACGCCACGCACCCCCTGGACCGCTCTCTCTCTCTCTCCCGTGCCTTCTCTCCTCCTCTGCTCTCCCTCCCTCTCGCACCCGAGCACGCCCGACGCCGCCGTTCGCCGCCACCACGGCCATCGACCATCCCTCGCCCTGCCAATGAGTCCAAAGGCTCCGCCTCGACGCCCCGACCTCTCCATGGAGCTACACAACACCGGGAGCCCTGCATCGCCGCCCACGCCGTCTTCCCCATCTCCAGCCGCCCGAGATCGCCGATTTCACTACGTCGCCGTCCGACCTCCCTCGAGCTCGCCGTCTGCTCCAATCGACTCCTTGTGAGCTCCTCTTCTCTTCCCCTCACTCCGTGCACTTGATTTCGTCCCCTAGCTAGCTGCCCCGCCGAACCCGAACTCCGGCCGCCGTCCAACTCGCCGCTGCCGCTGCTACAGCCCGCCTCGCGACCTGCTACCGCCTCCGCTGGATGCGCGGGAGCACGGGCTCCCTCCTGGTGCCCTCAGCGCACCCAGCCGCTGCCCTATCGCCACTCCGGCGAGCCACCGCCGCTTCGGGACGTCGCTGCTGTCTAACCGCCGGGCGAGCGACGTGGCACCGCTCATTAGCTCTAATGACGGGCTAATCACCTCCTCTCATCATCGACTCTGGGCCCCATGGCCTAAATAACCGCAGTTTAATTCCTGTTTAGTTTAGTTAACCACTATGGCCCCACGCGTCAGCGTTGACCGTGCTGACGTGGCCCTTGACCGGTCCCACCTGTCAGTGAACCAAGCCAGCATTGTGACACTGACCAGTGGGACCCACTGGTCAGGTTTGACCCTAGTCAACTCGGTTGACCTGCTGACACATTAGTGACACAGTGCTGACGTCATTAATGATTTTCTGGACTAAATATAATCCTGGAAATTCCAGAAAATGTTTAAAACTTGTAAAAATCATAGAAATTCAACCGTAACTCCAAATGAAATAATTAATATATGAAAAATGATCAGAAAAATCCAATCTATCCATCTGTACCACTTTCATGCATGTAAGATCAACTTATACCTCCTGATCAGGTCAAATCAATTAAATGGCATTTGAATTTCACATATGGAGTTTGAATTTGAACCCTTGGTTCAAACCAACTTCATTTAATATGGTTGCTAGTTGCATTAGCTCAATCAACAGCATATTGCCATGACATCATCATGCATCATATTTGCCGGTATTTGATTGTGTTCCTCTTTGTTTGCCGGTATTTGTTCCCTCTCGATAGACGATGTACCGACGATGAGTTCGATGACACCGATGAAGAGCTATAATATCTTCAGGAGTGCCAGGCAAGCAAAACCCCCTTGTTCATTCCGATACAATCCCACTCTCTCGCTCCTGCTCTCTTTTACTGCATTAGGACAACAATGATTCATCTGTTACTTGCTGCAGTAGCTGAACCCCTTTATCCTCTGCATGACCTTTCATTCCACAGTAATGAGATGAAACCCACTAGCATGAGTAGGAGTTGCTTGAGCCATGTTGTGCCTACTCATTCATGCTTGTTTGTCATGCCTGCTACTGCTTAGAGTTGAGTCAGGTCTGATTCATCGGGGATGAATCGGAGGTGTGTGAACATGTCCTACTGTGTGTGAGCTAAGTGTGTGAACACGATTTGGTAAAGGCAGCGGTGAGAGGCCATGTAGGAGTACATGGTGGGTTGTCTCATTGAAACCGTCCTCAGGAACTGAGTTCTGTGTTTGTGATCCATGAAACAGTTACTACCACGCATTGGGCCCGAAACCAATGGACCCTCTCGGCTTCTTAACCACCCTTGTTCTCTGTCCAGGAGTTGCAACTAGTTTCTGGTGTTTGTAGGATATGTGTTGGAGGCCGTGCGTAGCGCTGACCCTAGGGGTGGGCTATGATGCGGTAGATACACCGTGGCCGGTGCAAAATCGAATGCCCGTTTGGTATCTCGGGAACCCCACACATCGTTCGGGGCCGTTAGTGGAAACCTCGGCCGGACTCCCTGCGGATGGAACCCGAATAGGCGATAAACCTGGACTAGGGACTTGAGTGTTTAGGTAGGCCGTGGCCGACACCCTCGCTGGGCTTCCGCTTGAAGGTTGCCGAGTACATGTCGTGTAAACGGCGATAAGTGGTGAGAGCGTGTGTGAAGAAGTACACCCCTGCAGGGTTAATATGATCTATTCGAATAGCCGTGTCCACGGAAAAGGACTTCTGGGTTGCCTATATCAGTTCATAGACAAGTGAAAGTGGATACTCTAAAATGCGCAAGATAAGCGTGAGTGCTATGGATGGCGTTCTCGTAGGAAGACGGGATCGGGTCCATAGTGGTGTATTGATATGGTGAATATGTGGACTCGTGTGCGCCACCCCAAAACAGTTACTTGCAGTCGTAGTTCAGAATAGCCACCGAGTCAAAGCTGGCTTGCTGCAGTCAAACTCCACCACCCCCTTTGTTGAGAATGATGCATATGTAGTTAGTTCTGATGTAAGTCTTGCTGAGTACGTTTGTACTCACGTTTGCTTATTTTATGTTTTGCAGAGAGACGTCAGTCTCGCTAGTAGTTCCGCTTGGACTTCGACGTTTAGCTTGTTACCTCAGCTACGATCTTGTGCCCTCGGCAGGATCTGATAGATAGTCAGGCTTCTCAGCCTTTTTCATTTGTAGATGTCTGTACTCAGACACGTTAAGCTTCCGCTTGTGCTTTGACTTATATGCTCTGAGTGTTGGGTCATGAGACCCATGTTTGTAATATCTCGCTCCTCGGAGCCTAATGAATAAGTATTTGAGTCGTAGAGTTATGTTGTGATGCCATGCTGTATTTACACATATTGAGCATATTGTGTGTATGTTTGAAATGCTTGGTATGTGTGGGATCCGACAATCTAGTTGTTTATCCTTGGCAGCCTCTCATATGGGAAAATGTAGTCTAGTGCTTCCTGAGCGATAGTAGTCCGCTACAGACCGGTTCACCGGAGTCCTGCTAGCCCAGCACTACTGCTTTGGACACTTGACTGGCCGGCATGTGTTTCACTTCGTTCCTATGTCTGTCCCTTCGGGGAAATGTCACGCGGTGATATTCGGAGTCCTGCCTAGCCTGCTACAGCCCGGGATACCGGAGTCCTGTTAGCCCAGTGCTACAGCCCGAATTCATACGTTGATGACCGACATGCTCGATGTGATTCATGTATGCCTGTCCCCATGGGTTAGCGCCGCTTTGGGTTCACGACTAGCCATGTCAGCCCGGGTTCTCTGTCATATGGATGCTAGCGACACTATCATATACGTGAGCCAAAAGGCGCAAACGGTCCCGGGCCATGGTAAGGCGACACCCGTGGGAATACCGTGCGTGAGGCCGCAAAGTGATATGAGGTGTTACCGGCTAGATCGATGTGACTTGAAATCGGGGTCCTGACATGTTACCACACTATTTACATAGAAAGTTACCAGGGAGTATGTTTGGAGTAACTTTTTCTCTGTAGGTCAAAGTTACCATGTCATTTGTACGTAAGTTAACAAATTGACGATGTATGTATTAGCATGCTATTTACATGCATGTTACCTGGTATTATTTTCAACAATGTTTTTTTTGCAAAAAGTTAGTAGCCACACAAATCATGAAGAAGAGTCAACAAATCTTGCATAGGAAAATTCTTTAGAAGCATTTCACCGAACAATTCGAGTGCACGCGATAGATGAACAAGAAGAAAGTTTATATGGAAGTGTTTTGCTGGCTGGTTGCAGCATTTCTTTCACGTAGCACGAGAGCTATCAATTACATGAGCAAGACTCGATTCATCTTTGCCGAGGTCCGTATGGGAGAGGCTCCCGAGCAGCCTCTGGAGAAAGCGGCTCACCCGCGTCCCGAAGCCATGGAGTCCCGAGGAGGTGCGAGAAGTCCTCGCAGCCATGGAGTCCCGGCCGCCGCAAATGCACGATAGAACAAATCTAAACAAGAAGAAATTTACATAATCACATATACTTGCAACAGAAGTTTACAAATGCAAGCTGCGTGTCTGATCATGATTAAAGAGTAAAAAGCTCTATGGATCATTGGATGTAATGTTGAGTAAGAGCTATGACAAGATCCCTTTTTACTGTTGAGTGTTCAGATATATACCACAACCATTAACAAAGAATAGGCAGCAATTTCAACAAGGATGGTATTTTGTGTGCCACGAGAAAATCAAACTGAAGTGAAAAACGCATGATAGCAAAAAAAAATACTTGACAATACGGAATCATGCTAATACTTTGCAACGGTTCTTCATTTCTGTCAGAGCTAGTCTTTCGCTTATGGGCTGAATATTAGTCTTACTGTTATTTCTTATCATTTTCCTGGATTTTTAAATATATACTACTGAGAATAAGTTCTCGAATTTCCAATGTTATTACTACTCTCCATTTTCCTGAATTTACTTCAGAATATTGATATCACTGGAAGACGTCGTGTTGTACCTCTCCTCTGGTGCCTACGACCGCGCCATATGTCGGCCGTCAACGTACGCGTAACCGTGCCATGCCGGCGGAGACGAAGTCGGCTTCACGGAGATGGACGAAACGATGGCCAGCACGTTCGCGCCCGCCGCCATCATCAAGGAGAAGTAGAACATGGAAGGACACCGCTGCTTGGGTCCCATAAAGTCCACCACCAAGGCGACGCATGTGTATTTCCTAGTCGCAGACTATCGTTATCCCCTTTCCCTCGGGCTGATGCACATCACGACAGTTCCACTCCGATGAGCGGAGCTACCAAACATTGGGAAGCAAGCCGCCCTTTGTGCTGAAGCATATACCTCTATGGGTCACGACAGTCCGACGAGCATGATGCCGGACATGGAGAAGACATTGGAGATCCGCTGCGGCCGGCCGTAGAATAGTTTTATCTTTGTCCGATATAGTTTTTCATTAAAAATTGTTTAAAATGTAATAAATTTCGTTCGGTTTATATGAAATCAGACATGTATGCATGAATTTCATCCATTTAGCTCAAACAGTGGTTAAAATATATGCAGACAACGTTGGATGGTGGCCTTCGGCATCTGTGACAGCGGACTAGTCCCCCATGTGCGCGGACAAAGCAAATTTAAGTGTCAGCATTGGAGATGCCCTTACGACGTACATTACAACACAACACCATCCAACAAAATCTATCTATATCTATATTTTCATCTATAGCTATATCAATATATATATACTTACTAATAAACGAAGGTGTGTTTCCGTATTTTTTCTATTCGAGGTGCTACTAAATTTCCGTGCATCGTTTGCTGGAAGAGGAAATCGATTTGTCCCGAATTTTGTACATGGGGCGCACATTCTGGCCCAACGAAGCAAGCACACTTATTTTGCTGCTCACGTAGCTGGGAATACCTTCTTTTCCGCACAGGCGGTACATAGTCAGAGCTTCGCACATGGCGCCAAAGACTGGGCAGGCCCATTGTCCTTTCCCTTTTTGTTTCCTGTTTCATTTATATTTTTTCCTTCCATGTTTTCTTTTCTTTTATATTATTATTCGTAAATTCCAATTTTTCAAAAAACATCCAGAATTTAGAAAAAAATGAAATTTTCAGAAAATGTTTCGAATTCCAAAAAAAGCCTGTTTAGGAAAATGTTCAGAACTTTAAATTCCAAAAAACAATGATCAGAAAATGTTCAGAATTTTCATATATTTCTAAACCATTATGAGAGAAAGCATCATGGCACTTATAAAAGGAGCATCGACTAGAAGAACTGGTGGTTCCCATTATTGGTGTGCAATAGTAGTTGTCATAATGTTCTTTGTTTTTTTGCGGGGTGCCATAATGGACTTTAATTACCAGTCCGTACATTAACTGTGGATGAAACGTTCAGCTTTTTGCTTCCTTTTCAAGTGGATGATAGGGTAGCAATTCAAGTCAGCAAGTAGGAGTACAATTTAATGACGAAGGCAGGAAGACATAACGATCACCTGATTGTACTAACAGCCATACGTGACATTTTTTCTAATGCCATACATACCACTCTTGGCAGATATCAGCGCGGATGCTCGACCTGACGCTTGATTTTCCATGTAAGACGGTAAAATGACCGCGCTAGTGGATCGTAGAATTCGTGTATCCATGATAACTTGTGCTGGACTCCGTGAGCCACAGTGAAGAGTTGCCATGACTGTTTAGGACAAGTCTCTGCCTCTCTGACTCGACATCCTTGGAGGACTACCGAAGCTTGAGGGTCATCACTGGTCTGCTCTCCTCGGCAGCTTTGGCTTCATCAAAAATTAAATTAAGGTCAATGATTTTCATGGTGCCATGATTTCTAAAGAAACCTTCTCATTTCTCGATTTTAGCACAAAAAGGACATAGCCGTCACATCAT
This sequence comes from Aegilops longissima, assembly GCA_021605205.1. Classification (NCBI taxonomy): domain Eukaryota; kingdom Viridiplantae; phylum Streptophyta; class Magnoliopsida; order Poales; family Poaceae; genus Aegilops; species Aegilops longissima. The sequence continues at coordinate 6,524,932 of CM038677.1, forward strand.
AGAATATGAGCTCATATAGAACTTTTTTTTGAGCCGAAGTTCATACAAAACTTGTTAATGCAGACCATTAATTTTTTTACCCGCAAGCAATGTTGAAGTTCATATTAAATTACATTCCATCTCACGGATTATTACTCCGTTCCAAAGCGTACCTCATCTTCTTCTGCTTGAGCACATGAAAAAACACCATGTTAAATTAAATTTAGCAAACAAATTAAAGTATTTGAATAATAGGATCATGTGATAATAACTGACCTACATTGCTGTTTGCTTCCCAAACAAAGTTACATTTCAAATTGCACATTAAATTCTTTTATTCAAGTTTACGGGATATTTGAGATTTCGATGAACTCACCAGCCCATGGACAGGACGAATACTTATACATGGACAAAATTTAATTTTGAAATGAGCTACGTACATCTCCAGATGATGATAAGAGTACAAAAGAGGCAACGACAAATGTGTGTCCAAATGAGAAAAGAAGCTACACTAGATTTTGCTTTAGGTCAGATCCATTCTTTTTAGGACTGATAAGGGAAATAAAACTCCCCACACTAGTTAATTTGCATTGCCATCACCATCATAATTGTTGTTAATCCTCATCACATTGGACAAGGTGGTACAACTTCTGTAACTAAGTTCGTAGCAATAACATGGCTCTTTCAGAAATGTAAACATGACCTTCCAGCATATTTATGGGAACTACAACAAGAATGAGGGTTTTCTACTTTCTGAATTAAACTTTTAAAATTGAATGATATTTTTCTAAACCATTACGAGACAGAGCATCTTGGCACTAAAAAAAGGAGCATCGACTATAGGAACTGGTGGTTGCCATTATTGCTGGGAAATAGTAGTCATCATAATGTTCTTTGTTTTCTTGCGGGGTTCCATAATGGACTTTAATTATTAGTCCGTACGTATACTGTGTGGATGAAAAGTTAAGCTTTTTGCTACCCTTTCTCGTGGATTACACGCAAGCACTTTTGGTATATACGTACCAAGGCATGTAGACTCAAGATCACATGGTTGTACCAGCTGTGCGTGTTTAAGTGTCAATAGTCCTCCATAGTCGTGGATGCACATTGTGACACTAGACTTTCCAAGTACGATGGCGAAATGGCAGCGCTGGTGGATGCTCGAATCCTTGTGTCCATGATCAGCTGTGCTGGACTCCCCGTGCCACAAGGAAGAGTGATGACGACATACTATTTAGGACAAGTCTATTGCCACAACGTCCATGGAGGACTACTGAGGCTTAAACGTCATCATTTCTTGTTTTGCTTGCCAGCTGTGGCTCCATCTAAAATTAGAGTCAGGGTATTGTTTTTCGTCATGGCATAATTTATGTTGAAGCCTTGTCATTTCACCGTTGGTAGCACAAAAATAACTTCGTAGTTACAGATAGAATATGCTTTCTTACGGAACTTGTTAATGAAGATCATTCAATTTGTTAGGTAAGAGACAAATGAAGTAGCCGCCACACGCAGCCACCTCAGCTACAAAAAAGGCCGAGGGTTCCTCTGACTCCCGGCTGCACCGCCGCTAGTCCGTTTTGTCTCCGATGGCCTTAATGCCATGGGGCGCATTTGATGCCAGACCTTGCTAGTGGGAGGGCTCTGTTTTTACATGTTTCTTCTAGTTTTGTGAGGGATTGTGTCCTGCTCAGGAAGACAAGATGGTGGCGGATCCCAGAAGATGGAATCTCCTCGCCTACCCATGTCCCGGTGATGCATATAGCATCGCCGGTGTGTCTCTGTCAGATATGTCTTTTTTGATTTGCTGTAATGTATTTATCATTCCTTTACATTCGAGTCTCTTTAGGTTGGATCCTTTCGATCTACGCTACTCTTCATCGGCGGCAGTTGCTTTTCTGGTGCGCTGGTTTTATGGGGTCTTAGCACGACGACTTACCGATTGTCTACTACAACAAGTTCTCCCCGGTGGTCATTGTATGCGGCCTTAGCACGACAACATCCTGGTTTTCTACTACAACAAGGTTTGCCCAGCTCCGGCTAGGGAGGGACAAGGACGGTGGCATGCCTTCGGCATATGCTTTAGTGCTTGTAATCGCTGCTAGGAACATATCTGGATGTAATTTTTATTATTTTTGGTGTTCACTGCCATGATTGAAGATAATAGATCGGAAATTTTCTCGCAAAGAAAAAACATCTTTTTACCTATAATTAGTATTTGACGTACATATTATGTTTCATCCCAACTCAAGCATTATCACTCCTTTCTAAGCCAACCTCATCTACTTCTACATGAGCACTTGAAAAAACACACCATTTACTTTAATCTAGCAAACTAATGCACTGATTTTAATAACAAGATTATCTGATAAGAATTGACCTACATTGCTGCCCGCTTCCCAAACAAAATCACATTCGAAATCGCACATTGAAAACTTTTGTCTCAACAAATTTACTGGATATTTCATATTTCGATTGTCCATGAATTTATGTGGAGGAACAAAAGTTGAATTTAGCTGACGATGGATACGACTTATACCAGGATGAAATTTAAATTTGTAGTTAGTTACATGTGCCAATTTCATGATGATAAGAGAACAAAAGTGGCCAAGGACACACGTCAAGTATAGGCCGCGTGGACATTTTCTTTATCGTCAAATCAAATGTTTAGGGGTGATATGGGAAAAAGAAACTCCGTACACAAGTTAATTTGCATTGCAAACACCACCATTATTTTGGTTAACCCTCATCAGATTGAACTTCCTGGTCGAGTACATCTTTTCTAAATTAGTATGTAGAAATAACATTGCTCTTTCAGAAATGTGAACATGAACTTCCAACAAATTTAACTGAACTTCTCAACGGAGCATCGACGACAAGAACTGGTGGTTGCCATCTCTTTCCGCAGTATTAGTCACCATGATGGACTTTGTTACTTTGCGAGGCGAATGATGGTCATTAATTATTTGTCCGTAAAAAATATTAACTGTGTGGATGAAATGTTCAACTCTTGCTACCCTTTCATGTCGATGAGAGGCCAGCACTTCTGGTCTGTACGTGCAATTCTTGTCAATAACAGTGTAATACTCCCTCCGGTCCCTTTTACTCAGCGCATAACTGCAGACCTGGATAGCAATGAGGACAGCGTTTTCGTTTTTGACTAGTAGTAATTTGCCGATCACTAGAGTAAAGCAATACGGAAGAGCTGGGCCGTAATAAATATGCATACATGATCTCTTCGATTGCCTATCCCGGTTCTTGGTTTGTCTCCCCCCACCAGCGTAACAGTAGGAAGGAGAGCACATAATGCATGCATGGGATTGATTGCATGAGAGCCGGAAGGTGCGGGGTAGAATAGGAAAACGCCCAGAAAAAAGGGAATGCGCAGAGCAATACGGAAAAAACAAAAAATAGTTAGGCGCAAACTAAAAAGGAAAGGAGGGAGTAATAAAGGCAGAAGAGACTTAACGATCACATGATCATACATAACCACGTGGCTTTTTTAGAGACACAATACATGCATACCAATCATGGCAGACATCGACGTGGATGCACCTCGGGAACCTCGGATGCAGAAATGGCCACACTATTGGATGCTAGACTGGAATTCTTTTGTCATCTCGGTCTGCAGTAGTAGTCGCCGTCATGGTCCTTAACTACCAGTCCGTACGTAAGTGTGTGGAAGAAACGTTCATCTTTTGGCTCCCCTTTCAGGTGCATGAGAGGATAGCAATTAAAGTCAGCAAGCAGGAGTACAATTTAATGTTGAAGGCAGGAAGATATAACGATCACATGATTGTACCAATAACGCTACATGGCTTTTTTTTATAAATGCCATACATACCACTCTTGGCAGATATCAGTGTGGATGCTCGACGTGACGCGTGACTTTCCACCTACAACGGTGAAATGACCGCGCTAGTGGATCCTAGAATCCGAGTATCCATGATAAGTTGTTTTAGGACAAGTCTTGGCCTCACGCGCTACAACTTCCATTGAGGACTAACGAGGCTTGACCATCGTCGCTGTGCAGCTCTGCTCGCCAGGGTTGGCTTCATCTAAAATTAGATTAGGTCAATGATTTTCGAAATGCCATGATTTCTCAAGAAGCCTTCTCATTTCTCCATTATTAACACAAAAAGGACATAGAAGACACACTAGAATTTGAGTTCATACAAAACTTGTTAATGCAGACCATATAACTTTTTTACCTGCAAGCAATGTTGAAGTTCATATTAGATTACATTCCATCTCACGCATTATTACTCCCAATAAGTGTACCTCATCGTCTTCTGCTTGAGCACATGAAAAAACACGTTAAATTAAATTTAGCAAACAAATGAAAGGATTTGAATTGTAGGATCATGTGATAAGAACTGGCCTACCTTGCTGTCTGCTTCCCAAAGAAAATCACATTTCAAGTTGCACATTAGATTTTTTTATTGGAATCAAGTTTAAGGAATTTTTTAGATTTCGATGAACTCACCACACCATGGACACGACGAATACTTATACATGGAAACAATTTAAATTTGAAATGAGCTACGTACATCACTGGATGATGATAAGAGAACAAAGATGGCAACAACAAACGTGGGTTCCAAATGAGAAAGGAGGCCACGCTTGATTTTGATTACGTCAGATCGATTCTTTTCAGGACTGAAAAGGGAAATAAAACTCACCACAGTAGTTAATTTGCATTGCCACCACCTTCATTATTTTTGATAATCCTCATCACATTGAACTAGGTGGTACTACTTCTGTAAATAAGTTCGTAGGAATAACATGGCTCTTTCAGAAATGTGAACATGACCTTCCAGCATATTTATGGGAACTAGAAAAGGAAAGAGGTTTTTCTACTTTGCGAATTAAACTTTTAAAATTTAATCATATGTGTCTAATCCATTTTGAGACGACGCATCATGGCACTAATAAAAGGAGCATCGACTACAGGAACTGGTGGTTGCCATTATTGGTGTGCAATAGTAGTCGTCATAATGTTTTTTGTTTTTATGCGGGGTGCCCTAATGGACTTTAATTATTAGTCCATACTTATACTTTGTGGATGAAACTTTAAGCTTGTTGCTACCTTTTGTCGTGGATTATAGGCAAGCACTTCTAGTATATACGTACCAAGGCATGTAGACTCAAGATCACATGGTTGTACCCGCTGTGCGTGTTTAAGCGTCAATAGTCCTCCATAGTCATCGATCCACATTGCGACACTGGACTTTCCAAGTACGATGGCGAAATGGCAGCGCTAGTGGATGCTCGAATCCTTGTGTCCATGATTAGCTGTGCTGGACTCCCCATTCCATAAGGAAGAGTGGTGACGACATACTATTTAGGCCAAGTCTCTTGCCACAACGTCCATGGAGGACTACTGAGGTCTAAACATACGTCATCATTTCTTGTTTTGCTTGCCAGCTATGGCTCTATCTAAAATTAGAGTCAGGGTATTGTTTTTCGTCATGGCATGATATATGTTGAAGCCTTGTCATTTCACCGTTGGTAGCACAAAAATAACTTCGCAGTCACAGATAGAATATGCTTTCATACGGAACTTGTTAATGAAGATCATTCAATTTGTTAGGTAAGAGACAAATGAAGTAGCCGCCACACGCAGCCACCTCAGCCACAAAAAAGGCCTAGGGTTCCTCTGACTCCCGGCTGCACCGCCGCTAGTCCTTTTTGTCTCCGATGGCCTTAATGCCATGGGGTGCATTTGATGCCCGACCTTGCTGGTGGGAGGGCTCTGTTTTTAAATGTTTCTTCTAGTTTTGTGAGGGATTGTATCCTGGTCAGGAAGACAAGATGGTGGCGGATCCCAAAAGATGGAATCTCCTCGTGTAGCCCTTCCCGGTGATGCATATAGCATCGCTGATGTGTCTCTGTCAGATCTGTCTTTGTTTGATTTGCTGGAATCTATTTATCGTTCCTTTACATTCAGGTCTCTTCAGGTTGGATCCTTCCGATCTACGCTACTCTTCATCGGCTACAGTTGGTTTTCTGGTGCGCTGGTTCTATGGGGCCTTAGCACGATGACTTTCCGATTGTCTACTACAACAAGTTTCTCCCGGTGGTGGTTCTATGGGGCCTTAGCACGACAACTACCTGATTTTCTACTACAACAAGGTTTGCCCAGCTCCGGCTAGGGAGGGACAAGGATGGCGGCATGCCTTCGGCTCGCTTTAGTGCTTGTAAACGCCGCAACGTGGTCCATATATCTGGATGTAATTTTTATTATTTTTTGTGTTCGTTGTATTGCCATGATTGAAGATGAATAGATTGGAAGTTTTCCCGCAAAGAAAAAAACATCTTTTTACCTATAATTAGTATTTGATGTACATATTATGTTTCATCCCAACTCAAGCATTATCACTCCTTTCTAAGCCAGCCTCATCTACTTCTACATGAGCACTTGAAAGAACACATCATTTACTTTAATCTAGCAAACTAATGCACATATTTTAATAACAAGATTATCTGATAAGAACTAACCTACATTGCTTCCCGCTTCCCAAACAAAATCACACTCGAAATCGCACATAGATATCTTCTATCTCAATAAATTTTTTAGAATTCTGGCTGAATATTAGTCTTACTGTTATTTCTTATCATTTTCCTGGATTTTTAAATATATACTACTGAGAATAAGTTCTCGAATTTCCAGTGTTATTGCTACTCTCCATTTTCCTGAATTTACTTCAGAATATTGATATCAGGTGGAGTGCAGAATAAAATTAATATTCACAAAGATGGTAGCGTTGCTGAATTATACACAAAGGTTCGAGCTAGCTGTATACACAGAAAAATAATTTTTTACATGTGAGAAAAATTTAGTGTGGCATTAGGACTGTGGTTAATGCGGCCATGTATAGGCTGAATTTTTCCAATTACCAAATTTTCCAAAGAAAAAAAATCATGAACTTTGAACACCTCTATATATTTTCCAATGATAGTAATTTATGTTCATGACTAAACTAATTAGAGTAACTGGCAACAATCATGTTCAAATTAAATACTATGTTTTCTATGTTATCTATTCGATTTCACTGAAAGAAGGGAGAAGAGTGTTTCCCCCCAAATGTTGCTCTGGACGTCATGTACTATAACGCTGGAATTTTATCGCATTAAATATTATCAGCGAAGTGCTTATGGTAAATTTATTTCTTAAAGACATTATTGGGGCTGAGTAACTAACCAAAGTAAAAATAAGCATGATCTTTCATGTCTCACTTGATTCTCAATTTCTATAGGTATGAAATGATTCCTCTCTCGATGGATCCCAGTTTATATTCCCGTTGCCTGAGAAATATGTCAGTGTTGGTGTGATCAAATATCAGTAAATTATTTCTAAGGGCAGAGTTAGAATGATGTATGCAATTGTTATTTTCAGAAGGTTGCTAGCCTGCCATTTTATTTATGCATTAGCTACATGTAAGTTATTACACATAATGACCCTTTTTTCAGCGGTTCATGCAATTAATTGTTTCACCTATTAACTGAGAAAATGTTATCAAGTGCTTCACCCATCTTTAAGAAGGCGCGTTTTTTTCCAGTTGCTCCCATTCTGGTTACATGTCCGGCGTCACTAATTCGTGAGTGCAACTATGTTTTTCTTGAATTACCATGCAAGTTGATCTTCGCATCGGCTAAGGTTCTCAGTCCACCACATTAATTTTGACTGAATAATATTTGTTTGTGATCGAGAAATCATGTATATAGTATTGTACTCAATAGGTTGTAAAGGTTATTCAGACACCCGTTGTCATTCAACTCATTTTCTTATGTATCTTAGTCATTACCGCCAAGAACTAAGTGTAAAATTATAGCTATTTTTCCTATGGATAAGTGTAAAATTATAGCTACCCTTTTTTCAGTGGTTCATGCAATTCATCTGTTTGGATATTAATATTTACAAAGTATTTCTTTCTATATTCTTGTTAAGAACATTAGTAACACCAAAGTTATTTACAGTTTAATTAGCATCGGTCTCTTTTTCTATTGCTAGGCCGTGCAAACTCATGGGTTGATGACTAGTAATACCTAGTACACGTACGAGCAGTACTGTTCTGTCATGCTAATTCAGACTAGCAACAGTACTCCCCATTCATTGAGCTACCAAGCCATACCTAGTAGACGTACGAGCAGTACTGTCCTGTCATGCTAATTCAGACTAGCAACAGTACTCCCCTTTCATTGGGCTACCCGTTCATTGAGCTACTTTGGACTACAAACAGTACTCCCCATTCATTGAGATACCAAGCCACACCTCTTTGCGATTGCATCCGTTAGACCAACTTGAAATTAGATACAAAGACTAGCTTGAAATTAAATGCACCTTAACCCATAGCTGAAGGGCGTTCCCATGGTGGTATATATGCAAGAAAATTGGGTGAACTTCCTCACCAGAATCTATCAGTGCATGGTTAAAAAACTACTAAACATATTTGCTTCAGTGATCACCACTAGAATAGACGTCTTTATGGAGTGTCGGACTTTCTGCCAAGTGTATTCTGTCGGACACTGTAAAACCTTATCCGAGCTTACCGTTGGGTCGAAAGGTATATACTCCACTACTCTAGAAAACTAAACATATAATTCGAAATGTGTGTGAAGTGAAAGGAACTGAAATTTCAGGCAGACACGTGCACAAGTAGCTAATTTGACGATGTTTTGTAAACTCGTTATGTTCCTCAAAGTTGAGAAGTACGTCCATCCTTTCCGTGCTCATTTTCATCAAATAAAAACCTTGACGAAGTGCTGTCTTGTTCAAAGAGTCGTGCGCTTGGTAAGATCATGTGATCGTTATTACCTCTTCTTGTCTTCCGACGATTAATAAGACCTAGTACACATACGAGCTGTGTTGGCCTGTTATGCTAGTACGCACTAGCTACTACACTCCTCATACATTGAGCTACCGAGTCTTGATTGTATTTTGCCTTCTTGGCTAGCGGTCCGGTGTGTACAAAGTGTTGATAGTAGAAGTGGTTGAATGAAAGAAAGGCTACTGATTTCATTGATTCTCAAGATATATATACACTCTGAAGAGGTGCCTTATAGAGGCGGTAGTTACACTAGTAGAAAACAGGGCTTTTGTTAAGGCCTGGCCAGCCCATTAGTCCCGGTTCAGTCACGAACCGGGACCCATGGGGGCATACGTCCCGGTTCGTGCGCCAAGGGGGGCGGCCGGGCCTCGTGGGGCATTCGTCCCGGTTCGTCTGGACCCTTTTGTCCCGGTTTCAGACACGAACCGGGACGAATGGGCATCGCACCTGGCCCACATCCATTGGTCCCGGTTCGTGGCTGGAACCGGGACCAAAGGGTGGCCTTTAGTCCCGGTTCCATCCACGAACCATGACCAATGAGGTGGCTATATATACCCCTCACCCGCGAGCAGAGCACTCGACTGCTCTGTTTTTTTCTGGCCGGCGAGGGAAGGGCTTTGTGGTGCTCTAGCTCACCTCCTATGCACATGAGGTGTTTGATGCAATGCCCGAGCTACACTACTAGTCTGGGTCCAAAGCCAGACCGGCACTAATGGACCGAACGAAAGGCCTGCTTTCTACTAGTGATTTATATTTTTCACATTAACTTTATGCTTTTAAGTTTTGACACACATGGTTGAAATTTAGATCATCAAGCGTTCTATTTTGGGTTACAACGCAAAACAAAAAATAGCAGATATAATATTTAGTGCTAGAAATAACAAAATATAGTAGGAGAGTTTGTACGCATTCTTGTACTATGGAAATACCACTTGCGTTATGTCCCTGTTGATCGTGGCATATGAAGGGTTTAAATAGGTTAATAAACCATAAACAATGATTTAAACAAGTTATTTTAGTCCAAAACATTAGTTGATACCTTAAATTAGAAGGGTCCACCTTGCCAATTGTCGGGTATTTGCTTTTCTATATGTACTAATAGAGAGGAAAACTCTTATGCCCTCTTGTCGCACTTTTCTTGCATAAGACTCCCTATTGTTCTTGAAATCAACCTATGGAGTAGGTTTCAATTAGTCCAGAGAAACATTTTATAGTTTGCAGAAAACCCCCTAATATTTGGGTTAATCAACTCGTAGTCCATATCAAATGTTTATTAAAATCCATACCTTTTAAAGTCTAACTCGGACTTCAACATATCATATATGAAATTTCATTAGAAAAATGTGCAGAATCTAAATATGGTTTTATTTTACCTGTTAACCATTTTTCAAATGCTATTTAGGATGTAACCTTAATAAATAGCGCATGGTCCGTCTTTTTTTGTAGCTATGTCGATCCGGATTGAAAATGAACACCTCAACAAAATCAGATTGGAGGCGAAAAAAACAATCTATAGCCACAGATGCTCGCCTCGCCAAAACCTTGTAGCGAAAAAAAAGAAAGAAGATTTCTCATCTTATGCTGAGAGAGACAGAGAGACACTTTAGGATTGAGCACATTTAAATGCGTTGTGATTGTGTGAGCACTGAGGCCAGTGCCGACGAGTGAGGGAAGGAGGACAAGGGGCAACAAAGATGGGACACCATGTGTGTTGAAATAAAAGGTGTTGCCCTATTGGGTGTTTTTGTCATCATTATTGAGTTAGGGGCATGTGGTATTCATTATTTTCTCTCGTCTCAACGCACACGCTCTTTTGCTAGCACACGAATCCTTAAACAATTTGAACACATCAACTGTACACCTACATTTTTCCCTATATATACGCACATAGGTGCCAGGGCAGACCGGAATTAAGAGCTTATTATACGAACTAAGTGCGAGAAAACAGAGCATAATGACCATCGTAGTGTCCAAATCATCGCCGGTGGTGATCACTGGCCTGCAGGAGAAGGGGACGGCAACCGGTTCGATCATCAAGCTCTCCTCTTTCCATAAGTGTTTCGTGCCTATTCTTCTCTCGCTGCTCCTCATCTTACACCAGCCAATCGACGACCCCGTTATGGGATACTAGCTACAGATCTTAGTCCTAAGAAGCTGCTTGCTAGCCTCCAGTCTGACAGAGAACAAGCTCCTTAAACCTCATGGTGACCAATAAACAGTTTAACATGTTATGCTCGAACGTGCGGGGAATAAATTCTGAAGCCAAATAGCTCGATATTCGAAAAGCTATAGATATTAGTGGTTGTTCGATAGTTTGCTTCCAAGAAACTAAACGTACTACGTTTGATATGGCTTTTGTTAAGCTCTTCTGTCCTAAAGTTTGATAAATTCTCAATGAGTTCACAAATTCTAGAAACACTTCATCGTATTTCAGAACTTCCACAAATAACAAGTTTGATAATCTCAGTACCTTTGATATTCCCATGCATTTCAATTTATTCAGATGTGCTTCAGTTTATGAACTGCAATTGTACATCAATCTCACACTCATTTCATATGAATGTCAAATCCATTTCAGAAATAAAATTTAAATACATATTGCATTCGAAATAAAATAGCAAAAGGGAGACCTAGATGAGTCACAAGACCGGTTTGTTGGTAGCCGATGATGTTGGCTGTGTCAGTCATTGAGGCATGATACTAGAGAAGTGGTTCAAGCATGCCATGTCGGTGTCAACGAAGCCAGACCACCATGTGGGTGGCAGCCACGTTGTTTTCGGAAGAAAGATCCACTATGATAGGATGTTGCTACCGTCGCTTATTTTGATTCGACATCTGCCAACGTTACAGATGTGATGCCGGTCAGATTAGGTTTCCGGTAAGTACAATGGTCTACAACGATAGCCGGTGATGACATGCCTAGGAACCACTCCGACTACCACCACACTCTTGGAGGACACATCCGGGTCACCAGAGGGAGGTTCTCTTTGTTCGGTCGCTTGAGGCAGAGGAGGAAATAGATCAGAGCATTTTTTTTGACTTATCATTCTCTAGGTTGGTAAATACACCTTCACTTTAGGGAAGTAGCAAATTGGTTGGTTCCGAAGCTGAAATGCTGGGGTAGACTGGCAGCCAAAAATTGGTTAGCTGAAAAACCTCTTTGACTCAGATCTTAGCTTTTGGAAGCAAAAGTTGGCAACAGTAAAAAAATACACAAGCTGATGTTCATGAGGACCTGAAAGGTATATGTTAGACTCCATTAGTGTTAAACAACTTGAATATGTATGTTCCCATCGGAATATTTCAGTCCATGTAGCACACAACTCTGGTTACTGGTTGTGTGGTGGGAATGATAGTGGATGGCGGTTAGAATCGAGGATTGCATGGCCTCCTTTCCACTAGGTAGCACCATCCGGATGTCCTGGAAATTTAGCTGGATTGTTGCCAAGTAAAGGAAGATGGAAATCACCTTTATACTATATAAAAATGACACGGCCATTAGCAACATAATTGAGAGAAGATGTCCACCCATAAAAAAGTTTCTCTCATCGTAACGCATGAGCATGTTTACTAGTAATTGGTAAAAAAGATGTGAGCCTATAATTGAGTCGAGGAACAGAAAGTATATACTTTTCTAGGAAAAAGCAAACATCTAAAGTGCGAGTACGGCAGTCAAAGGATCAGAATTCCTTGCACACATGCACAAGTTGTAAACTAATCAAGGCGCGCTTTGTGGCTCCCTATTTCGTCGAATGTTAGAGGTAAATCTAGCTTTCACATGCTCATTATCATTATCAAATATAAACCTCGAATCTTACAGATCATACGGTTCGCTTGACTAGGAAATGTACTCACTTGTTTAAAGAAATGTAAGTTTGGAAGAATAATGTGATCGTTAAATTAGTTTCCCACTGTCACCATTAATAACACCTAGTACACGTATGAGCAGTGCTGTCCTGTCACGCTTGACTGGGAAATGTACTCACTTCTTTAAAGAAATGTAGATTTGGAAGAATCATGTGATCTTAAATTAGTTTTCCCAGCGTCACCATTAATAATACCTAGTACATGTGCAAGCAGTGCTGTCCTGTCACGCTAATACAACCAAGCAACGTTACTCCCCATTCATTGATCTACCGAGCCACGCCTCTTTCAGATATATAGCATCCGTCAGACTAACTTAAAATTAGATACAAAGAATAACTTGAAGCTAAATGCACGTAAACCCGTAACTGAAGGCCGTTCACATTGCAATACGCTAGAAAATTGGGTATACTTTCTCACCAGAATATGTAAATGCCTGGTTAGAAAATCAATAACTATACCAAGTGTTGGAAATTTTGCTGAGTACATTTTATTGGACACTGTAAAACCTGATCCGATCTTACGAGTACAAGTTGTAAACTAATTAAGGCATGCTATGTATACTGCTTACGGTCCTCGAAAGAGAAAAGTACATCCGTCTTTCCTGTTGTGATTATCATCAAATAGTAACCTCGAATCCTTAGATCAAACGGGCCAGTTTAATGGAAAATTTACTCTCTTCTTCAAAGAGACGTGCGTTTGGTGAGATCATGCGATCATTAAATATGTCTTCTCGCGTTAACCACTAATAATACCTAGTACACATACAAGTTGTCTTTCGTTTCATGCTAGTATGGACTAGCAACTGTACTCCTCATACATTGAGCTATTAGTCTTGATTTTAATTTGGTTTGTTGGCTGGTGGTCCTTTGTGGAAAGGCTTGACTTATTCGCAAAAGAAAACGTGTAAAGACTAGAGTCCTACTGTATTTTTAGTTTTTACAGGTCTGTGTCTACGTGTCATGTTACATGATCTTTATAATATTAATTCGACACGTACGACCATGTAGATTCATTGTGTTACACATCCACGAATTATCCATGCATCTACCACGTATATCTCACATATAACAAGGAGTTATTTTCTCTTTTGTGGGATGCATTTAATGATTGTGTACTGCCTTTCCAACCAAGTAGTTAAAAACCTTTATGTTCCACGTAGGAAAAGTTATAAGCCTTCTTCAAATATACTTCACACACGACATACACTGGGACGATCCTTACACGATGGCTAATCCAACAACTTTCTACAATTTGGTATTTTGCATGGATGGTGGGATATGCAGCGTCGTGCATGTATCGTGTGTGAAGTTTCGTGCGTGCATCAAGGTTTAACCTTTTTTCTGCGGGAGAATATTGGATTTATTCCTCTGGAATAGTGTTACAGTCTGCTAATGCAAAACTAGAGACACTGTCTGGAAGATGGTGCAACGAACAGGTGGTGCTACCTCTAGAATGAGCAATATTAGCTATACAATAAGCATCACTATATTGATGACGATCTAATTTCTGAGGAATAAACCATGCAATTTCAGGAGGAATAAACCCACGCGATTTCAGGAGCTTCTAAATTTCTAGAATAAGATGTTAATGTTCAGATTTGTCCAACGACTCGTCTGTTAATGCAGCGACCAAGACAGAACAATCAGATTGAATGACAACCGGGAAATCTGACCAAGGAAGCAAGATGCATTGGTGTTACGGGATTATGTGTATTTAGATTTGAGGTAAATACACTCTGAGTCATATAACTTACACGCAGTGGTCAGTTTGATGCACAAACTTTTCAAATATGTGATTCCAGTCATCAAACTTCTGCAAATGTGCAAGTACAGTCCCTTCTCCTGTATCTAGTTGTACCATGTGCCCACGTGGCGTGCCAGTATGATGGCGACCCACATATCTGTGTCTGGGAGAAATAAGGATAAGGAAAATAGCTACACTAAACTGATCGAAGTGTCGTCCTGATAAAAGGCCACTAACTAGAGCAACAACTCAAACGGGATCCAATTGTTGCAGGATTAGCAAACAAGGACGTATTTAGTACTATGTTCACTATGCCAAACAAAGGAAAGATGAACACTAAAAATTTGACGTGTTACTTGGACATAACGGGTCTGTTTGAAAAAATGTCTTATATTGTGGGACGGATGGACTATATTATAACTCCCGTGCATAAATTACATGCACCATCAGGCATTTTTTTTTAAACTCGGAACATGTATATTTTATAGATTTTTGAGCGAAAAGTACTTCTATTTATGTGCTCTAACAATCGATTAATTTTATTCTTGTTTTCTTTATACACGAGCACACTATTGATCCAAAAAAATGCGTTCTCTTTTAGAATTTAATGTTTGTTTCCAGTAAGCACTTTTTTAACACAATACAATTGAAGTCACTCACCACTATGAACACACTCATACACACCCTACCCCTATGAACACCTTCGAGAGACCGAGCCAGCATAGCATCTTCAGATTTTTACGAAGTCACCACAGGCGCCTCGCAATCGATAGGAAAGGTTTCCTCCCACTGAACGAACATCGCCAAAAGCCTGGAGTAAATGAAGAATAGTATGAGCACCATGTGTCGAGTCTAGGACTTGAAGGCTAGTGGGCTGGGGATTTCCTATAAACACTTTAAATTGTTGAAATGCTATATGCATGCAGCCACACAAGCATGACTTTCTGAAAGTTAAATGTACACCACGAGCTTGCTAGTTACTCAACTGGGGACGATCATATGCGCATGAATGTGACCTGCACGTCTAAGTCTACCGGTGTGTACAAAATTCGTGTGCCATATTTTGTAAATGAATATTGTGTTTTGTTTAATATTAAAGTATAGAAAATCTGTTTATATCAATACAAACATGAAATGTTGTCCGATCTCGTGGTTAGCTCATGTTTGCGTTTGGGCACCAGGTCGCCGTTTCAAACCCCCCAACATCCCTTTCTTTGAACTATTATTTAATTTGTATGCTTTTTTTGAAAGGGTATAGAATGGAGTTATCGACCTAAAGCAACAAAAATCATTTTGTTTGGTGGTTATCTACGCTAGAGTAATCTCGGCGGGTCACCAGTTTGAATCACCATCTGATCTTTATTATCTTTCTCAGTATGAATGCATTTATATTGTTTGCTGATTAACTGGATCCCACGAGTGTGTGACCTTAGTTCACCGGCTTTTATTGGTAACTAAATAAAAACTGAGGGTGCTATAGGAAAAAAATCAATCATGCAGGGTTCACCCCACGCCTCCCAACTCTCGTCACCGACATGTGGGCCGCCTTCATACGAGCGCACCAAATAAGCATATGACACAGCTGGATACGGGGCGTATTTGCACGTTGGCTGAAGTTTGATGACCTATATAACGTATTATACAAGTTTGTGCACCAAACTGAACCCCGCTTGCAATTTCTTGGTCTTATGGTGGCTTTACCTCTTTAGTTTTTGTTAATATAATGTATGCTATCAGAGGCTCAATCTACAAGGAGTAGCGTCTCTAGCCAGTACTAGCATGATAGGCTAAGAATTCTCGTACATGTACTAATTATTAATGGTTTCACTAGTACGACTTAAATATTGCGATGATCATACGAAAGGTACAACTATGAAAATACTAAATTCCCATCAAACTACCCGTATAGTCCGTAGTATCCAAGTTTATTCAACAATGATAAATGCATGAAAGCTATACTTCTCTCGCTTTCAAGTGAAATAGCGTGCACGTCATCCACAAACCAGAGACTGCATCCATTCATACATCAGGGGGACTAGTCCATAGACAGTGATGCGGCCGCCGACTGTCCAACCATAGCCACATACATTTTCAAACATTTGGCTAAATGAACCTGCTAAAAGAAAACATCTGGTTAAGTTAAGGCTACTAAGCACGCAACTGTTGCTTCCGCAGAATGAACCTACTATGCAGCCCCCTAGATTTGGTTCCGGTTTGCGGATTTTAGAAATCTGGACTGGTATGCGGACCGATACATGACGGCCTTCAATGGCATACTGCATCCGGACAGCACAGTCCAGACATATGCGGGCGATTTGAGGATAAACCTTGGTGATGCCCTGACTTAGATTTTCACAATTGAAAAATAAGATAAGTAGTTTTAAAAAATTCTGAAAAAATTACACATCGATACATGGTATTATTACTGCAATATATATGTAATTTTCGCGACTAAATACGTACTGATGTGAGCTACACAAAAAAGTAAAATGATGATTTCCTAACAATGCACTATTCACTATGAAATCTCATCGTTTTGTTTTTCTAGACCACATCAAAATATATTTTATCATGAATTTTTGCAGAGATGAAGTATACATCCCTATATACGTATGTATTTGTTTTCGCGATGTTTTGAAACTTCATAAAATGAAATTTTCAAAGTATCTAGCTCCATGGTGCTCGGGATCCAAAATTCCAGTGTCTCACATAATTGTAAATAGATCGAACAATGTGTGACTTGGTTTACAACATGCGCTCATGCACCATAAATTCAATTTCTTACACTGTGCATGTACTTGAATTTTTAGTTTGTTCTCTACAAAAGTGCAGTGTTTGGTTCTCAACTTACGTATTGGTTCAGATCAAGTTTTACGCATCAGCTTGAATTTAACAATTACAAGCCAGCTCTTAGTCTTTTCTAAATCACACAAACTCTGGAACTTCTACCGGCCCAAACCGTTATGGTGCTCATTTTTTTCATCTCATCTAACACAACTATCCTCTCTCCCTCTAGGTAATAATAGCAAAGGCGGGAACACACAGCGATGATATAATCCTACCAAATGTATGCTTCTGAGAAGTGCACATTTTCCATTCAAGTGACCTATGTAATCCCAGGTTATTTAATGATGAGCACGGCAAAGCTTGAGTTTTTTGCTTCCGAGGGAAAATAGCCAGCACACAAAGCGTGCTCTTCCACTTAGCGTGCCACCAGTAGAGGTGGCAGCAATAACGACTATTATGATTCTATAATCTTCAGATGTATGTGTTGTGCCTATTTTATCCCAAGTATTTGGATTACATTGTCATGCCCATCTAATTTTTTTGTGACTAAATTTCTTGCAAAGTTTTTTTGATTGGATCATTGGAAAACAAAAGAATATTCCCAAGAGCCTGAAGCCAACAGGAAATTACAAATGGAATAGTTCAAACATGACTTTTGGAAATATTCCAAAATCCTGTGGATCTAATAAGATGGAGAAAATATGTCAGAATTCCTATCTTCAAAAATTCATCAAAAATCTGTCGAATGAGTGAGAGCATCAAACAAAAAAGAACACAACGAAAAATGTTGAATTGGAGGAATCGATAAGACAAAATTAATGTATAATTTTTTGCTTAGTTGTGGCACGAGAAAACATAAATTTCTTTTCTAATAAAGATTAACTCATGTCATTGTTGTGTTCAAACATAGAAAATTTACATAAGATTGGAGGCGACGAAAAACTGTATTCATTCTAATGCACATGCAGAGTAAGGGTGGGAAACAGAAACAATGGTCTAAGACATTAATGAATAGTTATTATTTCAATGTTTATAGTTACTTATTTTTATTCTATAATTGCTATGGCTCTTGAATAGGAGATTCGTAGGAAAACTCTATTGCGTGTGTGGAGGCATAAACACCAAATAGATCCATAGTCCTGCTTCTAAGACAAAATCTGGTATTGTAGATGAACTTGTTTTCCTAATCATAAACATGGTTAAAGTAACAAAGATGCCGAGGGAAATGAAACCGCATCATGGTTCTAACTATGGTGTTGCGTAGACCCAACTTATGACAACTGTCTAATTCCCATCGTAACTTAGTTATAGGTATTATAATATTATCTATTATCATTTACTCATAGCCTTAGATCATGAGAATATCGTAGGCCTTCATACCGGGTTTTTCAAATGTTTTCTGTCACATGGAGTTCATACAGGTAGCTTACGAGCATGGTGGAAAACTATGTCAAGGTTCTCGATTATTCGAGACAGAGATTTGCTCCTCCGATGTCATAGTGTAGTTAGCATCAACTCATTCTTGATACACATGCCTAAAATTTAAAAAATTAAGGTTACTCATCTATAGTAGGTTTGTTCTCTTTTTAAAATCTAATCATAACAAAATCCTATGATAGAAATTATTTCAGTTTTACGAATTGACTTTGTAACGGCCAACACAAATGATTAAAATTCAGATCGTCAAGCATGCTAGTTCGGGATAAAAAAAGAATGAACAAAAAGAAGATAAATATTTTGTAATCCTAAAGTAAACAGACATAATCTAAATAAAATATGCTTAAACTAGTATGTCCATAACCTTAATGTCATTGTAAACAATTGGTGCTTAGTTTTTTCCAGATTAATATTCCAGTTTGCAAATTCATTTTAATTGCATTGGTGCTAAATTTCAAGAATCATATCTCATAACAATATTATGTGTAGACTCGAATGATAATTTTACTGAGAAATTTTATTTATGTTTTACACTTTAATTAGTAATTTTGGCTGTGTTTTTACACTGTCAACACAAAAATCAGATATAATTAATGTATACCATGTGTTTTACTTCCATCTCCAAGTGTAGTTAGCTATGGGTCATTCGTGGCACGCTTGTATTCAAAAGTTGTATCCGTTACACGTTTATATGAGTTTGGATTTATATTTCCGACATTAAGTTTGTGTTGTTAAGTTCTGACACACACGGTAGAAATTTAGATCATCAAGCGTTCTATTTTGGTTACAACACAAAACAAAAATGAGCATACATAATATTTAGTGCTAGAAATAACATAAATATAGTAGGAGAGTTCGCATACATTCATGGACTAAGGAAATACCATTTGCGTTTTGTCTCTGTTGAACATGGCATATGAAGGCTTTAAATGGGTTTATAAAACATAAACAATGATTTGAACAAGTTATTTTAGTCGAAAACATTAGTTGATACCTTAAATTAGAAGAGTCCACCTAGCCAATGGTCAGATGTTGGCTTTTCTATATGTTCTAATAGAGAGAAAAACTCTTCTGCCCGCTTGTCGCATCTTTTTTTCTTGCATAAGACCCCCTATTGTTTCTTGAAATCAACCTGCAGACCAGGTTTCAATTATGCCAGAGAAACATTTAATAGTTTGCAGAAAGCCCCCTAATATTTGGGTAATCAACTCATAGTCCGTATCAAATGTTTAAAAATATCCATATCTTTTAAAGTCTAACTCCGACTTCAACATATCGTATGTGGAATTTGATTAGAAAATTGTGTGGAATCTAAATATGATATTATTTTACCTGTTAACCATTTTTCAAATGCTATTTAGGATGCAACCTTAAGAAATAGCGCATGATCCATCTTTCTTTCGTACCTATGTCGATCCGGATTGAAGATGAATACCTCAACAAAATCAGATTGGAGACGAAAGAAATAATCTATAGCCACACATGCACGCCTCGCCAAAATCTCGTAGGGAAAAGCGAATAAGTGGCAACTTCGCCAAAACAATCTGAGGCCAAGGTCGACGAGGGCAGGGAGGGGGATAAGCTGCAACATAGATGGGACGCCATGTGTGTTGAAATAAAGGACATGGCCCTATTGGCTTTTTGAGTCATCGTTATTGATTTAGGGGCATGTGGTATTTATTTTTTTCTCCCGTAGCAAAGCACGCGCTCTTTTGCTAGTACTGCGTAAGATACGGATATAGTTATCCAAACACTACTATGGAAAACCTTATACACAGAATCTTATCAGCAATGTTGTTTAAAAACAAGCGCTATTGCTAATTAGCAGTAGCGCGCTTCAAAAGTGCACGCTACTAACACCCAGTTAGTAATAGCGCGCTAAGGTAAAAGAGCGCTACTACTACAATTGCCAGGGAGTTGCCTCCAAACTATGTATTGTAGTAGCGCCCTTCCCGTACACGTGCTACTGCTAACTAGCCTAGCAATAGCGCATTATGCCAGCACTCGCTACTGCTAAAGTCCCATCCCCTCTCGCGTCGAAGTTTAGTCCTATACTGCTAAGCGAATAGGGTGTTTACCACCTTAAATACGTTACTTCACAAACCATCACAAGCACTTGGTCTTCATTGAACTCTATGTGTAGCATCTGTGGCCGCAATAGGAATCTTCGCCGGTTTTTCTATTGACAATTTAGATTCTACACAAAAAATCATTGATGACTAATGTATTTTTTAATTTTTTGCATGCATAGTCTTAGCAGTAGCGCGTTTGGCAGAAGGCGCTACTGGTACAGGCATAGCAGTAGCGCTTCTACTGCTAAACGCGCTACTGCTACGGGGATTAGCAGTAGCGCTTTATACTGTCCAGCGCTACTGCTAAGTTCAATTTTACCTTCCCCCAACCGCCCGCCCCCACTCTCCCTCTCCACTCTCTCACTCCCCCGCACCCACTCCCATCATCCGCCGCCACCACCATTCCCCGACCACCATCGTCGCCCTCTGCCACCGACGTTCATGCTCCTCCTCCACTGAGGTAATCCCTCCTCCCTACCGCGCCCCTCCCTCCACCACCGGCCACCCCCTCCTCCCTCCTTCCTCCTCCTCCGGCCGCCCCTCCCTCCACCTCCAGCCACCCCCTCCTCCCTCCTCCCTCCTCCTCCGGCCACCCCCTCCTCGCTCCTCCTTCCTCCTCTGTCGGCCCCTCCTCCCCTCCCTCCTCCTCCTGCTGCCCCTCCTCCTCCTCATGCTCCCCACTCCCTCCTCCTCCGCCTCCTTCCTCCCTCCTCCTCCTCTCTCTCCCTCCTCCTCCTCCTCCCCCTCCTCCCAACCCCTCCTCCCTCCATCTCTCCTAAACCCTAAACTTTTTTTGTATTGTTCTTGTATAATGTAGTTTTTTAACTGTTTTAGAAAGAAAATTAATTATTTTTATTTATAGCAAGTGCTTAGTTGAACTAGTTGAATTAATAGGACTATTTTATTTTAGTAAGAAAATTTAGGTATATGAGATTTGATGATCTAATTAAAATTTTACTACAGAAGTAGTTTATTTTATTAATAAAATTAATAGAACTACTTTATTTTTAGTAAGTGCTTAGTTGAACTAGTTGAATTAGTAGAACTAGTTAAATTTATGACATAATCACTTTTTCATCAAAGAATGCCATATGAGATTTGATGATCTAATTAAATTTTTACTCGGTGGAATATGCAAGCTTTGTACGGTCGTGTCTCATTGGAGTGGTCGTCATCCGAGCTACCTCTACTTCCTCTACACCCGAGTTGGTGAGCTAAAAGTCCACTTCCTCTTTATCCACTTCTCGGTGTGTTGAATAGAGTAGAACTAGGGTGTTTAGTCGATGAGCTCATGTGCGAATGCTTCTGGACGCAAAATTATACAATGCAGACACCTACACCTATTTTGAACGCAAAACTTGGCAAGCACTATGCAAGGCTTATGCATTTGAGCCTGATATGGTTATCACCTTTGATATTCATCCAGAATATGATATTGAAGGTAATAGAGATATCTGGGTCGATGTGCAGACGCCTCCAGTTCTACCACTATGTGAGTTTCTCAACCATATTTATGTCTTGGATATTGTTTATTTAAAAATAGTTGACAACTAATTTCTATTGACAGCTTATTTCCATTCAAGCAAACATGTCCGACGCTTGGTAAACATGACCGTCCACTATCTCGGGGCTGAACTAAACTGCGAGGAGATAGGTCATTATGTTTCATGGCTTCAGGATCTTGATGCTGTCAAGACAAATTATTTTCCTTGACTTAAAAATCTTAGTACTCAAAACGTGCGACCAATAATGTTCGTATTGAAATATGGTCACATCTATTTAGGAAAGATGATAAGATTTTTACTATTTGTCCTCAGTGCATCTTTTGCATACATTGTTTTTTAAGCTAAACTTCATTGCTAAGTATGTTACTACGATGTTCTTCAATAGGGACTCCCGGTGAATGTTGTGCCTCATTGGATCGAGACTAAAGGTCGCATGAGAATGGTTAGTTTACGGCCAAGACATCGTACATTGCACTTTAGTGCATTCAAGATTTCTAACACCGAGGAATGCTTAATAGTCAAAGACTGGAGCAAAATTGTGAAGGATCGCAGAGAAGTACTAGGGGGCAGCAATCAGAAGCGCAACCCACAATTAGGAGACAGGTTCATCTGCATGCTCCAATATGATGAAGCAGGAGTGCTACACATGTTTTATGCTATTTTACCTGAGAGAGAGCAGCAGGAGTCATTAGCTAGCTAGAATGAGTTTGAAGATGATGATGTGCTACACTATGACTATGATGATTAAATAGCTAGTGTTGGTGGTAATGACTATGATGATTATTATTAGCTAGTGTTGGTGGTGATTAGATAGCTATCGTAGCTAGTGTTGGTGGTGATTAGCTAGTTAGAATGAGTTTGAAGACGATAATGTGCTACACTATGACTATGATGATTAAATAGCCGATGTTGGTGGTAACGACTATGATGATGATTAAATAGCTTGTGTTGGCGGATTAGATTGAAGTGGAGGCAACATGTGGTGCACATCGAAAGTACTACTAATCCAAACTAGATCAAGTTTGGATTAGTAGTATAGTTTCGAGATGCACCACATGCTGCCTCCACTTGAACCTAATCCATCTTCATTTTACACACTGTTAATTATAACAACCTCATAATTGATACTGTATCAAAATTTGTATAACGGCGTATAAATACACAAAAAAAATAAAAAAAATAAAAACAGTATACTAGTAGGGCTGGACCGGTAACACGCTACTACTAGTTAGATTAGCAGTAGCGCGGGAAACAACACACGCTGCGGCTATTTGTCTTAGCAGTAGCGTGTGTCGCACGCGCTACTGCTAAGGAATAGCTGTAGCGCCTTAGTAGTAGCGTGGCCACACGCGCTACTAGTAGGCTTTAAATCGGCGCTACTACTAGGCTTTTTCCTAGTAGTGAAATATAATTCATAGTACATCTATAAATTATAATATTTGTTTGTTCCAAAAATAACAAATATATTGTGTGTGGATTTGTGATTATACACGGATCCTTCAATAATTTGAACACATCAACAGTACATCTACATTTCCCCCTATATATAGAATGCATACATATAAATATAAATATATTATAGCATAGCATGTGTCATTCATTCCACGTCATTGTGTAGTTAACATCGACTCATTATTGATACACATGTCTAAAATGGAAATAAAATATGGTTACTAATTTATAGTAGGTTGGTTCTCTTTTCAAAATCTAATCATAACAAAATCCTATGATAGAAATGATTTTAGTTTTACGAATTGACATTGTACCGGCCAACAAAAACGATTAAAATTAAGATCGCCAAGCATGCTAGTTCCAGATAAAAAAAGAATGAACTAAAAAGAAAATAAATATTTTGTAATCCTAAAGTAAACAAACATAATCTAAATAAAATATGCTTAAACTAGTATGTCCATATGAATAATGTCATTTAAACAACTGGTGCTTAGTTTTTTCCACAAAATATTCTAGTTTAAAAAATATGCTTAAACACGCTCGTCGCACTTTTTTTGCATAAAACCCCCTACTGCTTCTTAAAATAAACCTCTGGACTAGGTTTCAATTAGCCGAGAGAAACATTTTATAGCATGCAGAAAGCCCCCTAATATTTGGGTTAATCAACTCGTAGTCCATATCAAATGTTTAAAAATATCCATACCTTTTAAAGCCTAGCTCCGACTTCAACATATCGTATATGGAATTTGATTAAAAAATGTGTAGAATCTAAATATGATGTTATTTTACCTGTTAACCATTTTTCAAATGCTATTTAGGATGCAACCTTAAGAAATAGCGCATGATCTGTGTTTCTTTCATACCTATGTCGATCTGGATTGAAAATGACACCTCAACAAAATATGATTGGAGACGAAAGAAACAATCTATAGCCACACATGCTCTCCTCACCAAAACCTCGTAGTGAAAAAAAGAAAGAAGATTTCTCATCTTATGCTGAGAGAGACAGAGAGACGCTTTAGGATTGAGCACATTCAAATGCATTGTGATTCTGTGAGCCCTACTGTTTCTTGAAATGAACCCGTGGTCCAGGTTTAAGTACAGACAGTTGTTTGCATTTCGTTGTTTCTTGAAATGATCTCCCGTGCTGTTTCTTGAAATCAACCTGCGGTTGAGGTTTAAGTGAGTCCAAAAAAATGTTTTGCTGTTTGCAGAAAGCCACCTGATTCTTGGCTTAATGAACCCGAAGTCGATATCAAATGCTTTAAAGAATACTTATATCTTTTAAATCTGACTTCTGATTTTAATATGTTATATATATAATTTGATTAGAAAAAAAGTGTAGAAACTGATTGTCGTGTCATATTACCTCTTAACAATTTTTAAAATGCTATTTAGGGTGCAATCTTTAGCAATAATGCATGATTTGTCTTTCTCTCGTACCTGTGCGGGTCCGGATTGGAAATGAACACCTCAGAAAAAATCAGATTGGAGACAAAGAAACCATCTATAACCACACATGCACGTCTCGCCAAAACCTCGTAGGGAAAAAAGAAAGAAGATTTCTCACCTTATGAAGAGAGAGAGAGAGAGAGAGAGAGAGAGAGAGAGAGAGAGAGAGAGAGAGAGAGAGAGAGACTTTAGGATTGCGCACTTTCAAATGCATTGTGATTGAGAGTGAGTGAGAGAGAGAGAGAGAGAGAGAGAGAGAGAGAGAGAGAGAGAGAGAGAGAGAGAGAGAGAGAGAGAGAGAGACTTTAGGATTGCATGACGTTCAAATGCATTGTGATTGAGAGAGAGAGAGAGAGAGAGAGAGAGAGAGAGAGAGAGAGAGAGAGAGAGAGAGAGAGAGAGAGAGAGAGAGAGAGAGAGAGAGAGAGACATTTTGAATGCCCCCAATATTTTGGTTAATCAGTTCATAGTCCATATCAAATGTTAAAAAAAATCAATTTGTTGTCCATATCAAATGTTTAGAATCTAAATATGATGTTATTTGACTCGTTAACAATTTTTCAAAAACAATTTAGGATGCAACCTTAAGAAATAGCGCATGATTCGTCTTTCTTTCGTACCTATGTCGATCCGGATTGAAAATGAACACCTCAACAAAATTAGATTGGAGATGAAAGAAATAAACTATAGCCACACATGCACGCCCCGCAAAAAACTCGTAGGGAAAAGCAGATAAGTGGCAACCTCGCCAAACACTCTCCAAAACAATCTGAGGCCAAAGTCGACGTGGGTGGGGAGGGGGATAAGTGGCAAAATAGATGAGACACCATGTGTGTTGAAATAAGGGACGTGGCCCTATTGGGTTTTTGGGTCATCATTATTGAGTTAGGGGCATTGTGGTATTTATTTTTTCTCCCATCGCGACACACGCGCTCTCTTGCTAGTACTGTGGAAGATACAGATATAATTATTCAAATATAATTCATAGTTCATCTATAAATTATAATACTTGTTTGTTCCAAAAATAACAAATATATTGTGTGTGGATTTGTGATTATACACGAATCCTTCAATAATTTGAACACATCAACAGTACACCTACATTTCCCCCTATATATAGAATAGACACAAACAGGTGCCAAGCCAGACGGGAATTAAGAGCCTCTTATACGAGCTAAGTGTGAGAAATCAGAGGAGGATAATGACCATCATAGTGACCAAATCATCGCCGGTGGCGGTCACGGGGCCGCAGGAGGTGGGAACGGCAAGCCGTGGGATCATCAAGCTCTCCTCTTTCGATAAGTGTTTCGCTCCAATTCCTGTCTCGCTGCTCCTCATCTTCGATCAGCCAATCGACGACCCTGTTGAGACAATCAAGAAGGCCCTGTCGCAGGCACTGGTGCTCTACTACCCTATGGCTGGCCGCCTCGTCGCCGGACCCGACGGGGCGCCGAACCACATCTCGTGCTCCGGGGAGGGCGTCTCGTTCGTGGGCGCGCTGGCGAGCTGTGCGCTGGACCAATTCACGACGTCGCCGCTGCTCGCCGGACACCTCGCCCCCCGCTACCCTGCCGAGTACTGCCGCCCAGACGACGCCATGCTGCTGATGCAGGTGACCGAGTTCGCCTGCGGCGGGTTCGTCGTGGGCGTGACGTGGAACCACGTCATGGCCGACGCCGCGGGGATGGCGCAGTTCCTGCAGGCCGTCGGCGAGCTTGCCCGTGGGATGCCAGCGCCGTCCGTCGTGCCTGTCAGGTCCCAAGTGCTGCCCTGCCTCTCGCCCAAGATGGTCGCCGCAGAGAGGTCTCAGATCCGTGTCGGAACGGAGGAAATGACAAGCCTGGACGTCACCGTCTCATGGAGCCTGATTGCCCACATCAGGGCCGAGTGCGGCGGCACGGTGTTCGACGCCGTCGCGGCGGTGCTCTGGCAGTGCCGCACCCGTGCTGTCATCTTCGAACCCGATACGCCTGTGCCTCTCGTCTTCGCGAGCAACATGCGCGGGCTTGTGGGCGCCAAGCGCGGCTACTACGGCAACTGCATCATGCGGCAGCCGGTCATGGCCATGAGCGGCACGGTGGCATGCGGCGACGTCAAGGAGCTGGTGAAGCTCATCAGGCTCGCCAAGGAAAAGACGCCGGGCCTGCTCACGAACGGGGGCGGTGGGGATGTGCTGCAGCCGACGACGCCCACTCCGAGGTACAACACGCTGGTTGTGACGAGCTTGAGGAACCTTGGGTTCGACGAGGTGGACTTCGGGCGTGGGCATCCGGCGCGGGTGATGCCGCCGCTGGGCAAGGTCGTGCGGACGGCGACAAACCCCTGCGTTCTATGCCCGCCATGCATGGCAAAGGACGGCGTCAACGTCATGTCCTTCTGTGTGAAGCCGGAGCACGCCGATGGCTTCTTACGGGAGTTGGCCGCGATGCACATGCACATGCACGCACGTTTATAGTACACTACATTCACGCAAGCATCCACACGCACCCATGCATGCATACGATGAAGAATAAATCCAGTGAGCAAAAACTACGTACCTCTGCTCACGAGCTCCACCACATATATATATATATATATATATAGTCGAAACAAATCCGGTATATAGCAAATAAAAATAATCCCTCCATGAAGAAATATAAGAGCCTTTAGATCACTATTTAGAGGGTGTATATTTTAATTCTTTTACTCGTATCATTACATCTCTTGGTAGTTACATATGTACTAAAACCACGTCGCTTATTTGGAAACAAGAACATAAGTTGTAATGTGATTTAAATAAACATTTGAATCATTTATCGTCTTCTTCTTTTGGAGTCAAGCATTTAAATCATTCTTAAATAAATTTACTAATAGGGGATTACTTTTAGGCCATGGAATTAATTGTGCAACAAATTATACTAAATATGACAATACAAAAATTTAAGATTGTGTACCCAATCACGAGAGTCCGGATAGTATACAAACAACGAAAGTCTAGCAAACAAATCCAATGGCATATGTACTGCCTAAGCCATAGGAAACCAGGCCTACAGATCGGTTCCACCAAGAAAGCATTGAATTTGTAAAGTCGATTGCGTCGCGATAGAACCCTCAAGTCTCTAATCCTGAAGTTTGCACCGTGGATGTGTTTACTAATCTTGGTAAATCCTAACAAACAAACCATCAGTTCACAAGGTTTACATATCAGTATCCATTTCAACGTGATCAAGTGTTTGCCCGAACCATTTTTGAGTGCCAAAATAAAAACAATCAATACAACTATAGGTCAAGTTTCACTAGCAGAGGCATGAGAGCTAATGAGTTTTGCACTAGCAGATTGTCATTTGCAAAGAGGAGACACTTTCGAAGAACATGAGCTACAAGGCAGAGGTCGATGGCCTTTTCTCCTCTCCGCATTGACAGCAAGTAGCACAAGTGCACAACTCGATGTTGGATGAACTACAAAAGTAGCAAGTATATTAGCATCAAATAGATGAGATATCAGAAAAGAAACATATCAAACTTGCCACTCCTCGATGTGGATGCGGCTTGAGGTAAGGATTTAGACCAAGAGAAATCCATAGGCGGCACTGGTCGTCCGCGACCGAGGCGACGCTTGAGGGCGCCCATTTTTCTCCATGAAGTCGTTCGTCAGATCTGCTTCCACCTCCATCACGCCATTTGTCTATGGGGTGAAATCCCAAACTGCGGTGGGACGTGAC
This sequence comes from Aegilops longissima, assembly GCA_021605205.1. Lineage (NCBI taxonomy): Eukaryota > Viridiplantae > Streptophyta > Magnoliopsida > Poales > Poaceae > Aegilops > Aegilops longissima. The sequence goes on from CM038677.1 coordinate 6,553,755, forward strand.
GGCGCCTTTGGCGTTGTTCCCTACTTGTAGGTGTCACCTTGGGATATAGTTAGCTGGTGGACACCGTTGGGTTGGCATTGGCGGCGTCGCATCTACTGCGTTGGCGACGGCATGCCTCGGTAGCAAGGCGCAGCGGGGCCTCGACAATGGGCGTGTGTTGATGGACACGCGTAGGGTGGTGGCACTGTCTGATGATGTGGCAGCACTGATGGCAGTTAGGCCTGACAAGGTCAATGAGCGGATCTATCCCGAAGCTAGGACGACGAAAGATGATAACGGCAAATTCTGGAGCAATGTTAGACTCGATTCGTGTTAAACCACTTGAATATGTATGTTCCCATTGGAATATTTTAGTTCACGTAGCGCACAATCTGGTTACTTGTTGCCTGGTGGGCATGATAGTGGACGGCGGTAAGAGTCAAGGATAGCGTGGCCTTCTCTCCCCTGGTGTAGCACCATCCCGATGTTGTGGAAATTTATCTGGATTGTGGTCAAGTAAAGGAAGAGGAACATCACATTTCTACTCTATCAAAAAGGCGTGAACATTGGCAACATAATTAAGAGGAGATGCCACCTGTAAAAGAGTTCCTCTCATCGTAACTCACGGGCATAATTGCTTGTAATTGTAAGATAGGACGTCAGCCTATAGTTTAGTCGATGAACAGAAGGTACATACATTTCTAGGAAAAGGCAAGAATTTAAAGTATGTGTGCATCCCTGATGTATTTGGACATCTTGTTGGTGCAGAGGCTGGGTGTATTTGGTATCATCGTGATGTTAATATATTCCCTTTATCGAAAAAACGCACAAGTTGTAAACTAATTAAGGTGCGCTTTGTGGCTCTCCATATTCCTCGAAAGTGAAAAGTACATCTAGCTTTCACAATGTGAGATTACAGGGATCCGGCAACGAAGCATGACTGGACCCATCTCATGTGTTATTGCCCCCCTTGTAGTCTGCCTGGTATGATTGATCACATACAAAACATATGATTTATACGAAAAGTATGTTTGACGATATTTACACAGAATTGAGTAACTATCGTCAAGATTGTCAGCTAAGGGTATATTGTCTGTGTTGTATTAATCAACATTTGCCCTATCCATATGGCCTGCAACACATCATGTACACACATTGTCAGAAGGGCATGATGTTAGCCATGTATAGCTAAATCTGATAGCCTATAACATGTACCTGTAGGTACATCTGCCGCCTTTCTATCTGGAGTTTCCTTGCTTTCTTAATTCCCCGTGTGTACCTGTCAATTGCCAGCTCCTTGAGACCAAAAGGTCATTGCTAGATATGTGAACCAAATTGAAGTTCTACCTTATTACGTGCTATTTGTATCAAATTAAACTACAAACAGGCCTGATACAATAAATGTGTTTAACTTCCTGATACAATTTTGGTACTATCATCATTTTGTAGACTCTTCAGATTCAGCATGGATCAAGTGGACAAATGATAGATGGAGTGAAGAAGATTGCAGTTATTGCCAAGAGGCCACCTCCAGATAATTATTCCGAGGTTGTAAAATGTTGTTCACAAATTTTTATATCCACTCTCGTGCACTCTTGAGCATGCAGGTTGTTCACAACTTTGCTTTTCAGGACGATGACATGAACGTCCACATGGATCTGGATCAGCAAACAATCAAGCTACGAACAAGCTGAAGGCCGCCTTGATCGCGACCTGAACCGACATGTACAAGGTCATTGCTGGCGAGCACCCCGTCGAGGACTACCACAACACATTCGCAAACCTGGCACTGTTGCTGTTATCCATGGCCGAGCCAGACTGGCCCAAGATCATGTCTAGCACATCAGTGTCCAATAGATGTACGTACAGTGAAAACTTGTTGTGGCGTTCAATGAATCCACAACGATGGCAGCGGCGCCTCGTTTAGGACCTCGGCGCCTGGTTTCCGTCGATGTAACGAATAGATCCGTGGCATTTCAGGGATCCGCGATGGCGGCGGCGGCGTGGTTCCCGTCGCTGTAGCGAATAGATCGAAGGTATTTTTTTTGCGTGCAGGATCAGTTTCTGCCCAAACAATGAAGGAAACTGTGGCCAGGGAAAGATCTGTTTTGAATATAGATTGATAGATCGATTAGATTAGATAGATACATTGAGAAATCATTGTGGGGGATAAATTATGAAAGCTTGGCTGTTTTTTGGGTGATGTTTCTCTCTTTGGTTTTATGCCCACCGGTTTTGCAGGGGAGACGAAAAAATTCGATGGTGCTGGGATCGATCGGTGCAGGAGGCATTGTTCGATAGGGAGAGTGCCGTGACGAAACAACAACAGACTCTTCCATTAGGAGTAGAGTGTACGATTGGGAGAATCATGTGATCGTTAAATTAGTTTTCCCACCATCATCATTAATAACACCTACTACACGAGCAGTGCTGTCCTGTCACGCTTGACTAGGAAATGTACTCACTTCTTGAATGTACGCCTCTTTCATTGAGCTACAGAGCCACGCCTCTTTCAGATATATAGCATCCATCAGACTAACTTGAAATTAGACACAAAGATTAACTTCAAGCTAAATGCACCTACTAAACCTATAACAGAAGGCCGTTCACATTGCAATACCCTAGAAAATTGGGTGTACTTTCTCACCGGAATATGTGAATGCCTGGTTAGAAAATCAATAAATATATCCGCAAAAAAAAAACAATAAATATAATGTGTGTCGGAATTTTTGCTGACTACATTTTATTGGACACTCCGTAAAACCTGATCCAAGCTTACGAGTACATGTTGTAAACTAATTAAGGCATGCTATGTATACTCCTAATGAGGCAAGCAGTGGGATCATCAACCTCTCCTCTTTCGATAAGTGTTTCGCTCCTATTCCTGTCACGTTGCTCCTCATCTTCCACCAGCTAATCGACGACCTGGTTGAGACAATCAAGAAGGCTCTGTCGCAGGCACTCGTGCTCTAGTACCCTATGGCCGGCCGCCTCGTTGCCGGACCCGAGGGGGCGTCGATCCACACCTTGTGCTCCTTATAGCTGAGTCATTGCTTATGTAACAGGGGATGTGATCTGAAACGGGCTTCCCCAGTGGCATGACTAATGTATTAGGGTATGTGGCCGCCCAATTTGCTGAAGTAAAATGCCAATCGAGTTGTTCCAGTAACGGATTTGTCTGCATATTGCTCCATGTAATCGCTCGCCCCTTGATGGGAAGCTCCACCAGAGAGAGTGAACGTATAATATCATTAAAGACGAGTATGTCATTTGCATCACCACCGCTTTTGTTACGGTTATCAGGCGCACAGATATAGTTAAAATCTCCAACGAGAAATCAATCCTCTCCGTCAGGAATTTCAAGTTCAGATAACCAGGATGTAAAGGCCATTCTTCCAGTACCATTGCAGGGCCCATATATGTTTACTAGGGTCCAGGTACTTGCAGATTGTACATATGTCAATTTAATCCCGAGTGCAAATGATTCAGAGAAGATATTAATCCCTGAATAAACAGAGCTCATCCACATAGTAATAAGGCGACAAAGACAGAGATACCACCACCCACCCCTTTGGCACAATTCCGAGCATGACTACTTGCCAATTGTCTACTACAACAAGTTTTTCCAGGTTGTGGTTCTATGAAACCTTAGCACGACAACTTCCTAATTTTCTACTACAACCAGGTTTGCCCAGCTCCGGCGAGGGAGGGACAAGGATGGCGGCATGCGTTCTGCTCACTTCAGTGCTTGTAGTCGTCACTATGTGTTCTACATATCTGGATCCAATTTTTAATATTTTTGGTGTGCGTTGTACTGCCATGATTGAATAGATCGGAAGTTTTCCCGCAAAGAAAAAAGATCTTTTTTACCTATCATCAGTATTTGATGTACATATTATGTTTCATCCTAACTCAAGCATTATCACTCCTTTCTAAGCCAACCTCATCTACTTCTACATCAGCACATGAAAAAACACATCGTTTACTTTAATCTAGCAAACTAATGCATGGATTTTAATAACAAGGTTATCTGATAAGAACTGGCCTACATTGCTGCCTGCTTCCCAAACAAAATCACATTCAAAATAGCACATTGAAATCTTTTATCTCAACAAATTTACTGTTTCATATTTCGATTGTCCATGAATTTATGTGGTGGAACAAAAGTTGAATTTAGCTGACGATGGATACCACTTATACCAGGATGAAATTTAAATTTGTACTAAGCTACATGTGCCCATTGGACGATGATAAGAGAACAAAAGTGGCAAAGGACACATGTTGGGTTCGATGGAAAATATAGGTCGCGCGGATATTTTCTTTATCGGCAGATAAAATATTTAGTGGTGTTATGGGAAAAAGAAACTCCATACACAAGTTAATTTGCATTGCAAACACCACCATTATATTGTTTAACCCTCATCAGAATGAACTTGCTGGTCGAGTACATTTTTTGTAAATTAGTATGTAGAAATAACGTTGCTCTTTTAGAAATGTGAACATGAACTTCCAAAAAATTTAACTGAACTTCTAAAAGGAGGATCGACTACAAGAACTGGTGGTTGCGATCTCTTTCCGCAGTATTAGTCGCCATGATGGACTTTGTTATTTTTGTGGGGCGAATTATGGTCATTAATTATCTGTCCATATATTAACTGTGTGGATGAAATGCTCAACTCTTGCTACCCTTTCATGTGGATGAGAGGCCAGCACTTCTGATCCATACGTACAATTCTAGTCAATAACAGTGTAATACTCCCTCCGGTCCTTTTTACTCAGCGCCTAACTACATACCCGCATAGCAAGGAGGACAGCTTTTTCGTTTTTGACTAATAGTAATTTGCCCATCGCTAGAGTAAAGCAATACGGAAGAGCTGGGCGGTAATAAATATGCACGCATGATTCTCTAGATCTCTTCGATTGCCTATCCGGTCTCTTGGTTTTTGCCCCCACCAGCGTAACAGTCTGAATACTTATACATGGACAAATTTTGAATTTGAAATGAGCTATGTACATCACAGGACGATGATAGGAGGACAAAAGTGGCAACAACAAATGTGTGCCCAAATGAGAAAGGAAGCCATGCTGGATTTTGATTTACATTAGATCCATTCTTTTCAGGACTGATAAGGGAAATAAAACTCCCTGCACTAGTTAATTTTCATTGCCACCACCTTCATCATTTTTGTTAATCCTCATCACATTGAACTAGGTGGTACTACTTCATTGCCACCACATGAGCATTGCAAGCACCCCCACAACTTTGGTTAATCTTCATCAGGTTGAACGGGTTGGTACAGTTTTCGTAAATTAGTACGTAGAACTGATGTTGCTCTTTCAAAATGTGAACATCAACTTCCAACAAATTTAGGTAAAATTTCCCCAAAAATGAGGTTTTTACTTTGCAAATTTAACTAGAATAACTGGTGGTTGCCATCTCGACCTGCAGTACTAGTAGGCATGATGGTCTTTTTCTTTTTGCAGGGCCAATGATGGTCATTAATTATGTGTCCATATATTAATTGTGTGTATGAAGCGTTCAGCTCTTTGCTACCCTTTCAGGTGGAATAGAGGCCAGAATTTCTGGTCCGCGTCAACAATTTCAAGTCAGTAACAGTGGACTAGTAATGGCAGAAAGACTTAACGATCACATGATCGTACCTAGCCACGTCGATTTTTTAGGAACACAGTACATACCACTCATGGCAGACATTGACGTGGAAACGCCTCGGGACCCTCAAGTTTCCACGTATGACGGTGAAATGGGCACGCTATTGGATGCTAGACTAGAATTCTTTTGTTACCTCTGTCTGCAGTAGTGGTCGCCTTCAAGGTCCTTAATAACCTATCCGTACGTAAGTCTGTGGAATAAACGTTCAACTTTGCTCTTCCCTTTCAAGTGGATGAGAGGATGGCAATTCAGGTCAGCAAATAGGAGTACAATTAAATGCTTAAGGCAGGAAGACATAACGATCACATGATTGTACTAACAACCATACGTGACTTCTTGCTACAAATGCCGTACATACCATTCTTGGCAGATATCAGTGTGGATGGTCGACCTGACGCTTGGCTTGCCACGTAAGACGGTAAAATGACCGTGCTAGTGGATCGAAGTATTCGTGTATTGATGATAACTTGTGCTGGACTTCGCGTGCCACAATGAAGAGTTGCGACGACTGTCTAGGACAAGTCTCTGCCTCTCAGACAACAGCATCCATGGATGACTACCGAAGCTTGAGCGTCGTTGCTAGTCTGCTTTGCTCACCAGTATTGGCTCCATCAAAAATTAAATTCAGGTCAATGATTTTCAGGGTGCCACGATTTCTAAAGAAACCTTCTCATTTCTCCATTATTAGCACAAAAAGGACATAGACGTCACAGCATAGAATATGAGTTCATACAAAACTTGCTAATGCAGACCATTTAAGTTTTTACCTGCAAGCAATGTTGAAGTTCATATTAAATTACATTCCATCTCACGCATTATTACTCCCTTCTAAGCGTACCTCATCTTCTTCTGCTTGAGCACATGAAAAAACAACATGTTAAATTAAATTTAGCAAACAAATGAAAGGAATTTAATTATAGGATCATGTGATAAGAATAGACCTATGTTGTTGTCTGCTTCCCAAACAAAATCAGATTTCAAATTGCACATTAAATTCTTTTATTGGAATCAAGTTTAAGGAATATTTGAGATTTTGATGAACTCACCAGTCCATGGACACGACGAATACTTATCCATGGACAAAATTTAATTTTCAAATGTGCTACGTACATCACAGGATGATGATAACAGAACAAAGATGGCAACAACAAACGTGGGGTCCAAATGAGAAAGGAAGCCACGCTAGATTCTGATTTACGTCAGATCTATTCTTTTCAGGGCTGATATGGGAAATTAAACTTCCCACACTAGTTAATTTGCGTTGCCACCACCTTCATAATTTTTGTTAATCCTCATCACACTGAACTAGGTGGTACTACTTCTGTAAATAATTTTGTAGTAATAACATGGACCTTTTAGAAATGTGAACATGACCTTCCAGCATATTTATGGGAACTACAACAAGATAGAGGTTTTTCTACTTTGCGAATTAAACTTTTAAAATTTAATCATATCATTCTTAACCATTATGAGACAACGCATCATGGCACTAATAAAAGGAGCATCGACTACAGGAGCTGGTGGTTGCCATTATTGATGTGCAATAGTAGTCGTCATAATGTTCTTTGTTTTTTTTTGCAGGGTTCCATAATGGACTTTAATTATTAGTCCGTATTTATACTGTGTGGATGAAACATTAAGCTTTTTTCTACCATTTCTCGTGGATTACAGGCAAGCACTTCTGGTATATACGTACCAAGGCATGTAGACTCAAGATCACATGGTTGTACCCGCTGCGCGTGTTTAAGCGTCAATAGTCCTCCATTGACGTGGATGCACATTGTGACACTAGAGTTTCCAAGTACGATGGCAAAATAGCAGCGCTGGTGGATGCTCGGATCCTTGTGTCCATGATCAGCTATGCTTCTGTATGGCACAAGGAAGAGTGGTGACGACGTACTATTTAGGCCAAGTCTCTGGCCACAACGTCCATGGAGGACTACTAATGCTTAAACGTCATCATCTCTTGTTTTGCTTGCCCGCTATGGCTTCATCTAAAATTAGAGTTAGGGTATTGTTTTTCATCATGGCATGATTTTTGTTGAAGCCTTCTCATTTCACCGTTGGTAGCACAAAAATAACTTCGCAGTCACAGATAGAATATGCTTTTTTACGGAACTTGTTAATGAAGGTCATTCAATTTGTTAGGTAAGAGACATATGAAATAGCCGCCTCAGCTATAAAAATGGCCTAGGCTTCCTCTGACTCCGAGCTGTACCGCTGCTAGTCCGTTTCGTCTCCGATGGCTTTAACGCCATGGGGCGTTTGATTCCCGACCTTGCCGGTGGGAGGGCTCTGTTTTTACATGTTTCTTCGAGTTTTGTGAGGGATTGTGTCATGCTTAGGAAGACGAGATGGTGGCGGATCCCTGAAGATGGAATCTCCTCGCCTAGCCCATGTCCCGGTGATGCATATAACATCGCCAGGGAGGTATGTCTCTATCGGATCTATCTTTGTTTGATTTGATGGGATCTATTCGTCGTGCCTTTACATTCATGTCTCTTCAGGCTGGATCCTTCCGATCTACGCTACTGTTCATCATTATCACCCTTGCCACTACGATGATGCGTGAGTAGTTTACCACATACCTACGGGTCTGTATGCAGTAGCTAGATGGCCACTTCTCCCTTTTTGATCTTCAATACAAGAAATAATGTTGCTCTTTAAGAAATGTGAACATGAACTTCCAACAAGTTTAATTGAACTTCTAAAAGGAGCATCGACTACAAGACGTGGTGGTTGCTATCTCTTTCCGCAGTATTAGTCGCCCTGATGGACTTTGTTATTTTGCGGGGCGAATGATGGTCATTAATTATCTTTCCGTATATTAACTGTGTGGATGAAATGTTCAACTGTTGATACCCTTTCATGTGGATGAGAGGCCAGCACTTCTGGTCCGTACGCAACAGATATAATATGCTTTCTTACGGAACTTGTTAACGAAGATAATTCAATTTGTTAGGTAAGAGGCAAATGAAGTAGGCGCCACACGCAGCCGCCACACGCAGCCGCCTCCGCTACAACAAGGCCAAACTTGGCACTAATAAAAGCAGCACAAACTATAGGAACTGGTGGTTGCCATTATTGGTGTGCAATAGTAATCGTCAAAATGGACTTTAAGTGTTAGTCCGTACTTATTCTGTCTGGACGAAACGTTAAGATTTTTGCTATCCTTTCTCATGGATTACAGGCAAGCACTTATGGTATATACGTACCAAGGCATGTAGGCTCAATATCACATTGTTGTACCCGTTGTGCGTGTTTAAGCGTCAACAGTCCTTCATAGACGTGGATGCACATTGTGACAATGGACTTTTGAAGTACGATGGCGAAACGAAAGCGCCGGTGGATGCTCGAATCCTTGTGTCCATGATCAGCTATGCTGGACTCCAAATGCCACAAGGAAGAGTGGTGACCACGTACTATTTAGGCCAAGTCTCTGGCGACAACGTCCATGGAGGACTACTGAGGCTTAAACGTCATCATTTCTTGTTTTGCTTGCGAGCTATGGCTTCATCTAACATTAGAGTCAGGGTATTATTTTCATCATGGCATGATTTATGTTGAGGACTTCTCATTTCACCATTGGTAGCAAAAAAATAACTTCGCAGTCACAGATAGAATATGCTTTCTTACGGAACTTGTTAATGAAGATCATTCAATTTGTTCGGTAAGAGAAAAATGAAGTAGCCGCCACAGCAGTTGCCTCAGCTACAAAAAAGGCCTACGGTTCCTCAGATTCCTGGTTGCACCACTCCTGGTCCGTTTCATCTCCGATGGCCTTAACGCCATGGGGCGCGTTTAGATGCCCAACCTTGCCGGTGAGAAGGCTCTGTTTTAACATGTTTCTTCGAGTTTTGTGAGTGATTGTGTCCTACTCAGGAAAACGAGATGGTGGCGGATCCCTGAAGATGGAATCTCCTCGCCTAGCCCATGTCCCGGTGATGCATATAGCATCTTCGGTGCACGTGTCGACGCATGTCTCTGTCGGGTCTTTCTTTGTTTTTTTTGTTGTGGTCTATTCATTGTTCCTTTAAATTCGTTTCTCTTCAGGTTGGATCGTTCCTATCTACCCTATTCTTCATCGGTGGCAGTTGCTTTTTTGGTGTGGGGCCTTAGCATGACGACTTCCCGATAATCTACTACAACAAGTTTTTTATGGTGGTGGTTCTATGGGGCCGTAGCACGACAACTTCCTAATTTTCTACTACAACAAGGTTTGCCCAGCTCCGGCGAGGGAGGGACGAGGACGGCAGCATACGTTCGGCTCGCTTTAGTGCTTGTAATCGTCGCTAGGTGGTCTACATAGTTGGATGCAATTTTTATTATTTTTGGTGTGCGTTGTACTACCATGATTGAAGATGAATAGATCAGAAGTTTTCCCGCAAAGAGAAAAGACCATTTTTTTTTACCTATAATCAATATTTGATGTACATATTATGTTTCATCCCAACTCAAGCCTTATCACACCTTTCTAAGCCAACCTCATCTACTTTCTACATGAGCACATGAGAAAATACATCGTTGACTTTCATGGTGCCATGATTTCTAAAGAAGCCTTCTCGTTTCTCCATTATTAGCACAAAAAGGACATAGCCATCACAGCATAGAATATAAGTTCATACAAAACTTGATAATGCAGACCATTTAATTTTTCACCTGCAAGCAATGTTGATGTTCATATTAAATTACATTCCATCACACGCATTATTACTCCCTTCTAAGTGTACCTCATCTTCTTCTGCTTGAGCACATGGAAAAACACCATGTTAAAATAAATTTAGCAAACAATTGAAAGGATTTGAATTGTAGGATCATGTGATAAGAACAGATCTATGTTGCTGTCTGCTTCCCAAACAAAATCACATTCCAAATTGCACATTAACTTCTTTTATTGGAATCAAGTTTAAGGACTATTCGAGATTTCGATATACTCACTAGTCCATGGACACGACGAATACTTATACATGGGAAAAATTTAAATTTGAAATGAGCTATGTACATCACTGGATGATGATAGGAGAACAAAGATGGCCACAACAAACGTGGGGTCCAAATGATAAGGGAAGCAACGCTAGATTTTGATTTACGTCAGATCCATTCTTTTCTGATAAGGGCAATAAAACTCCCCCTCACTAGTGAATTTGCCTTACCACCACCTTCATAATTTTTATTAATCCTCATCACATTGACCTGTGTTGTACTACTTGTTGGGGAACGTAGTAATTTCAAAAAAATTCCTACGCACACGCAAGACCATGGTGATGGCATAGCAACGAGAGGGGAGAGTGTCTGTCCACGTACCCTCGTAGACCGAAAGCGGAAGCGTTATAACAACGCGGTTGATGTAGTCGTACGTCTTCACGATCCGACCGATCCAAGTACCGAACGTACGGCACCTCCGAGTTCTGCACACGTTCAGCTCGATGACGATCCCCGGGCTCCGATCCAGCAAAGCGTCGGGGATGAGTTCCGTCAGCACGACGGCGTAGTGACGATGATGATGCTCCACCGACGCAGGGCTTCGCCTAAGCTCCACGACGATATGACTTCACCGGCGCAGGGCTTCTCCTAAGCTCCACGACGATATGACCGAAGTGGAATATGGTGGAGGGGGGCACCGCACACGCCTAAGGAACGATCCATAGATCAACTTGTGTGTTCTGGGGTGCCCCCCTGCCCCCGTATATAAAGGAGCAAGGGGGGGTGCGGCCAGCCCTAGGGGGGCGCGCCTGGAGGAGTCCTACTCCCACCGGGAGTAGGACTCCCCCCCTTTCCTAGTTGGAATAGGATTGGGGAGGGGGAAGAGGGAAGGGGGGCGCCGCCCCTTCTCCTTGTCCTATTCGGACTAGAGGGGGGGGCGCGGCCTGCCCTGGCCGGCCCTTCCTCTTCTCCCTATGGCCCATCAAGGCCCATTGACCCCCCGGGGGGTTCCGGTAACCCCCCGGTGTTCCGGTAACTTCCTGTTTTCATCCGGAACCTTTCCGAAGTCCAAACATAGGCTTCCAATATATCAATCTTTATGTCTCGACCATTTGAGACTCCTCGTCATGTCCGTGATCACATCCGGGACTCGAACAACCTTGGTACATCAAACTTATAAACTCATAATGAACTGTCATCGAAGCGTTAAGCGTGCGGACCCTACGGGTTCGAGAACTATGTAGACATGACCTAGAACTATTCTCGGTCAATAACCAATAGCGGAACCTGGATGCCCATATTGGTTCCTACATATTCTCTGAAGATCTTTATCGGTCAAACCGCATAACGACATCGTTGTTCCCTTTGTCATCGGTATGTTACTTACCCGAGATTCGATCGTCGGTATCCAATACCTAGTTCAATCTCGTTACTGGCAAGTCTCTTTACTCGTTACGTAATGCATCACTCCGTAACTAACTCATTAGCTACATTGCTTGCAAGGCTTATAGTGATGTGCATTACCGAGAGGGCCCAGAGATACCTCTCCGACAATCGGGTGACAAAACCTAATCTCGAAATCGCCAACCCAACATGTACCTTTGGAGACACCTGTAGTACTCCTTTATAATCACCCGATTACGTTGTGACGTTTGGTAGTACCAAAGTGTTCCTCCGTAAACGGAGTTGCATAATCTCATAGTTACAGGAACATGTATAGGTCATGAAGAAAGCAATAGCAATATACTAAACGATCAAGTGCTAAGCTAACGGAATGGGTCATGTCAATCACATCATTCTCCTAATGATGTGATCCCATTAATAAAATAACAACACATGTCTATGGTTAGGAAACATAACCATCTTTGATTAATGAGCTAGTCAAGTAGAGGCATACTAGTGACACTATGTTTGTCTATGTATTCACACATGTATTATGTTTCCGGTTAATACAATTCTAGCATGAATAATAAACATTTATCATGAAATAAGGAAATAAATAATAACTTTATTATTGCCTCTAGGGCATATTTCCTTCACTACTTCTGTAAATAAGTTCGTAGGAATAACATGGCTCTTTTCGGAAATGTGAACATGACTTTCCAGCCTATTTATGGGAACTACAACAAGAAAGAGCTTTTTCTACTTTTCAAATTAAACTTTTAAAATCGAATCATATGTTTCTAAACCATTATGTGAAAAAGCATCATGGCACTAATAAAAGGAGCATCGTCTACAGGAACTGGTGGTAGCCATGTGTGCAATAGTAGTCGTCATAATGTTCTCTGTTTTCATTTTGTCAGGTTCCATAATAGACTTTAATTATTAGTCCGTACTTATTCTGTCTGGATGAAACGTTAAGCTTTTTGATACCCTTTCTCGTGGATTACAGGCAAACACTTCTGGTATATATGTAGAAAGGCATGTAGACTCAATGTCACATGGTTGTACCCATTGTGCATGTTTAAGCGTCAATAGTCCTCCATAGACGTGGATGCACATTGTGACACTGTACTTTCGAAGTACGATGGTGGATGCTCGAATCCTTGTGGCCATGAACAGCCGTGTTGTACTCCGCATGGCGCAAGGAAGAGTGGTGACGACGTACTGTTTAGGCCAAGTCTTTGTCCACAACGTCTATGGAGGACTACTGAGGCTTAAACATCATCATTTCTTGTCTTGCTTGCCAGCTATGGTTTCATCTAACATTTGAGTAAGGGTATTGTTTTTCATCATGGCATGATTTATGTTGAAGACTTCTCATTTCACCATTTGTAGCACAAAAATAACCATGATCACAGATATGATATGCTTTCTTCACGGAACTTGTTAGTGAAGATCATTCAATTTGTTATGTAAGAGACAAATGAAGTGGCCGCCACACGCATCGCCTCAGCTACAAAAAGGCCTAGGGTTCCTCTGACTCCCGGCTGCACCGCTGCTGGTCAGTTTCTTCTTCGATGGCCTTAACGCAATGGAGCGCGTTTGATGCCCGACCTTGCCGGTGGGAAGGATCAGTTTTTACAAGTTTCTTCGAGTTTTGTGATGGATGGTTTCCTACTCAGGAAGACGAAATTGTGGCGGATCCCTGAAGATAGAATCTCCTCGCCTAGCCCATGTCCCGGTGATGCATATAGCATCTCCGGTGCGTGTGTGGAGGTATGTCTCTGTCGGATTTGTCTTTTTTTTGCTGGGATCTATGCGTCAATCCTTTACATTCGGGTCTCTTCAGGTTGGATCGTTTCGATCTATGCTATTCTTCATCAGCGGCAGTTGCTTTTTTATTGCGCTGGTTCTATGGGGCCTTAGCATGACTACTTCCCAATTGTCTACTACAACAAGTTTTTCCAGGTTGTGGTTCTATGGAACCTTAGCACGACAACTTCCTAATTTTCTACTACAACCAGGTTTGCCCAGCTCCGGCAAGGGAGGGACAAGGATGGCGGCATGCGTTCTGCTCACTTCAGTGCTTGTAATCGTCACTATGTGTTCTACATATCTGGATGCAATTTTTATTATTTTTGGTGTGCGTTGTACTGCCATGATTGAATAGATCGGAAGTTTTCCCGCAAAGAAAAAAGATCTTTTTTACCTATCATCAGTATTTGATGTACATATGACGTTTCATCCCAACTCAAGCATTATCACTCCTTTCAAAGCCAACCTCATCTACTTCTACATCAGCACATGAAAAAACACATCGTTTACTTTAATCTAGCAAACTAATTCATGGATTTTAATAACAAGGTTATCTGATAAGAACTGGCCTACATTGCTGCCCACTTCCCAAACAAAATCACATTCGAAATAGCACATTGAAATCTTTTATCTCAACAAATTTACTGTTTCATATTTTGACTGTCCATGAATTTATGTGGAGGAACAAAAGTTGAATTTAGCTAACGATGGATACCACTTATACCAGGATGAAATTTCAATTTCTACTAAGCTACATGTGCCCATTGGACGATCATAAGAGAACAAAAGTGGCAAAGGACACACGTTGGGTTCGATGGAAAATATAGGCCGCGCGGATATTTTCTTTATCGGCAGATCAAATATTTAGTGGTGTTATGGGAAAAAGAAACTCCATACACAAGTTAATTTGCATTGCAAACACCACCATTATTTTGTTTAACCCTCATCGGAATGAACTTGCTGGTCGAGTACATTTTTTGTAAATTAGTATGTAGAAATAACGTTGCTCTTTTAGAAATGTGAACATGAACTTCCAACAAATTTAACTGAACTTCTAAAAGGAGCATCAACTACAAGAACTGGTGGTTGCAATCTCTTTCCGCAGTATTAGTCGCCATGATGGACTTTGTTATTTTTGCGGGGCGAATTATGGTCATTAATTATCTGTCCATATTAACTGTGTGGTTGAAATGTTCAACTCTTGCTACCCTTTCATGTGGATGAGAGGCCAGCACTTCTGGTCCATACGTACAATTCTAGTCAATAACAGTGTAATACTCCCTCCGGTCCTTTTTACTCAGCGTCTAACTACATACCCGCATAGCAAGGAGGACAACTTTTTCATTTTTGACTAATAGTAATTTGCCCATCGCTAGAGTAAAGCAATACGGAAGAGCTGGGCGGTAATAAATATGCACGCATGATTTTCTAGATCTCTTCGATTGCCTATCTCGTCTCTTGGTTTGTGCCCCCACCAGCGTAACAGTCCGAATACTTATACATGGACAAATTTTGAATTTGAAATGAGCTATGTACATCACAGGACGATGATAGGAGGACAAAAGTGGCAACAACAAATGTGTGTCCAAATGAGAAAGGAAGCCATGCTAGATTTTGATTTACATTAGATCCATTCTTATTTTAAGCATATTCTAACAAATGAAATAGCGGCCACACGCAGCCGCCTCAGCTACAAAAATGGCCTAGGCTTCCTCTGACTCCGAGCTGCACCGCTGCTAGTCCGTTTCGTCTCCGATGGCTTTAACGCCATGGGGCGCGTTTGATGCCCGACCTTGCCGGTGGGAGGGCTCTGTTTTTACATGTTTCTTCGAATTTTGTGAGGGATTGTGTCATGCTTAGGAAGACGAGATGGTGGTGGATCCCTGAAGATGGAATCTCCTCGCCTAGCCCATGTCCCGGTGATGCATATAGCATCGCCAGGGAGGTATGTCTCTGTGAGATCTATCTTTGTTTGATTTGCTGGGATCTATTCATCGTGCGTTTACATTCATGTCTCTTCAGGCTGGATCCTTACAATCTACGCTACTCTTCATCGGCGGCAGTTGCTTTTCTGGTGCGCTGGTTCTATCGGTCCTTAGCACGAAGACTTCCCGATTGTCTACTACAACAAGATTTTCCTGGTGGTGGTTCTATGGGGCCTTAGCACGACAACTTCCTTGATTTCTAATACTACAAGGTTTGGCCCACTCCGGCGAGGGAGGGACGAGGACAGTGTCATGCCTTCAGCTCGCTTCAGTGCTTATAATTGTCGCTAGGTGGTCTACATATCTGGATGTAATTTTTATTATTTTTGGTGTTCATTGTACTGCCATGATTGAAGATAAATAAATCAAAAGTTTTCCCGCAAAGAAAAAATAAATCATGTTTTTACCTATAATCAGTATTTGATGCACATATTATGTTTCATCCCAAATCAAGCATTATCACTGCTTTCAAAGCCAATCTCATATACTATTACATGAGCACATGAAAAATCACATTGTTTACTTTAATCTAGCAAACTAATGCACAGGTTTTGATAACAAGATTATCTGATAAGAAATGACCTGCATTGCTGCCCGCTTCCCAAATAAAAGCACATTCGAAATCACACTTAAGATGCGTCACTAAGCGACATACTTAATGAGGTGGGAGTTAGGAGGATGACACTGTATATTAGTTGTCACTGCAATCCGCAGAGATGATTAATCAGAGTTCAAGGATAGCGGATTTTTACAACAAATCAGTGACACTGAAAGTGTGAGCAGACTAAAAAGAGAGAGTAATTGCTTATGGTCTATAGACTATGGAGTAATACAGTATCAGTATAATGGATACGCCACTGGGTTCGACACTCTTAATGTTGGAAGGACTACGATTGATCCCCTATACTTGTGGGTCATCAAGACTCTTTTCTGGCGCCGTTGCTTGGGAGTGAAGTGCTCTTGGTAAGTGGAAATCGGTGAGGAAAAATTTATATTACGTGCTAAAACTTATTGTCACTTGTTACTCTGAAAAACAATCCTATGAGGGGTTTGTTTGGGGTATCTTCACCTTGACCGGAAACACAAAGAGTTGCCCCTCAACCTACGGCACCTACTTAAAATATTAGTTATGAAATTCCTTCGGGTATGATAGAACATTAGCTAGCTAATCCTTTTGCAGGAGATGGAACGAAGCATCCCGATGTGCATTTAAGACATGTGGATGAAATTTGTGGATTTTTTAAGCTTGCAGGTTTACCCGGAACGAAGCATCCCAATATGTCATGTTGCTTATTGCTTTACTCTATTTATTATGAAGTTAATACTTTGAGATGCATGTTGGATAGTGGTCTTGGGGTAGAGTAATAGTAGCATGCATGTTGGATAGCGGTCTTGGGGTAGATTAATAGTAGCAGATGCAGTTGGATTAATGGTCTCCTATATGCAATTATGCCATGAATGATCATATATAGTTATAATTTGCGCTATTCTGCCAATTACCTAACAGTAATTTGTCTACCATGCTGCTATATGTTTTTTTAGAGAGATGCCTATAGTGAACCTATGGCACCCCGACTCTATTTTCCATCAATACAAAAAATCCTAGAATTTCTCTTCAGCTTTTGTTACTGTTTTGCCGCTTTTCCCAATCACTAATTTCTTTTAATCTTGTAACTAACAAGAACAAGGGGAGTGACGACCCGCTTGCCTTCGTTGGGTGCGAGTAAATTAGTTGTTTGTGTGCAGGAATAGCTAAATTGTTAGATTCATGACTCCTACTAGTTCGATAAACCATGGTTCTTAACTATGGGAAATAGTATCTGCTGCCGTGCTACATCACCCTTCCTCTTCGGGGAAATCCAACAACTCCTGTGGGAGTAGCAACATTCAAGAACTGGTGTTGAGGTTTATGTTCGATCAGTGTGACGCCTCTCTTCGGCATGGAACTTGGCCACCTATCCTTGGACATGCCGCCCATGGACATAGCGGTCACCTTAGACATGGTTTTGGAAGTGGGCTCTTTCTCGCTCAGGATGCCAACTTATTATTGAAAGTGGGTGAGGCATCTAAACAACAGTACCGAGAGAAAGGTCCACATGGCATGCATGGATGTATGCGAGTTTGTCAAGGAGATGTATGAGTAGAGGAAGATCAACAAAGGTCATGTTGGTAATGTCAAGGACAACAAGGTGTGGCTATTATGCCCTCCTTCCTCGAAGACCCAGACTACTCTTGTTGACTTGATTTGTACGATGGTCATTAGCTATGTGATTGTTGCAAGGGATACTGTTGGAATGACCCTCACATGCATGGATCTTCAATAACCTTGCCCATAACCCTAACATCATGTCAATCACTCGCTACGAACTCTCGCCCATTGCATCACGCAAAGTAGATGTTAGCGTGTGTACCATGATCATTTTTTAGCGAGGTGAGACGAAATCTCAAGTATATTTGATAGAACCCTCATACAAGATTCTCAGGTTGTACCCGTCGGGGACTCTCTTGTACTCTCTTGTGAGAGACGATAGCCATAGATGATATAATACCAAGCGGCTATGAGGACCATGGCGATGGCACCATTTTTATTTCTCTCCACTCCTTAGGAAGAATGGCGGGTGTGTGGGTTAAAGACTACATCGACTATAACCTAGATAGGTGGGTCTCGAAGGATGTCAATAACATGAGGTACGTGCCATCTCACAAGTTCTTGGGCCCATGGATATGGCTACACAAGGTCATTGCAGTTAGGGAAATGAAGACCTTCATTACTACCACCGTGTGGAAATTTGATGTATGGAAAATTTCTCTCTAAAATCGGTCAAAGTTTATAAACCTTGACTTTTTAGAAAACCAATGAACACTATATTATGAAATGGAGGGAGTATTTCACATAACTTAGGTCTGTGGCAAAAGATCCAGTTTTTCTCTAGAACTAGAAGGATTGTGCATTCGAGCCTAACTACATGACAATATCCATCATCTTCTATACATTAAATGGGAAATTTATTTAAGTGTGAGGTATGGTGTAGTACAATGAAGATGAAAAAAATAAGGGAATTATTAATCACCAAGCGTAGATTGAGTTGAATGTTGCGTGGTATAGTCCACACGTTGGGTAGCAAATATTTCTGATACGAGCACAAATCTACATCTGCAAGCTCTTGAGGACCACTTGAAGCCCGTATCTCGGGCGTATCGTGAATACATCCACCGGCGCATGGACATACTTGGGGGAGAGAGAGACTGAGAACCTCTGCAGTATCATTGCGAATACAACCTTCACCTCAATCATGGTAAAGTTTTGCCCAATGCAAGCCCTTGGCCCCATAGAGAAAGGTAGAAATGCATAGGGGTGCTTTGCAGCCCTGCTCACCCCGTTATGGACGAGGGAGGAGGGAGAGGGAGGGGCGACTGGAGGAGGGAGGAGGGAGGAGGGAGAGGGAGGGGCGACTGGAGGAGGGAGGAGGAAGGAGGAGGGAGGAGGAAGGCGGAGCGAGGAGGGGCCGGCCGGCGGCGAACGGAGGAGTGGAGGGAGGATGGAGGAGGAGGGGGCGGTGAGGAGGGCGGCCGGCGAAGGATTACTGAGTCCAGCGAGGAGGAGAAGGTGACACACTACTAGGAAAAGGGATATAGATGAGATGGACACTAATGGCGCACTGTACATGTGGTGCGCCATTACTAAATACTAATGGCACACCATGTGTTGGTGCGCCATTAGTGTGCAAATACTAATGGCGGACCACATCCCACGGTGCGCCATTAGTATTTTTTTTTAATTTTTTCAAAACTACTAACGACGCACCGTGGGAGTGGTGCACCATTACTAGTTGACATAGTAATGGCGCACCACACCGACCGTGCGCCATTAGTAGTTTTGAAAAAAAAATTGTTAGTAATGGCACACTGTCCACTGGTGCGCCATTACTAAGTTTTTTTCACAAAAAAAACATTAAAAAAATTCAATTTTATATTTTTTTTTCAAAACTAGTAATGGCGCACCGTGGGTGTGGTGCGCCATTACTAGTTTAACTACTAATGGCGCACCACCACGGTGCGTCATTACTAGTTTGCCCAACTTCCACCGAATGCACCCCCCCCCCCCCCGGACCGCCTTTTCATTTTTAAAAAAAGTAAAAAAAAATGATAAAAATGTCAAAAAAATAAAAGAAAATAAGTTTCCCATGTGATATGTGGTCTAGTTGTTGGGAAAATTTACAAATATAAATTTCGACTTTATTTGCAAAATCTCTCTGGAAATTTGTAAAATGGGCATAACTTTTGCATACGAACTCAGATTTAAAAGTTTTATATATGAAAAATCATCTACTCGAAAAGTTACATCCCCCGAAACCCCGTTAAACATTTTCAAAATCCCCAAAAACCTAACAGAAAAAAAGTTACGGGGCTTTCAAGATCTAGAGGCAAAAAAAATTCAAAAAAAATTGATTTAGATTTTTTTGAATTGTTATTAAAATGATACGTAATATGACCGGGAAGTTTGAAATATTTTTCAAAATTTCATCATAGTCATGAACATGAACAAAGTCCTAGACATTAACAAGGTATAATAGGATTGATATGCTAGATATATCAACAAGTGCCTGTGAAGTGAGCTGTTGCTGGGGTTGGATAGAACTCTGAAGTTAAGCGTGCTTGGGCTGGAGTAGTGTGAGGATGGGTTACCTTTTGGGAAGTTTGACCACAGATTAGTATACCAGATACTAAAGGCGCACCGTGGGCTATACTAATGGCGCACTGCGTGCTGCGCCATTAGTATACCAGATACTAATGGCGCACCAGTGGTGCGCCATTAGTAAAAAATACTAGTGGCGTGATAGTAATGGCGCACCGGTAGTGCGCCATTAGTAGGCAAAACCGGTACGCCATTAGTAGGCCTTTTCCTAGTAGTGTGGTTTGCAGGCTTCCCGGGAGTACTGTGGATTTGGCATATTTTGTCCAATATTTTGTTTAGGTTGGATAGCTCGTCGTTGTTGTCCTTGAGGGGCAGTTTTTTATGATTCTGCCGGGAGCTTCTGAATCCGGCGTTGATTGCCGTGCTCTTCGGGCTGTTTCCCTTTGTCCGGCGCTGGTCCTTGCTGCGTCGTGGTTTTCCATTTCCATCCCTGACTTCTGATGTACTTGGGTCGCTGGTACTGCATCTTGCTAGCCAACTATCCTCTCCCGCGTAAAAGCGGATCATGAGGCTTGTTAATGCAGCCATTGTTCTCGGCTTCTCTTGGCTGAGGTGTCTGGCGAGCCATTCGTCTCGGACGTTGTGTTTGAAAGCTGCTAAGGCTTCGGCGTCCCGACAGTTGACTATTTGGTTCCTTTTGGTGAGGAACCTGTTCCAGAATTTGCGGGCTGACTCTCCGGTTGTTGAGTTATATGACTTAAATCGTCTGCATCCAGAGGACGGACATAAGTCCCTTGAAAATTTGCCCGAAAAGCATCCTCGAGCTCTTCCCAACTTCCAATGGTATTTTCAGGGAGGCTTTTGAGACAATGCCGGGCTGGCCCTTTGAGCTTGAGGGGTAAGTATTTTATGGCGTGGAGATCGTCTCCTCTAGCCATGTGTATGTGGAGGATGTAATCCTCAATCCAGACTCCAGGATCTGTTGTTCCGTCGTATACCTCTATGTTTACGGGCTTGAATCCCGCTGGAAATTCATGATCCAGCACCTCATCGGTGAAACATAGGGAGTGTGCGGCACCCCTATATTTGGGTGTGCCGTGATGTTCGGATATTTGGCGTGTTGCATTGCTTTGAAGAGCTTGCTTTCTCGGCCCATAGATGGACCTAAGTGGGCCATCCTTTTGATGCGAATCCTTATGCGGATCGCGTGCCGGCTTGTGTGCGGCGCCGTTTGCCGCTCTTTGTTTTCCATGGGGTCGTCCATCCGACCGGGTGGCCTCCTTGTTTTTTGATTGTGGGGGCTCTACGGCCTCCTCATCAAATTCGGGCAGTAATTTGCGCTTCGGGTAGCTCTTTGTTTGGCGACTGTCGCCATATTTCTCTACGGTGTTGAGTACTTTGCTCCATCTGATTCTGAGTGCATCTTCCGCTGTTTTGAGCTTCCGCTTCTGCTTTTTCAGGCTACGCGCAGTGGCGACGAGCCTTTTGTGGAGGTTCTTCTGCTCCAACAATTTGTCTGGCGTGAGATCGTCCAGACTATTATCTTCACCGGGGACGGGTTGTTTATCCAAGTTGTCCTGTTCGGACGGTTGCTCGATAGCATGTTCGTCGTCCACCGGTTCACCCTAGGTCTTTTTCGAGGCGGGACTTGGTGCGGCGTTTAAGTTGCCGTTTTGACTGTTTTTTGAGGGATTTATCCTTCGTAGTGTCCCGTTGTTCCTCGTCGTCACTTCCTTTAGGTGTATCCACCATGTATACATCGTGGGATGAGGTGGTTGTCCAGTATCCCATAGGTGCTGGTTCATGGTTGTCTCCTACATCGTCGTCCATACCGTCGATGTCTTCGGAGTTGAAATCGAGCACGTCGTTTAAGCTTTCGATAGTGGCTATAAAGTGGGCGGTGGGTGGGCGTTGAATTTCTTCGTCGTCCGCATCCCAACCTTCCTGACCGTAGTCCGGCCAGGGCTCTCCTGATAAAGAGAGAGACTTTAGTGAATTCAGGATGTCGCCAAAGGGCGAGTGCTGAAAGATGTCATGCGTGAACTCCATAACCGGCGCCCAATTGCATTTGATTGGCAGGGGCGCGGAGGTTCGAGTCCGGAGAGGAGTCCGTCACCTTGAGTCACGGTCTTCGCAGCGACAGGGATGGAGTTCTGCTCAATCGCCGTAGAGATCGTGGCGCCCGAGGCGGTGTCCAACCACTCGTCCTCGATCGCGGAGTCGGCTCGAGCTAAGGGTCGGAGCGGACGCTGGTGACCTCGAGGCACTGTTCGGCGGCAGAGCTAGATCGTGCCCATCGAGACAGTGCGGCGCGCTTGGCTGTGGCTCGAATCCGTTGAAGATCAAGTCTCCGCGGATGTCAGTCGTATTGTTCAAACTCCCAAATCTGACCTGATGGCCAGGGGCGTAGCTTTCGATCTACTCCAGATGGCCAAGTGAATTGGCCCGTAGTGCAAAGCCGCCGAATACGAAGATCTGTCCGGGGAGAAAAGTCTCACCCTGGACCCCGTCGTTGTTGATAATCAAAGGAGCCATCGGGCCTAAAGATGACGACACAGAGGAACTCTCAATGAAAGCACCAATGTCGGTGTCAAAACCGGCGGATCTCGGGTAGGGGGTTCCGAACTGTGTGTCTAGGCGGATGGTAACAGGAGACAAGGGACACGATGTTTTTACCCAGGTTCGGGCCCTCTCGATGGAGGTAAAACCCTACTCCTGCTTGATCAATATTGATGATATGGGTAGTACAAGAGTGGATCTACCACGAAATCAAAGAGGCTAAACCCTAGAAGCTAGCCTATGGTATGATTGTTGTTCGTCCTACGGACTAAAACCCTCCGGTTTATATAGACACCAGATAGGGTTAGGGTTACACAGAGTCGGTTACAATGGTAGGAGATCTACATATTCGTATCGCCAAGCTTGCCTTCCACGCCAAGGAAAGTCCCATCCGGACACGGGACGAAGTCTACAATCTTGTATCTTCATAGTCCAGGAGTCCGGCCAACGGTGATAGTTCGGCTATCCGGACACCCCCTAATCCAGGACTCCCTCACACATCGAGAACGACAAAAGGGGTCGAGCTCGAGCTCGAGCCAAGAAGCTGGCCAAAAATGCGGGAAAACCGTTCCCCAGCTAGGAGAACAAGCGGCGCAAACGATCCCCCCGCTTGTTGTACCAACACATGAGAGTACTGGCTCCGGTCAGCTGGTAATAACCGACGAGCATAGACGGAACGCTGAAATGCTCGATATCACTGTTGGACAACTCCTCGAGATTGAGCCCATGCCTATGCTTAAAGAGCAGGACATAAAATGGAAATATGCCCGCGGCCAACCTTTGGTAAGGCCCGAGGAGGTCAAGAACCTCCCAACGAGAATGTATCAATTGCATGATTGGTACATGAAAATTACCAAGAGTAACAATCGAGAGGGCCTCATGGTGAAAGTCACGGAAGAGTATTACTTCAATAAGCTAGCTCTGTCCATTGAGTATTCAGAACTATTTCAGTTATTCAATCAAGACGCACTCGACAAATCCATCGTCAGTTGCTATTGTCTGTAAGCGATTTCTTTCTGTAATTCACGTCTCAAGCTAGCTGTAGTGCTCATTGATGGATTATTACCTGTAATTATCCTCACTATATTCTTTTCTGTGGTATATTATATGCAGGATGAAGATGTATGAAATGAAAAAAGCTGGACGCTATGGCATTGGGTTCATTGACCCAAATACCATTAATGAAGAAGCACGGACATATACATGACATCAAGCAGGTGTAAAGAAAAACATGCTAGAGTTCTTGAAGCGCCTCAATACCAATGAACATATATATCGGGGATATACCCCGTGGTGTAAACCGGCCGGAAGTATAACCCGGCCGGACTGGACGACTCACTGGCAACCCGCCCGGAGCTTGGCGGTTCACGGGCTACCCGCCCGGTCTTGGCGTTTTATTAGTAACCCGGCGGGTGGGTCAGAGGAGCGACAAGACCGGGTTGCCCAACTGGCGGTTCCTGAAGGCCGGCTCATGTTATGGTGGGCCGGTTTAAGAGGAAAGGCGTGACGAATATTTACCTTACAAAGAATTAAGACCAGGACTTGTATCCGGTTTGTATTAGAGATAGACTAGTCCTAATCCTAATAGGACTCCACATGTAAACCGCCCCTTCAACATATATAAGAAGAGGTAGGGCTCCCCAAAGAGGGACAAGCTACAAGCAAGAAGAAACAATCTTAAGACTAGACACAAAGAGGAGAGCCGGTTTACGGCGACTCCCTCGTGATGATAATGAGACCTAGCGTCAAACAGCATGTAGGGTTTTTACCGGATGATGTTTCCCGGGGCCCGAAGCTGTCTAAATCCCTGTCTTGTGTTGTGTCTCTCGATTCCGCTCAACCCCGGCCCTCTCAAGCTACCACATAGATGCGTTGGCCTCGCGACTAAGTCCTGACACTAAGGACATCTGCCGTGACAAATCCACAACAGTTGGCGCCCACCGTGGGGCCTGCGTACGGTGGTGTTGAGTTCTTGGAGGGATCTCTCCCAAGGATCGAGAAGTTCGTGATATACCGGAAAAAGAAGAGAACTCGCGGAAGGATCTGCGGGCTCGACGAACAGTTGTATTGGCGTGTACGAAATTGAGATAAAAAATTAGGGTTGCATCTGTGATCCGCTTAATCCGACAACAATTGATTTTCGCTGCTGCGCCACCTACGAAAGCCGCCAGGTTTGAAGATTTTCTACGACTTGGTCCGAGACTAAGTGGAATCAGTTTTTTAAACCCACTCGGTCTGCTAGTCGCTGTTTACGCGTATATACGCAGTGTGTCGCGCGCCTGGCCGCTGCTGCATATTCCATGAGTAATCTGCTGGATCAAGTGCCGAGGTGTGTGGGTCGTGAAGCAACAAGAATTCACCGCAATGAGTATTGCCGCTACTTCACGTCAATTGATTCAAGCAAGAGTACTTCTCATGTGAAGACAAGGACAAGGTTATTGATTGGACTTGATGGCTATTGCTTACGTGAAGGACAGAAGACCCGTACTAGATAAGCATTAGATCGGATTTGTTTTTCTACATCCAGCCAAAGCATATTATCAGCGGTTGAAAGTTACTACGAATAGCAACTGGAAGGATTGGTCTCCGCCTCGGTCTTTGTTTTCGAGCCGGTCGCAAGTCACCTAGCCGTACCCTCCGACCCGCTGCTACGACCCGGCACCGCTGCTGGATTCGCCTCTACTGCTTTGGCCGTAGCCGCCCACCTGCCGCAGTGGCGATCTTGTTTACGGCTGATCAAGCCTCACCTGACCCGGCTTCCCATCTACTGCTGTGTCGTCCGGTTTGCCTCGGCCGTCGACCCGTCAGTATGCCTTTGCTGCTGTACTCCGGTGCCGGCTCGTTTCTGCCGTCCGAGCCGCCGTTTCTATGACCCGGACTTTGCACGGCCTCTGCTACGACCCGGACTCTGTCGTCCACGCAAACTTACCGTTGCAGCCTCAAGCGGGACTCGTTTCTGTTGTGAGCCGCCTGCCGTCTCACTTCGAGTCGCCGCCCATGGTCACCATCGCGGTGCTCGCTTCATCCATGCTATCCGCTGCAGCCACCCGCTGACACGTCTGAAGCCGCGACGCCCTTGATGCAACAGTTCGCCAAGGAAGAAAAAACAAGCAGAAAAAGCGTTGAACACACAATGGATCACAAGAGCGCATGCATTGGGGTCATGCCGGGTCACCATGGCGTCAGATATTATTACTTGTGGAGCACTGACATCCAAAGATGAAGACCAGTATTGATGCATGAGGTCATCTGGATAAAGTATTTGTTAAGGATCAACAAGATATAAAGGAGAAGAGCTACGACAGTATCTCGCGAGGTCCTCAAGGGGATCAACGAAAAATCCTTTGGGTAAATATAAGGACCAAAGCAACAGTACTGAAAGGTTATCTACGGATGTCACATACGGATCATCTCTCATACGGACAAATCAGGACGGCTATTAAAAGAAAACGAGGTGGTGTTATACCGCGGAGGCACGTTCAGCTGTGCTGCGTGGCTTCATGGGCACGCGTGTCGCGGTCCAGTTTACATCAAACGCGCCAGCTGACTCGCCCATCCGTGCCGCCTTACAGCGCCACGGATGACTCGCCCGTCCGCCCTCGCGGCCGGTTAACGTGTCCGCGCCGGCTTACAAACATTGCGGCCGACTCAGCCGTCCGCACCGGTTTACCACGCCGCGGCCGGTTCACCCGTGAGCGACTTCAACTCCACCTAGCGATCATCGATTTCAGGGCGGATTATTTCCGGCCTGGCACATCAGGTGATATTCATGTAAAATACATTTTATTGGCACATATTATTTTCGTCAAAGAGCAGTTTATCTTTGCCTTGGTCTGCAATATTGTTGATGCAGGACAATTGTTCACTACATCAAAACAACGTGGTTAACTCGCCCGTCCGCGTCGGTTTACAACACCGCGGCCGGTTCATCTGTTTGAGCCGCCTATGATGCTGAGGTCATCTTTTCCGTCCATTTCTCGCGGCCTGGTCTACATCAACATACCGGGCCGCACCTGTCTGCATGAGCTGCTTATTGAGTATGAGCAAGTCACTGCTTGGGTAGCCGGTTTTCTTCCAACAAAATGGAGGCAAATTATCATCAACCGCCGTCTACGCTGGAGGGTTCAGTGGAGATGTACACAAGTTGCCGCCGCTACAGTTTGGTTAGCTTCAAATAGCCGGTTGGAAGGAACCATTGGCCGAGTTGCTGACACGGCTCATATGGGATCATTTATAACCCGCCGCAGTCACCTCAACCTTCTGTGGATTCACATCGTGCTATCAACACCAATGATATACAAGTTATGCCGGTTTATATCACCGTCAAATATGGAAGAGTCTCAAGCCAACTCCTCGAGTCACCTTTGAGACTCGGGGGTTACGATGACATGACTCAGCAAATCTTGCCAGTTTAGCAAATTTAAAGAACCCCAGGACGATGGAGGGAAGGATAACCCGGTCTCGGAGGCTACTGTTATATTGATGAAAATTTGAAGGCTGTCAGAACATTTCCGGCTTAGAAAGTATATAACAGTTACAAAATCCCGGCTCAATGAAGAAGTTCCGGGTCATCAGAAAGGATTCCGGTTTAAAATCGGGCTAAAGGGAAGTCAGTCTCACTGAAGCTCTCAAATATCCGTGTTACAATCCGGTTCAAGGGAAATCTGTTCTCCTGCAAAGCTCTGAAGCTCTCAAATCCGGTTTAAAAAATGTCTGGTTCAAAAAGGAATTAACTTCTCGCAAGTTCGAGTTTAAAGGCCGTCAGAAAATTTCCGGCTGAAAGTGAATATTCCGGTTTAAAATCCGGTTCAAGGGAAAGATATCTCCCACAAAGCTTTGAAGCTCTCGATATCCGGTTCAAAATCCCGGTTCAAGAAGGATTTATCTCTTGCAAAAAGTTAAAGGGTGCCAAAAAGGACCTGCTGCCATGATGCAAGGTTCGAACATGGGTATCATGTCTCATTGGCTTATCATATTATTGATCACTTGGGGGCTTGGTCATGTCTGAACCATAGTCACACCTCTTGATCGGCTCAATGCCACAGCATCACTTGGGGGCTTGGTCGTATCTGAACCATAGCCACGCCTCTTGATTGGCGTAATACCACGATGTCATTTGGGGGCTTTGGTCATGTCCGAACCATAGCAACACCTTTTGATAGGCGAAAGCCACAGCATCACTTGGGGACTTGGTCACGTCTGAACCAGTCACGCTTCTTGATCGTCCTAGTGCCATAGCATCACTTGGGGGCTTGGTCGAACCCGAACCATAGCTGCACCTCTTGATCGGCGTAATGCCAAAGCATCATTTGGGGACCTGGCTGATTTGAACCATAGCTACGCCTTTTGGGGGCATGGTCTTGTCCGACCATTGTAATGCCTCTTGATCGGCTCAAAGCCTCATTTGCAATGGTTTTATCTTTGCCTTTGCTTGAATTCTGTTTTTCTTTTGATAAACATTTCTTTGTTGCGTTTTCAAAACGACATTGTTAATCTGGTTCAACTGTCAATTACAAATTGACGGAACACGGTCAAATCTTAATCCGGAGACTATCTGCCCGGTCTGATTTTCTGTTACCATCCTATTATGGAGTAAACCGGTGTTTATTATAACCTGAAGCGGTTTACATTGTAAACTGGCCTTATATTAACAGGAGCCGTTTTCTCCAAAGTTTGGGATTTCAACCCCGCTTCAAGATTGGCCAGCCAACATCATGCCTGACGGTGGCAGGGCCTTTTAAGCTTCTTAACTGCAGAAAACAGTTTGGAAACATATGATTCAAACAGGCATCAGTTGAAGATAAATATGCACAAAGGCATACCAAGACCAGTGGTCTAAACTGGCCTCCGGTTCACGCTTGGTTTGACTACAGGTCACCAGTATTCTATATTGTTAATCCGGTGTTTATCACAAACCCGGTACGGTTTTATCATAAACCGGCACAGTATGAAAGGAGTTGTCATTACTCAAGATTGGGGTTATCACCCTTACTACAAAAAGTTGGTAAACCAATGATGTGATTCAATGTCACAGGTATGATATATTTCATATTTGATTATTCTTAAGTGCAGCCTTGGTTATAAACCTGGGTTATATGTTGGTCATTATGACCCGTCCGGCAGTAAACCGCCAGGACACTTTAAACTTGTTGTATGCAGAAACAGGTTGAATAAAGCATAATGATAATTATCCGGTGTTTATAAACCGGCCTGGCTTTAAGAAGATAAGTCGCCAGTATATGATGAGAAATCATTCGATGTTTGTTAACCCGGCTTGGCTTTGGACTGTAAGTCGCCAGTACATATTTGGATTGCGCCATTGGAATCATGCGCTTATAAATCATTGGGTTATATTATTCAAATATCCAAACTTGGCTAAATTTTCATTATGATATTGAACGAATAAGGTTTTTCATACCGGATTATATTATCTTGAATAGCCAACATGGCTGGATTTTTTATGGTTATCAATAACCAGTATTATGATTAAGGTTTTCAAAGTCGTTTTAGCGCAATGGCTATCATATTATCAATAGATATGATTTATTCTACAATGAAAGGAATATTCCCAAGTTGCTGCTGGCTTACGACTCGGCACTTGGGGGCTACATTATTTCAGTTGAAATTACATCAAATACATAAGTCTCATGTCGCTGCAAGCATGCACCATGACACTTGGGGGCTAATGCAAAGTCATTTTTTGCTCATCTTATTGAAGACCCGACTCATCATATCATAATGAGCCGGCCCTTGGGGGCTACCAATTGCTCCTGTCAAACATTCAAGGTATACAAGCCTTAATCCATTATATTAAAGGGTTCATTGCTCGGTTGGTAAAACACAAAGCTCTTAACCTTGTGGACGTGGGTTCAAGCCCTACGATAGAAGCTACATTATAAGCCAGCCCTTGGGGGCTACACATCACTGCTCAAATCTATATGATTATATTTACAAAGTCCCTGCTCATTATTGCATAATGACCCGGCCCTTGGGGCTACATAATATGGAGTGTTCAGTTTTTATTCATGACTGGGATGAACAACATGGATTTCTTCAAAAGTGGCAGTATTCGTATTGAAGCAAGTCTTAAACCATCACTTTGTTCTGCTCAAGACTCGGGGGCTACAGGTAATATCCATATAAGGAGAAATATTTTCAAATTCTCAGTTTTGAGCAAACCAGATTGACCAAGGCCACCAATTAATCATTACGACCTGTGGCTGCAACCCGCATCATCAACAATCATGAACCGGCGTTGGCAACAGTCATGACCCGGAATTATCAGTTTTTATAACCCGACAATGGTGGTTATCATAAACCGACACGTTCTACATCTTAAAACCGGCTGAATATCAGATGAGTATTTCAAGACCAACATTTCTTAAGCCGACCCTTTGGAAGCCGACTCAAGTGGATTATTCTTCACAATATTTTTCTATGAGAAACCAACGTCAACAATTTGAGTATGAAGCTAGTTATTGACCTGGATTTTCTAGAAGGAGGAAATCACAAAGACTTCAGGATGATCAGGAGCCGGTTTACAAGAATTCTTAACCCGGAGCACAACCTGTCAAATTTGTTCTTGGGTTTATTTTACAGGATCAGTTTAACATGGATAAATCCAAATTAAACTGGGTGCTAATGTCGGGGATATACCCCGTGGCGTAAACCGGCCGGAAGTATAACCCGGCCGGACAGGACGACTCACTGGTAACCTGCCCGGCGCTTGGCGGTTCACGGGCTACCCGCCCGGTCTTGGCGTTTCATTATTAACCCGGTGGGCGGGTCAGAGGAGCGACAAGACCCGGTTGCCCAACTGGCCATTCATGAAGGCCGACTCATGTTATGGTGGGCCGATTTAAGAGGAATGGCATGACGAATATTTACCTTACAAGGAATTAAGACCAGGACTTGTATCCAGTTTGTATTAGAGATAGACTAGTCCTAATCCTAATAGGACTCCACATGTAAACCGCCCCTTCAACATATATAAGGAGGGGTAGGGCTCCCCAAAGAGGGACAAGCTACAAGCAAGAAGAAACAATCTTAGGGCTAGACACAAATAGGAGAGCCGGTTTACTGGCGACTCCTCGTGATGATAATGAGACCTAGCCTCAAACAGCATGTAGGGTTTTACGGATGATGTTTCCGGGGCCCAAGCTGTCTAAATCCCTGTCTTGTGTTGTGTCTCTCGATTCCGCTCAACCCCTCTCAAGCTAACACATAGATGCGTTGGCCTGCGACTAAGTCCTGACACTAAGGACATCTGCCGTGACAAATCCACGACAATATACTACTTCCTTACAACTACACGTGAATCACACTGTCTTGTACTACAATTCTGTTTTTACTTACTAGCTAGCTAGATGTTAATAATTAAGTGTATAGGGTTTAGGGTAGTTGATGAGTGTAATGCACATGCCCGCTTAATTGAGACATGCAAACGGGTGCGCATGCAGTTTCCATTGGATCTTGTTAATCATTAAAGCTGACGAAGGAACGGTTGAAATACTGGACTCACTACTTAAAGATAAGAGAGACTACACAACCGTGCAGGGGATAGTCGACAGGTAATTTCAATCATTATTAACTATATGTTGGCCTCTTTAGGTCGTCATTTCCTGATATCAACTATTTAATAACTCATTTATTCATTTTCTTTGCCGGCAGGCAGGGCTTGGGCAAAGTTCAGGAATTCGAAAGAGATTCCATGCGAATGGAGAGAAAGGCTGCATTGGTTTCGACCCAAGGTATAATTAATTTAGTAGTACTATCTAGCTACCTACCATGCATCTCTTTAATTCTAGTTTCAATACCATTAATTATCATGCTTGATTAATTAATATCTGATTAAATAATATTCTCGTAAAGGCCCTGAAGCAGGCGCAGGGGAGTGATACATGTGCATACTGCGTTTTCGAGTACATTCGCATGATGACGTCCGAAAGGACCAAAACTGATAGACAGCTATGGGTATGCGCGTTTGACAGAACACTATTCATAATTTTCACGTCATTATCGATATCTAGTCACATAACTAATACACATGCATATTGATCTCCTTGTTAACAGTTCGAATCGGTATGGGAGACGCTCCTACCAGTGGAGTGCATACGAGCACTTCAAGAGGAAATAGCGGGATTTTTGCTCGACGAGGTCATAGATCCAAAAGGGGAATTCTACTACGAGCTACCGCCCCAATGAACTACTCTCAATTGTCATCGTGCTCCGAAGGCACCAAGGCAAATAACATTGGCTCTGAAGGCTACATGTAGGATATATATATATATATATATATATATATATATATATATATATATATATATATATATATATATATATATATATATATATATATATATATATATCGGTTCTACGAGAAATTCTATTTATATATATGCATAACGTGTACAATATGTAGTATCGTAAAATAACAGCAAACGAAAAAGAATTAAATGGAAAACATAAAATTAAAGGAAAAATAAATAATAAAACCAAAACCCCCAAACCTTTTAGTACTGGTTGGTAACACCAACCGGTACTAAAGCTCTCCCCACACCCGGCCCTGGCTCGTGCCACGTGGTGGCTCTTTAGCGGCGGTTCGAGCCGAACCGGTCCTAAAGGGGGACCTTTAGTCCCCACCCTTTAGTGCCAGTTACAGAAACGGCACTAAAGGCCCTTACGAACGGGGGCTGTAGCCCGGTTCTGCACAAGTGGGATTAGGCTCGGTTTTACTGTCCTAAATTAATAGGAGTGATTGTGGTTTGCGAGCTTTGCCCATTTAATTTAGAGGGGTGGGGGAGTAAAATCTATTGGAATGATAATAACCGGTTGCACATCAATTGGGCATTAAATCGACAGCGTAATTTTTTTAAGGTACTTCTATAAAATATATTTCCCTCAGTTCGTTACATACGCCTAGAATAAAGCTTCACAAATAAATGCACTTTTAATGATTATTTCAGTTAGGGAATTTTCAAAATATTCTAACTTCTATATTGACCCATGCAAAAAAAATCTGGTAAATTCTTTAAAAACTATATGGACAAACCGCATTGTATTACACTAATAAGCTGCATTGCATAGAGTAATACATTAATGCTCTACTTATCAAATACCGTTTGATAAAAGTGGAATCCTCATACTCTAATTTTTTTCGGCCATGGTACAATGCTCACATACGCACATATGCACTCACCCTATGAATGGATGCATGCGTGCACACCCTATCCCTATGAGCACACCCGAGAGTGAGCCGACACAACATCTTAAGATTGACTCCACCACATCTAGATTCTCGTGCTTTGTATGTTGTGTTTTTAAGAAGAATGTGCGGATATTGTTTTTCTCCCGATGCAACGCTAGGGCATTTTTGCTAGTAAATAATAAACAGAAAAAAATTCGCTACTTACCTGGTCCTCGGCCCATGTAGGACCTAGCATGGGCGAGCACTATAGTATAGCTTTATATAACCGCACAATGACTATATCTCGCTTATAATGAGATATAAGGTATGCTCGCACGAAGATTTTGCTTCGTAGGCAGCTACCGGGCCGGGCCATTTCTGTCTCTATTTCCCCCCTAATTTCGATAGATATGCTCACACTCGCTTGCTTGCTTCTTTGGTTTTTGCTCATTTTTTCTTTTTCCTTTGCCTTTATTGTTTCTTTCCTTTATTGGTTCTTCATTTTTATGTTTTCTATGTTTTTCACCAATTTTCCTAGTTTTTTTCATGGTTTTCACTTGATTTTCTTTTCTTTCTTCTTTCTTCTCGGTTTTCATTGGTTTCTCTCTCTCTCTCTCTCTCTCTCTCTCTCTCTCTCTCTCTCTCTCTCTCTCTCTCTCTCTTCAATTTTCTTCATTTTTTGTTTATTTCTTGGTTTTCATCGGTTTTCCTTGTTTCTTTCTTGGTTTTCTATGTTTCTATTGTTTTGCACTGGTTTTCTTTGGTTTTCAATTTTTTGGTTTTCTTGTTTCTGTTTTCATATTCACTGGTTTCTGTTTTGTCAACACATGTCAACTTTTCAGTGCACATTTCATATCTCGTATACATCAGAAACATATTCTATATACACTTTTAATATTTTGGAGTACATGATTAACAATTTCTAAAACATATACTTTTATGTCTACTTTTTTCATACACATTGTAGATTTCTAGTATATATCTAGTACATTTTTAATACATGTTCCCATTTCAAGTACAAGATTAATATTTTTGACCACATGGTCAAGATTAATATTACATGGACAACATAAAAACCAAGATACTTTTATAAATTGTTTCTCTTGATTCATCACATAAGCTTGAAATAAAAGCTTCACAAATAAATACACTTTTAATGATTATTTCAGTTACATAATTTGCAAACTATTCTAACTTTTATAATGATCCATACAAATATTTTCGCAGTAAACTCTTTAAAAATTGTACCGATAGACCAGATGGCGCATAGTCATACATTAATGTGCTACTTCTCAGTTACCGTTTGTTAAAAAACGAATCTTCAAACTCTAAAAAAACTTCAACCATGGTACAATCAAAGATGCCCACATACACACATATACGCTCACCCTATGAATGCATGCACGCACGCATAGCCTACCCCTATGAGCACCGTCGACAGTGAGCCGACACATCTTAAGATTAACTCCACCACATCTAGATTCCCGCGTTGTATATGTTGTGTTTTTTCAAAAAGAATGTGGTGATATATTTCTCTCATGTTGCAACGCAATTATATTTTTGCTAGTAAAGGAAAAAAGAATCACGCTACTTAGCTGTGCCTCAGCCCACATAGGACCTAGCGTGGGTGAGCGTTATAGTTTAGCTTGCCAGAACCATGTAGCGGCTATATCTCGCTTATAATGAGATATTGTACGCTTGTACGAAGTGTTTGCTATGCGTGCGGCTACTGGGCCGGGCTATTTCTGTCTCTATTTTCCCACTAAATTTGATGCTCACACTCGTTCACTTGCTTCTCCTGTTTTTGCTCATTTTTTCTTTGTTGCTTTCTTTTATTGGTTCTTTAGTTTTTTGTTTCTTCACCAGTTTTCTTCATTTTTATGTTTTCTTTGTCTTTCACTGATTTTCTTCATTTCTTTCATGGTTTTCACTTGATTTCCTTTTTGTTTCTTCATTTTTCTTTGTTTCTTTCCTGGTTTTCACTTTTTCCTTCTTTTTTTGTTCTTGGTTTTCGTCGGGTTTCTTTCTTGGTTTTCTCTATTTCCAGTCTTTTGCATTGGTTTTCATTGGTTTTCATATTTTTTGGCTTTCTTTGTTTCTATTTTCATTTTCATCGGTTTCTTTTTTGTTCAAAACATGTCAACATTTCCCACCGGATATTCCATCAGATAGAAATTTTACATACACATTTAATATTTTGAAATACACGATTAACAATTGTTGAAAACATTTTTTATGTCTACTTTTCCCATACACATTGCAGAGTTCTATTATATATCTAATACATTTTAATATATCATTCACATTTCTCTAGTACAAGATTAACATTTTGGAATACATGATCAACATTTTTCATACACAGTGTGAGGTTTTAATGACAGTAAATATTTTCACAAACAACATACATTTTTGGAATATTTCTATATAAATGTTAAACATTTTTAAATATAGAATCAACTATTTATAAATATATGTATTTTGATGTGTACTTCATTTAATGTACATTGTACATTTTTGTATACACCAGGAACATTTGTTTTGTACACGTTTGTATTTCTTTTGTATATATTTTCCATACAGAAAAATTTTGTTCTATATAAATTTAGCATTTTTCAAATACCCGATTAACAATTTTTCATATATTTGATTAACATTTTGAAACACTTGGTAATTTTTTTGCACTTTATATATTTTTGTACAGTTGAGAAACATTTTCTCTATACATCTAATTTTTTGAAATGCTTTGTTAACATTGTTTTGAAATCTTTTTCGTATATATATATATATATATATATATATATATATATATATATATATATATATATATATATATATATATATATATATAGATTATTTCAAAGTACTAAAATATAAAATATTAAGCAACAACAAGCCTGTGGCCAGTGGCGTCCTCCCCGTGCCGAGCCATTCCATTTAGGGAGGTGCCTGACGTGAGTGCAGCCTACGTCTCAGCTAAGTGAGACATAGGAGCGCCGCCATATCTATATCTCGCTTATAGCGACGTTATGTTCCGTCTCGCAGAGGATCTTCGTGCGTGCATACAGTACTGTGCCGACCCATTTATTCAGCGTGCGTTCGTTCGCCGGCTCTGCATTTTCTTTGTTTTATTCCTTTTCTTTCCCTTTTGGTTCATTGTTTTTGCTCATGTTTTCTCGGTTTCTTCACTGGTTTTCTTCTATTTTCTGGTTTTGTTTGTTTTTTCACTCGTTTTCTTTATTCTTTTCATGGTTTTCACTGATTTTTTCTTTTTTTTCTTGTATCTTTGTTTCTTTTTAGATTTTCACTGGTTTTATTTCCCTTTCTTTCCTTGTTTTCTTTTGTTTCCTGCTTGCTTGCATTGTTTGTTTCTTCATTTTTCTTTGTTTCTTTCTTCTGTTTCTTCGTTTTTGACGGTCTCTCTTCATTTCCCTCTTCTATTCTTCAACATATGTCTACATTTTTATACATATTAGTATATTTTTGTGTATGTCAGGATTTTTATACATGTCTAACATTTTAAATGCATGGTTAATACTTTTTCAAACACATGTTTTTGAACATGTGTTGTTCAAACATATGTTATTGTTTTTCAAATACGCCTTGAAACAATTTGTTTAAATGCTATCAACATTTTTCTATAATTACGCCAACATTTTTTAACACTACACAAACTTTTTTGCCAATTTAAGTATTTTTTCCAAATATATATTTTTCGATTTTTTGAAAATATAACAAAAAGCAAAAAGAAAAATGAGAAAGCAAAATAGGAAAATTGTGGAACGGAAACAAACGAACAAAATCCAAAATGCATGAACAGTGCTACCGGGCAGGTCCATTCCCACGCTTCAGCCTCGTTTGAAGCGTGTCACAGGGGCGCCCTAGTTCACCTAGGATGGTTTGTATTTTTTTTATCAAAAGGACCGCTCTTCACACAATTTTGTTTTTCCAAATGATTAGTCTGTAGCGCTCGTTCACTCGCTTTTGTGTTGTTTTCTTCAAAAAGTTTGTTTTTCATAGCGCTTGCTGTAGCACTTTTTTATAGTCAATAAAAAGTTTGATAATTAAAAAAATAGTGAATTAAAACGATGTTCACCAATTTTAAAGAAAAATCACGATACAAGAAATGTGTTTCAAATTTGAAAATGTTTGCAGATTCGTTAAAGTTCATGTATTTGAAAAACGTCATACATTCGTGAAATGTTTGTGAATTAAGAATGAAAGAAAAATACTAATTTTTTTAAGATTGAAAGAAAGTGTGCATTTCTAGAAAGGAAAATACTAGAAATTGAGCTTTAAGATTGAAAAAAGTGTGCATTTCTAGAAGCAGTCATTTCAAAATGAATCAGGTTGTGTAAAATTTACGGATAATTGTATGTTGATGTAGTAGTAAGACTTGGGATAGACACTCCGAGAAAAGAGAACATCATGATATTTCATCATGAAAGAAACAAATAACAATTAAAAAGTCATATAACCCATATTGATGAATTTTCTTAATGATAAAGATCAACATAAAAATGAAATATGAATAACACAAAAAATCCAACCCAAATATCCCATGTTGTAAAAAAAGGAGATTATAACATAAGGGAAAGACATTCTCTTTTGTTTCATAAATGGCCCGAATTTACACATGGATTTGTTCTATTGCCAAAAGATAATATGGATTTTTTTGGGAAAAATCAGTACACTCAGTGGGCAAAAATCACATCTATGTTGCACTCTTCACCGTGTATAGACAATAAAAGTTTTTTTTTCGCATTTTACTTGTAACATGCAAATGCTTTAAAGAGAAGGCATTGACAGAAAACAAGTTGGTCGCAAAAAAATTGGTTTGTGTGAAGCATACCTGGAAAAGTGAGTGCCGGTGCTTCTTTCTTGGGCATGTTTTTTTGTCCTTCAGCTCTGCAGTTTGCATGAGCCCCTGGTTTGGGAGAAAAAAAGTAGGTAACAGAAAAAGTAAATCAAAAGGCAAGCCATGTTATGGAATCTAAGCAAGATACATAGTAGGTTCATGCAAGTTGTGGTTTTACCCAATAGTATCTGTTGAAGAGGTTGACTTCATTTAGTTTGAGAATTTTGTCAGTGGGCCTGCAAAAAATAATGCAGAAAACTAGGGGGGTTGGTATAAACAGAAATCCAACACTGCGCAATCAAAACGCTATTAGGCATGGCAAGTTAGTAGTAAGCAAGTTTTTGAAGGTTATATACCACTACTAGGAAAAGGCCTACTAATGGCGCACCGGTTTTGCCTACTAATGGCGCACTACCGGTGCGCCATTAGTAGCACGCCATTAGAATTTTTTACTAATGGCGCACCACCGGTGCGCCATTAGTATCTGATATACTAATGGCGCACTGGCAGTGCGCCATTAGTATGTAACTCCATGCGCCATTAGTATACCTCCGGGGCCATATGTAACCATGTGCTTTGTCACACTAATGGCGACTCTGCCTTGATGCGCCATTAGTATCCTTTGGCATACTAATGGCGACTCTGCCTTGATGCGCCATTAGTATGAATATTTGTTTTTTTTCGCTTTTCTGATTTTTGCACAGGTTACAAAATATATTATTGGACAGAATATAGACAGCAGCACACAGCAACATCAGATTCATCGAATACAATAGAAGATTAGTCTCCGAATACAATTCATCATATTAGTCTTCGAATTCAAAAGACCGAACAAAGATAAAACATTACAAGTCTCAAGACCGCGAGTATCGAGTTTGTCTTCACATTACAAGTCGATATCGATAATCTAAACTACCATCACATAAAAGAGAGTTGCGGTCATCACGATGAGCATCATCACGATCAAACTGGTCCTCATCCGGTTCCTCCAACGCTCCCTCCTCTCTCCCGCTAGATAGCGGGCATATCTAGATTCGGCCTCCGCCCTAGTGGTGTACCCTTTGTAACTATTACCGTTGAAACGGTGAACCTGTCTCCGACACTCCTCCCAGTCGTCGTAGACTCCGGGAACCTTACCCTTGTACACGACATACAACGGCATCTCTATGCACAAGCCAAACAACAGACAATACATAAGCAATATGTAAGTATGCAACAAAAGGATCGAAAGAGAAAAGAAAGACATTAATAGCACGATTCATGGTCCTACTAATAAATAGCATCGATTACACCTAAGTTGAACGATTGTCCAAACCAAAGAGACATACAAATTCATTAAAGTTTAATTACAACATGAGGTAATCAAATGTTTCAGAACTACACATCACTACTTTCGACTTGACTCATCGGACAGGAGCGTGGATGAAGCCGCCGTCTGTCGTGATGGTCATGAAATCGCGGTCGTTGTCACCCTGCATTTGTAGCGTTTCATCTATCTCACTGTTGGACGGTTGATATCTGAGGAAGAACTGCCCCGAGGTATGAAGGACATCTTGATGGATGATGTCCGCAAACTCCGACTGGATGCGAAAGAATTCTTGTCTCGAGGTCCGCGATCCGGATGGCGACAAGCTCGCGGCCCAATCTTTGAGATTATCTGGTAGCGAAGTTGATGATGGTCTCACGATCGCCCGCATGTGATGGAGGGCGAGTAGGCATCCTTCGACCGCCAGCGGCTGCTTGACACAGCAGAACTTCAGATTGTGTGAGAACATGTGCTTGCCGTATTTACGGACTGCCCCGTGAAGGTGCCTCCAGATTTGGCGTAGCTAGGGAGAACATCATCAAGAACTTTCTTGACATTTGTGTAGTCTATCTTGGAGTTACGGTTCGGGTCGAAATACGTGGCCATGGAATATTTCGGGCTTAAGAGGATGAGTGTGCAATGTGTGTCACTGCACAGAACACGGAATGTTAGAAAAAAAGAACGATCAAAATCTAAGAAATCATATGTTACGGGGCGGTTAAGGGATGACTTATCTGGGTTTGCCAGAATGACGCCTCGAGGTGTGAACTCACAACTTGGCGGTCCCCAGCGCTGTTCAAGTGCTTGGCACACATGTAGAAGGGGTCGACTATCACGATGTCCGGGGTCTTGTCTCTAATGATCCGCATCTCCATACTCAGCGAAAACAGCCGAACGAAGGTGTAGTGCAGCGGATGAGTTTAAACATAGCAAAGATGTCATCAAACCGCAGGATGATGGTACCCCCGATATCGCCATCCGCAAAGACCTGGCCCTCTGGCACCTTGGCCACGAAAACCGGGTATGCCACATCATTCTCTCTCAGACGCCGCTTCTCCAAAGAAAGAACACCGTCGTGCAGACTCCGTGATAGCACCGTTGCAGCATTCAGCATATTTGGCGGTAGCATCGCCCTACCCGCCACATGCACCCTCCTCGAGATATCCTTAGGTGAAGGTGGCCCGCCCCGAGCACGGATCGAACTCGTGCCGGCTGGCTCGCAACGGCGCCCTTGTTAGTCTTTTCGCTTCCGTCCCTTCTTCTTGATCTCCTGTAATGGGACCGAGTTCTGCTCACGCACCGCTTTCTTGAGCGTGTTGGGGCTGATAATATTTCGCACCTCAGCTATCCGAGGCTCGTGAAGGCGGAGCTGGAGGCGTCTCCGAGAACTGAACGCCGACGATGCCTATTGCAATTGATTTCTCCGCCGCACCAGCTAGATTGCGGTCGCCTTGGTTGGGTTCTTGAGAAAGAGGCCCGCAGAACTCATCAGCGCATCCATGTTCGGCAAAGTACTTATCGACTTTGGTAAATGTACCGTCGTCGTTGTCGCCGTCGTCCGGATCTGTGCCATAGGGCTGTCCGGATCCTGTGCCATAGGGATGTCCGACATAGGGATGTCCGCAGGTCCGTAGCGTTGCAGCGTTTTGCCATGGCTTGGCACCGCACGATCGGGCGGTCTTGTTCGTGGGGTGGTGTTCCCGCCCCAAACGAATCTGGCTCTTCGCCAAAGCAGCGGCTAGTTTACGCAGCGCCGAGGGTCATCTCATCTTCTTCGCCGCCCCAGCCGGTCGAACCGAGGTAACAGCTCGTCGCAGCTCGGCAGCACCAACCACTTCAACCCTATACACCGTGGGTGGCATCGGATTACCGTGGAACATGCGGTTGTTCGTTGAACGATTCTGCCCTTGGCGACATCGACCAACTCGGCGCCTGTGAAGTGCGAAGAGTGCAAGGAACGCCGGCGGTGCCGCGAAAACATGTACAGGCGCCGTGGATGCCTATCAAAGGCAAGGAGATGAAGTCATCGGCCAAGAGGCTTAATTACCGTGATGCCGTCAAGCTCGGCTAATGTCGAGGCACCGCCAACGGCGGGCGGCAATCGACGGAGGGGAGCTTTGGCGAGGTGCCGCCGGCGACACCCGGTGCATTAAGCTCCAATGCCGTGCGGCGCCGGAGACACGAATACTGCCTCCGCCGGAGACACCAATGGCGCCGCCGCTGGAGACACCAATGGCGCCGCTGCTGCCAGGCGAAAGTTGGCCGTGAAGCTGGGAACCGGGAGGCCCTCATGGCGCCCGCAATCCACGCTGCCGCCCATGAATCAACGTAGGCACCATGGCGTTGAGCTTCGCTCCCGCTTGTTGTTCCACTTGCTCTTGGACAAGCTCCGAATCCGCGCCACTTGTGCCTTGAGTGCTTCAACCTCGCTGCCCCGGCTTTCCAAGCTGGCCTTTTCTCCTTCCGCACACCAGCGGTATAGTATGACCCCATTTTGTGGACAAGCCTTTGCCGCCACACGACCAGCTGACGCCGACTTAGTGAGCTTATCCTTGCTTTTCATTATGTTCAACGCCCTATTTAAAGGGGTGTCGAAAGGGAGCTCGAGACGACCCCGCCATCGCTTTCAGTTTCCTGCGAAAGGAACGTGAACCATTTAGAAATATTGGGGATTAATTAGAGTGCAACCATATGGAGCTAATTACGAGGGGGTGTATTCCTTACCAGAACAAGCTCAAGTGCCTTGGTCTTCGGATCCGTGGTAAGCTCCTTTGTTATCGGGTTCTCCTTGTACCGGCCCCGACATAGTTCCCGGTCTGCTTGTTACCGCTGTATTTCTCGGCGGGCGGTAGGCCTTGCTCGGCACGCTCCGCGCCCTCCTTGTCCTATATAGGCTCCGCCACTCAGAACCGCGGGACCGAGTTTGTGTTCCCTAAGTTCAACTCCGCATTTCTTTCCCCACGACTTGATTCG
This sequence comes from Aegilops longissima, assembly GCA_021605205.1. Lineage (NCBI taxonomy): Eukaryota > Viridiplantae > Streptophyta > Magnoliopsida > Poales > Poaceae > Aegilops > Aegilops longissima. The sequence continues at coordinate 6,596,026 of CM038677.1, forward strand.
GAGGTTGCACTGGTCGAGCACTTGATCTTGAACTCCTTGTACTCATCTTCGCCTCAAAGGATATTTCGCCTTGATCTTCTCATAACTATAACCTTTATCAATCATTTTCTTCACGCGCTTCTCCAAGTAGACAGGGCCGTGCTCATCTTCGTGAGGGCGGCACTGTTCACTTTATTCCCTGAGAGGCGTGTGTTTTCAAATTCGGCGGGGAACTTGTATCGTTCGTGCAGCTTCGTGAAGAGGAGATTGCGCAAATTCCTTCGGTCCTTATGCCTAAGGTTCTCGGTGTTGATCGAGACGGTGCTCGGAGAATGCACCCAGCTGTACCGAAAGTACCCCTTGACTATATGTTTGGGCTCCGTTGGATTCCGCCGAGTCCACTTGAGTGAATTCTCCTTGATGGTGCGGAGCGCATTCGAGGCTGCCATCTGTGTGTGCGCCGCCATCATCGTGGTGGCATCCTCGGCGGCACCATCGGTGGTGTCATCCCGACGCCACTAGGGGTTGTGTAATCAGGATCGGTGTCTTCCGCGGCGCCCTCATAGCGTGAGGTTGTTCCTCCATCTCTGGGACAGCTCCAGAATTTCTTGCCGCTCAACCACCGGCCTCATCGTTGAGGGCCATGTTTCGCTCTAAATAGGAAAAAAGGTTGGTCAAAAAGTTGGTTATTGTCAAGGAACAAGATCATGGTCTCATCATTTAGGGTTTGTCGACACCGAGACACCCTAAAAGCCTAAGCTTTCATCATTTAGGGTTTGTCAACGCCGAGGCACCCTAAAAGCCTAAGCGTACATCATTTAGGTTCTCATCGACACCGAGGCATCCGGGGCAGCCAAGTTAAGTTTTCATCATTTAGGGTTTATCGATGCAGAGGCACCCTAGGTTGGGCCTAATCACTTGGCACTAATCACTTGGCTCTATTGCCACCTATGTTGGGTTTATCATCTAGGGTTTATCGATGCTAAGGAGAATTCTAAGTTGGGCCTAATCACTTGGCTCTATTGCCACCTATGGTTTAATGCGGCAAGAATGGCGGGCAGTTGATCCTACTTAACTAAGTACTAAGATACCCTGCCCATGCATTAGTCGCAGTATTTATATGTCCTATTTTTAGCAAAGTCATGCTAAAATTCACGGAAAATTTCAGCATAACCTTTGCTGAAAATAGGACATATGGAGTACCCGAATTTGTCGGAACGGAAGTTAATCAACATTCCGGCAAACTCAAGGGCCTCTCGGGGTACCTGCAAATTCATCACGACACGATGGTCGGAGACATGACCTTTGCAAAATGTTCGGAGACACGATGGTCTTTCTCAATGTGATCAATTGATGGATCAACACATAAAACATGTCCAATAAGTATGATTTATAGAGTCAACATCAGTATGAATATATATAAAGTTTTTCTTCATCAGCCAGGCCCATGCAAGTAAATGCATCCAGCAACTATTTCTGCTACTCTGCAACTAACTACACTCTATATTTATAGATTCATTTCAGATGAGATCAGATTGAGCTCCAACTGTAGCTGCAGCTGAGGGATCCATGAGCCATCATGCCAGCCAGCCAGGAAATAAACTTTACTTTCCAAAGGAAATAAAAATACAATGCATACATACATACTTAAGCAGGTAGATAGATAGATAGATAGATGAGCATGTTCAGTTTACAAGAATGAATATAAACAAGCAAAGAATGCATGCATGCATATCAAAAGTTGGCATCTACTGCTACTGCTACTGCTTGCCTCTGCTGCTATTGAATATTTATAATTACCTGAAATTGTTCCTTTCACTACAAGTAAATGCAACTTTTCCATTAATTAAAACTAAATTGTTCCTTCATGATATTCTCTCTTCATCTACCCCTGGGAGTATTTCTAACTTGAAAATCTCTGGTGAACTGCCTGATGATGTACTGGCAGTACAAGCTCTCTTCTTTTCTTACATTTGCTTGTTCTGTACCTTTTTCTCGTTAATCGATTAAACATGTAGTGGAGTAGTGTATTGCAGTGCATGCAAGTGGAGTAGAGCAGAGAATTTGCAAAGAACTATAGTATCATCGAGTAAATTGCAGAGTGCAAGTTTGAAGAGACCAGAGAATATCCCTACAAGAGTGCCCTCCAACAGTAGTTCTTGCTTGCAGTAGTTTTAGGAGTACTGAAATTTTGCAAGCTTAAAGTAAAACGTTTCAGCTTAATGCAAGTACTCCTCTTGCTCTCTACTTTCTCTCTTCTCTTCTTCGAGTTAATTAACTGAATTTTACTGATGTTGTTGTTAATTGAATTTTACTAGTTAAACACATTATAACTTGAGTGTAACTCAGACAAGTTAAACTTAAGCTAGAAGATACAAGTTGAACACACACCGTGCAGTTTTTATTATATTATCAGAAAAATATCTTGAAGTAACTCAGGACAAGAAAAATCTCCACCGTAATAGGACTAGCATCTAAGAGTAATTTCTTCCAGTCAAACAAAGTTCAAACAAAACTGACAACAGTCTTTTGATTAAGAGCCAAGTCACAACACTCTTTGAAGTTCAAACAAAAACTGACAACACTTGTTTGATCTGTCTCTCCAAGAAAGAGCCAAGTCAGTCTCACCCAACTAGGGAAACATCAGTTAGACCACTAGCAATTGGGAATACACAACTGGGGCTAGGTTTGTGCTCTAGCTAGGCAGTAAAATAGAGCATATAGAGGCATTGCTTGCCTCTGCTGCAAGTGTGGATGTGAGCAGGATTATCACAATTAGATCACTAATTTGCTGGAATCTTATTTACAATTTTCTTTAAACTAGTTACCACTCACTAGTACAATGTTTTCTAAACTGGTTGCCATCATCTCCCTTTTTATCATTTTGGTTATATGAAATTAGTTCTGGTGAGTGGCCAAGCAACCACTAGCAATTTGTGCATAACAATTACCGGTAGTTTTACCTGTAAGCCCCCCTCTTCTGGCAACCTAGTAAAAAAAATTATACTACACAGGAAGCATCTGTTTCCATCTCTCTGTATAAAGGTTTAGCATTTGGCTGAATTGACTGAACGAGAAATGGGAAAAACTAACAACTCAAACAGCAAATGTCATATATATGTTGGAAATTGCAGTGATAACTGATCGGCGTGTTCCATTTGTCAGTGGTATTTACAAACTAATTCTCTTCGTTTTCTTGGGAAAAGTTGCTTTTGCTTAACTACTAGCAAAATCATTGTGCATTGTTTTTGTAATATTGTATCGCTTGTTTAAATGCTTGTGCCATCATGGCCCTAACTATACCCTAGAATGATGCCACCGCTGCTCGGGCGCTATTGTTGGATTGAAATACTACAGCCGGAATCAACAGGATTATCACTGATTTGCTGGACAAACAGAGTGTTTATAGAAGGAAGAGGGGAGAGGAGGCGGAGCTCACCGGGGAGGCGCAAGGAGGCCCTGCGACAGCTTAGTAGCAACAGAGGTGGCCGAAGTTGAGGAAGACAGCGGCGACCCGAGGAAGAAGAGGTGGAGGGGGGGGGGGTGGAGGGGTCGAGCGCCGTCGCACCCTGGTTCCGCGGCTCGCCGGCCCGGTGTTGCTCGAGGTTAGATTCTGCCCGCCGCCTTGCCTGCTGCCTCGCACGGTGGAGCTCGAGGGCTGGGAAGGCGAGGGAGGTGGGTGGGTCCGGTGAAGGCGAGGAGGGGTGGATTGGGAGCAGACGGCGATGGGGGGCAGGGCAGGGGCTGACTGGGGGCGGCGACGGAGATGGAGGCGCGGGGGCGGCGGCGTCGTCGGTCGGGGCAGCGCGTGGGTGGATCTGGTGACGAGGGAGAGAGGGTCAAGGGGTCCGGCGAGAGGGAGGAGGATAGCTAGGGAGGGTTCTAATGGCGATCGCCCAACGTGCGCCATAAGTATGATTATTCTAATGGCGCACCTCCCTCGGTGCGCCATTAGAATTTTGTTTTAATCTAGCCCACTAACCATATCTACAACCTAACATTATCTACAACAGAACCCACCCACTATCCCGACTGGTCAGCACGCAGCACACACACCAGGAGGTCCTGGGTTCGATTCCCAAGCTCCCCAATATTTTTTTATGCATTTTAAATGCTGTTTTTTATATTTATTTGTGTTTAAATATGTTCAAACTTGTTTAAATCATAAAAGTAATATTTTTTGTAAAAACAATAATAATTTTTTAAAAAATATGTTGAAATTTCTTACTTGAAAATATCATCGGCGGCGGCGGTGGAGCGGGGGAGGGTGCGGGGATCGAGAACGAGATGGAGGGGGAATCGAGATCGAGATGGAGGGGGATCGAGATCAAGTGTCCTCATGAATTCAAAAAGTGCCCATGAAATTTAAAAATATTCATGATATCAAAAAGTGCCCATGAAATACAATCGAGAAATGAAGACTACGATTTAAATACAATAGATCTTAGCTAGGTATCTGTTCACAATCTTCCTGCCCTTCTTTTTCGCAAATGGAGTTCTTCTGTGGAACGGACGTCCTTTAGGTAGGGTGGTCCTGCTTCTTCTTGTGGTGTGTGCTGCTACTTCATCGTCGTCGTCATGTTCGATCTTTGGGTCGCCGTACTTGTCGAAGTCTTGCTCATTGGCTACTCCATCCATTCCGATGATCTTCCTTTTACCTCTCCTCACGACTGGGCTTTGGCGGGTCGGTAATGAAGAAGCATTGGTTCACTTGGGAAGCCAGTACCCATGGCTCATTTTTCGCTATGACGTTTGCGCCCGCGGTCTTGGATTTGACTTCGGGTATAACCATGGTGGTGAAATATCGGTCTTCTTTTAGGACGCTCTTGGCCCATCTGACACGGAACATCGGCACCTTCTCTCCAGCGTAGCTCAGCTCCCAGATCTCCTCGATCCTTCCGTAGTATCTGTCCTTGTCCTTACCGGTGTAGGATTCCATCGTTACCCTGGAGTTCTGATAACCATCGCTCTTCATGTCCTTGTCCTCGTTGTAGAATGTGTAGTCGTTGATATCGTACGCCTCATAGGTCATCAGGTTGTTCTCGGCGCCCTGTGACAAGGCGAATATGAGTTGTTCTTCCGCGGAAGAATCTTCATGTAAAGGGTACGATGAAGCTTCGCTTGAACCAACGCGTGAAACATGAGTTGTGCTCTTTGAGTATATCTCCGTCCGTCCTCTGTTGGCCTCGGTCATTGTACGCCTTCTCAATAAAGGTTTTGTGCTCTACCACCCAAGGATCGACCACGCCTATGTGTTGTAGCGCGACTAGGTTTGCTCTTTCAAAGTCGAGTCGAGTCGACCGTAGTCGACATGCATTTCGCAGCGACCCTCACGGTGACCCCATCCAGCGAGCCTGCCGAGGTGCTGTTGACGGGCAGACCAACGGGTACTCGATGCTTAGATAATTCGTGCAGTAGGAGATGCACTCTCGATCGTAAAGCCCTCGCTATACTTCCTCTCGACGTGACATGTTCCGAACGTATCCTTTGATGACACCATTCATCCTTTCGAACGGCATCATGCTGTGCAGGAACGTCGGCCCGAGTTGGATTATATCTTGCATGATATGGACCAGCAGATGCACCATAACGTCGAAGAATGCGGGCGGGAAGTACATCTCAAGCTCGCATAGTATCACCACGATCTCTTCCTGTAGCTTTCTGAGTTGCCTCACGCCAATCGACTTCCGAGAGATGACGTCGAAAAAGTTGCATAGGCCAAATAGCGTTTCACGGACGTGCGCGTCCATGATCCCATGGACTGCAACTGGAAGTATCTGCGTCATCATCACGTGACAGTCGTGAGACTTCATCCCGTTGAACTTCTGCTTCGCTGGTTCTAGGTATTTGCTTATCTTCCCTGCGTAACCATAAGGAAGTTTTACTCCTAGGAGGCAGGTGAAAAACTGCTCGATCTCCTCCTGACTTAGAGTGAAGCACGCATGAGGGTAGTCATTTCCGGTCTTCTTGGCCTTTTTGCCTTTGCGACGACTTTCTGTGTCCTGCTTCGCCTCATCATCACCATCATCATCATCATCATCATCATCATCATTAGCGTGAAGCTCCTGCCTGATGCCCATTGATTTCAAGTCTGCCCTTGCTTTCGGCGCATCTTTGGTCCTCTCTGGCATGTTGAGCTGGGTACCAAGCAGACTCTCGCACACGTTCTTCGTGATATGCATGACATCAAGGCTGTGAGGCACACGGTGGATCTTCCAAGACGGCAAGTCCCGTAAAACAGACCTCGTTTTCCATACCTTCAGCAGCTGCTCGCGCTTTTCGCTTTTTTCGGCTCTAGCGCCTTTTGCTTCTTTCCGGCAGTGGGCAGTCTTTCCAATTTTTCAACAGCTCGTCTATTTCCTCGCCGCCTCGTACACGCGTTTTGGGTTCGGTTTCACCATCGAACAGATCATTGTGTTTCCTCCACGGGTCATCGTCGCGAAGCCACCTTCGATGTCCCATGAACACGGTTTTCAAGACCCGGATCTCTATCTAGCTGGCGATCGCCAGTCATCCATGCACCTTACGATCAAGAAAATCCGTGGACTACCTGCCCCATGAGATATCCGTGAATCGAGATAGTCGTGCACCGTCGTGAGCAGTGCGGCTCTCATAGGGAAATATTCTTTCTGCAAGGCCCCATGTATTGGCTGGCGTTTTCCACAGCGTGTCTAGCTCCTCCTTCAGCAGCCCCAGATACAGATTGATGTCATTCCCTGGTTGTTTTGGCCCTTCAATTAGCATACTCATGTGAATGTACTTCCTCTTCATGCACAACCAGGGGGGAAGGTTGTACATCCACACAAACACAGGCCAGGTGCTATGTGTGCTTCTCTGGCTGCCAAACGGATTGACTCCATCGGTGCTTGCGCCCAGCACGATGTTCCTTGGATCCTTCCCAAATTCTGGGTATTCGAAGTTCAACGCTTGCCACTGGCTCGCATCCTTAGGGTGACTCAGCATCTTGTCTTTTTTATTTATCTCCGGATCATTTCGTCATCTTCCCGCTTCTTCTCCTCCCTATCCGCGTGCCAACGCAGGAGCTTTGCTACCTTAGGGTCCGCGAAATACCGCTGCAGACGAGGAGTGATCGGAAAGTACCACACCGATTTTCGAGGAGCTTTCTTCCTCTTCTTGTATCGAGTGACGCCAAGACACCGGACATATGGTAGACTCCGCGTGCTCGTCCGATAAATGATGCAATTGTTCATGCACACATGGTATTTCACGGCGGTAAATCCAAAGGACACACGATTTTCTTCGCCTCCTCAAAACTGGTCGGGCACTTGTTCCCCTTGGGAAGACGTTCGTGCGTAATGACATGTTCTCGCCGAAGCACGCGCCGGTCATTTTGTGTTTTACCTTCATCTCCGAGCCATGAGCGTTACTTTCAAAGCGGTATCCTCGGCCTGCATCCTTCATAGAATGGAGTAACCGCGTCATCTCTAGTTGATCCAGCTTGGCTTTCTCGGCGGTAGATCTTGCGTTATCCGTCGCTTGCATGGCAGCTCTTGAATATGAGGGTCCTGCACCCAGCCTCCATCGTCTGCTCCGCATCTTCATCTTCATGATCATGCCCTTCGCCTTGATCTTCCTCATCATCATGTACGACATCTTCTACATGATGACTGTGTACATCATCACCGTCGTGATCATGTCCTGGAGATTCTTCGTCTTCTCGCCCGCCCTCACCGCGGTGGTTGTCTTGTTGCCCTTCCTCATTTCTTGCCCGGCCCCCATGGACGACTTCATAGTCATCTTCATCACCTTGCCACCGATAGCCATCCATGAAACCACGCAAGAGCAGGTGGTCCCGCACCTACCCGGAATCCGGGTCCGCAATAAGGCTCTTCAGCTTGCATCTTCGACATGGACATCTTATCTCCGTCTCATTCTTTTGAAGCATCTCGGCCTTCGGAGCTCAAAACCTATTCACGATGCCTTCGGTCATCGTATGCGGACCATGGTCGCTCATGGGTAGAGCAAAACGATATTTTAGAACCAAGAAAAATTTGGCATGACCTTCCCTAAAATAGGACCAAAAGAATGCATAGTGCCAAAATTATCGCCAAACAGAAATGAATCAACATTCCGCAAAATATTGGCAACTATCGATTTCAAATACCGTACCTGCAAACACAAACATATATGCAACACCACAAACACAAGCAACACCACAAACATACATAGATCTAGCTAGGCCACAAAAGTGCATGTGCACGTTGTTGGAGCGAGCTAGGAGAAAAAAGTAGATCTACATCATGAAGATAGCTTTCCCTTACTTCCCTATCAAAAAAAGGTAATTTCACCACTTAATTTTGATGAATATATGGTGGAAATGAGGTGAGAAGGAGGAGGCAGCCGAGACAAGCTTGGAGGAGGAGGTGGAGAGAATGAAGTGGGGAAAGTGAGTGGGTAGGTGGGCTGTCCAAAATATCTTGTTGGTCCCAGGTTACTAATGGCGCACCACCACAAAATGCGCCATTAGTAACCTGGTTACTAATGGTGCACCGCAGGTGGTGCGCCATTAGTACTTTTTGCAAAAAAATAAAAATATATAGATACTAATGGCGACTGTGGAAAAGTGCGCCATTAGCATCGTTTGGTCGTGGCGCCATTACTAGTTCTAACTAGTAATGGCGCACTTTGCCATCCTGCACCATTAATTTGTATGGAAAAATGGGAAAAAATCAATAGTAGTGGCGCACCGTGAGCACGGTGCGCCATTAGTATTTTCTGACACTAATGGCGCATTTGAGCAACCGTGCGCCATTAGTATATAGTAGTGGCGCACTATTTACCTGGTGCGCCATTAGAATCAGTCCTATCTATAGCACTTTTCCTAGTAGTGTACTGAAGATACAAATGTTGGGTGCTTGTTCAAACAACACGAAGATGGACCAAACCCCCACAATTACACAAAAGGAAGTATTGCTCTTTGATACCGCTAGTTGTGAGCAAAACAGTCGAATGTGAGTTGCTAGTGTTGAGTATGTGACTTGCTTGACATTTGAATGTGACTTTGCTAGTGTTCAGTATGTGACTTGTTGACATTTGAATGTGACTTGCCTATTCTGCATGTGATTTGCCTGACATACAGCCACTACCCCCAGGTCTGCGCCTAACATTTGTGTGTGACCTACCATTTTTAGTTCCACTAGCTTGTTCTATGCTTGTAAGTTGCCTAGTCTAGTAGTGTGGAGTTGCCTAACCCCCGGTTTTTAGTCCAAGTGAATAAGTGTGAGTGTGAGTGTGTGTGTGTGTGTGTGTGTGTGTGTGTGTTTGTGAACTTCAAGATATGTATGTGAGGTGCCTGAAAAAAGAAAGCACGTGGCTGTTAAAAACAAGGGAAAAAGATAGGCTCACCACAGCTACCATTTGTTTGCCCCCCCCCCCAAATTAAAAATCCCAATGTAGCAAAAAAGAGAAAAAACATACAGTGATAATGTGTTGTCACACTCAAAATCCAAGTATAAAATTACCCCCAAAATTATGATGAAATGTGAAGGAAAATAACAGAAGAGCAAGGTTCATGTGCTATTTGAGGAAACTACCTGCAGAGTGTTGGGCAACTTTTGGCAAAACTAAAAGCCACTAGGATTGAGTTTCATACAATGTGGCGCTTGTGTGAAAGCTTGTAGGGCACTAACTGAAATAACTAGCAAAAAAGTAACAAAACTAAAGCCCATTTAGGCAAATTCTGCACCATATCGGGCAACTAAGTAATAAATGTTAGAAAAGTTTAGAATTGTTGTTCATTTAGACAAGTTTAGAATTGTACTAGCAAGAAAGTACTAAGACACTTGCAAGAACTCCACAACGCCCAAATTAAGGAGACAAGAAAAAGCAAAGTGTAGGATCTGCCTTGAATACCGGACCATGTCCATAGAACGTGTGCGTTCTCACCGTCATTGACATACATAACATTTGGAAGTAAAAAAAAGAATTGTACCAGTCAAAACCATTTGGCAAGTCGAAGAGTGAACTTGAGGCAACTACTTTACAATCTTTGTACAACTTTTGGGGATAAAAAGAGAAAAACACACTAGTACTAACTAGTATACGACAAATGTGGCAACTCCATACCATTCATGTGGCAACTCATGTGCACAGTTCTAGCAATTCGAAGTCTCTGCCCCTTGTCCACTTCCCACCTCACAAAAACCTCTCAAATTCTCGCCCAACGGCAACAATCTTCATGGTTTTGACACCCCCATGACCATTAGCTCGCCCTCTCCAGTGTCCTCACAGATCCACACCGTCCCGTTTCTCTAACCTTTTCCCATCAATGTAAAACTAGCTTATAAATTGTAAAGCAGATCATATGTCATAATGTTGAGGATGGAGAGACAAAACCTAAATTCAGTATTTAAAATGCTACTATAATCAACCCTTTATGCTCGATATATAGTATAATCCACGGGACACTTCCCATGAAATATGATTTTTTTGAAACTATCTACTGTGGAGCAAAGCCCCACAGCCTTTTATTCCAAACTCAAAAACAAAGAACAGTTACAAGTCAGTATATTGCAAAAGGGAGAGATACCTACCCTAACTTACCTATAGACTAAGGAAGAGGGTTAACCCAAGCCAAAAGAGAGGCCCTGGTAGAACTAGGCATCCTATGAGATAGAAGAGTTACATCATGGACAAAATTACATTTCCACATAGCAAAAGAAGCCCTCTCTCCTCTAAAGGTTCTTCCATTGCGCAGGATCCAAATGTTCCAAGCAGCAGTCAACATGACTTCAAAGAAAAAGGGTTGCCTGAAGGATTTCCTTGCATGGGCAATACAATGCTGCAAGTCATCCCCACCAATCCAGTCAATTCTCAGGTAGTTCCAGACCCTGAAACTAAAGGTGTAGTTGATGAAAAGATGCAGCCTGTCTTGATAAACCTGAGCAGCGCAGATGACACACAAGTTGTCATCCTCTGACAGTCTCCAATGCCTTCTGACAAGCATATCCTTTCTGTTTAGACGATGAAAAAAAACAATAAGCATCCAAAAACCTTAATATTCATGATGCATTTGCTACTCCAAAGCCATTTGCAAGTCTAGATTGTAGGCATGAAATATAATTTCCTTGGTACCTCATCGCTTGTACCCAATTGCAGGCACACTGCTTTCTGCCTGTAGAGAAGAAAAAAAAATAGGAACATGGGTGTTATTTTTCAAATATGCTGCAAAAAACCATGACCAAAAGAAAAAGTGGTGTGCGGAATTATTTTTAGAGACTCCCTTTTTCCTGCGCACCTCTGCTTGAAGCTATTCAATGGACGGAGATGAACCATGCTCATGATCAGCCACGAACAGTCCCTTATGATTGTCCTTTTTTGCTTTTCCCTGTTAATTTTCCCCATTAAAAAGATCAAAGAAACATCATCATAATGCATCATAATGTAATGTTGTGAGGTTGTAAAAAAATCAAGACCAAAAAAGCTTGTTAATTGCGTTGGGATTTTCCACGAAGAGGAGGGCAGATGTAGTACAATAGAGATCAGTATTTCCCTCAGCGAGAACAATGGTTTATCGAAATAATAGGAGAGTCACGCAAATCCTCGTGAACAACACCTCTGTCGGTGTCAAAACTGCCAGATCTCTGGTAGGGGGGCCCAAGCTGTGCGTATGAGGATTGATGGTAACAATGGACAAAGGACACAGTGTTTACCCAGGTTTGGGCCCTCTTAATGGAGGTAAAACCCTACTCGTGCTTGACTATATTCGAAGGGTATAGGGGTTACAAGAGTTGATCTACCACGAAATTGTATCGGCTAACCCTAGCTTGGCTAGCCTAGTAATGTTATGATCCTGCCTTCGATCTAAACCTCCGGTTTATATAGATACCGGAGGGGCTTAGGGTTGTACAAAGTTGGTTTAACAGAAAGGAAATAGCATATCCGGACACCTAAACTTGCCATCCACGTATACGGGAGTCCCTACCGGACACGAGAGGTGGTCTTCTGCCTTTTATCTTGACGGCCCATCAGTCCTGCCCATATCCAATAGACCGGACGCCCAAGGACCCCTTAGTCCAGGACTCCCTCAGAAGCCCCTGAACCAGTCTTCAATGACGACGTGTTCGGTGCGCAGAGTATCTTCGACATTGCGAGGTGGGTTCCCTGAATAATACACATCAGCTTTCCTCCAAAAAGGAACTCTATTCGGCTTTGCATAATTAACACAACCCTTAGCCGCGAAGGTAGGATATATAAAAAATAAGAATAGTGTCTTTTACTGATAGCTTTTTTCGGCGAAGCGCCAAACTTGACCCTTTGGCGTTTTGAACAGTTTTCACACCCCGCGTTCCGTGTTTCGAGGCAAAGCCCCATTGGCCCGTCCTATGAAAACAAAGATCGTGCCCACTTAATACGGGACTGCTCATCAATAAAACTTGGGTAATCCAACCGTTTACGACGCACGCTTTCATTGGTAATAGGCGAGCTTCAAGGCGTGAGTGGGGGGACGGTTGGCATTTTTACCGCCTATAAGAGGGCAATGGATTTCTCCTTTCTTCCCCACTCCTTCCAGTCTCCTCAGCCTTCCAATCTCCAAAGCTCTCAGTGCCCGAAAAGTTTCTCTCTACCTCACCACCACCACCACCTCCTCCGACCATGGCCGGATCCGGTTCCAAGGGCAAGTGGGAGGCCTCCTCCGTCACAGAGAAGGATATAAAGGATCTCCTGAGTGCGGGATACCTCGCTGCAACCGTCGCGCACAGACTCCCCCCCAAGGGTTAGATCATTCCCACTCCAGAGCCCGGTGAAAGGGTCGTCATCCTCCCTGATACGTCTCCAACGTATCTATAATTTTTGATCATTCCATGCTGTTTTATTATCAATCTTGGATGTTTTATAATCATTATATAGTCATTTTATATCATTTTTGTTACTAACCTATTGACATAGTGCCAAGTGCCAGTTGCTGTTTTCTGCATGTTTTTTACATCGCAGGAAATCAATATCAGATGAGGTCCAAATACCATGCCAATTTACGATGATTTTTTATGGACCAGAAGGAACACAATGGGCCCCTGGTTGCACATGGGGGAGTCCCGAGGAGGGGACAACCCACTGGCGCGCCAGAGGCTCAGCGCGCCTGTGTGGGTTGTGCCCACCTTGGGTGCCCCCTGGACCGACTCTTTGCTCTATAAATACCCCAATATTCCAGAAACCCTAGGGGAGTCGACGAAGTTTTCATCTAGCCACCGCAGAGTCCAGAACACCGAGATCCAATCTAGACACCATCACAGAGGGGTTCACCACTTCCATTGGTGCCTCTCCGATGATGCATGAGTAGTTCTTTGTAGACCTTCGGGTCCGTAGTTAGTAGCTAGATGGCTTCCTCTCTCTCTCTCTCTCTTTTGATTATCAATACAATGATCTCTTGGAGATCCATATGATGTAAGTCCTTTTTGCGGTGTGCTTGTTGGGATCTGATGAACTTCGAGTTTATGATCAGTTATATCTTTTTATATCCATGAAAGTTATTTGAGTTCTTTGATCTCTTATATGCGTGATATCTTATAGCCTCGTATTTCTTCTCTGATATTTGGGTTTTGTTTGGCCAACTTGATCTATTTATCTTGCAATGGGAAGTGGTGCCCGGTAGTGGGTTCGATCTTACGGTGCTTGATCCCAGTGACAGAAAGGGAACCGGCACGTATGTATCGTTGGTACTAAGGATAAAAAGAAGGGATCCATATCTTCCGCAGTAGATAAACGTATCTTGTTTACATCATGTCAACGTTCTTATTGCATTACTCCGTTTTTCCGTGAACTTAGTACACTAGATGCATGCTGGATAGCGCTCGATGTGTGGAGTAATAGTAGTAGATGCAGGCAGGAGTCGGTCTACTAATCTTGGACATGATGCCAATGTAATGATGATTGCCTGGATATAGTCATGATTATTTGAAGTTCTATCAATTGCCCAACAATAATTTGTTCACTCACCGTTTGCTATTTTTCTCGAGAGAAGCCACTAGTGAAACCTACGGCCCCCCGGGTCTTCTTTCTCATATATCTGTCTTGCGATCTACTTTCTCCTTGCGTTTATTTTCAGATCTATTAAACTAAAAAATTACAAAAATACCTTGCTGCAATTTATTTGATCCGCGATCTATTTATCCTATCTACAAATTTATCTCACCTCCTTTGCCTATCTTGAGGCGCTGTACCCCGAAAGGTATTGACAACCCCTTTAACACGTCTGGTTGGGAGGTGTTGTTATTTGTGTGCAGGGGCTGTTTAGGTTGTGTTGCTTGGTTCTCCTACTGGTTCGATAACCTTGGTTTCATATCTGAGGGAAATACCTACCACCGCTGTGCTGCATCATACCTTCCTCTTTGGGAAAGAAACTGACGTAGCTTCAAGCGACATCACTCCCCCATTTCCTTAGAGGGTTTGGTTTTCCACTGCACCCATTTGTCCATGGACTCATGTTATACAACGGGCTAGATTTCCATGATCTAGCCCCGAATTCTTTCCTCCACATCTCCGCATTTATCATCGTGTGTGAGGCTTTAGTCCGCATCCGCCCACACTTTGGCCTATGGCTGAAGATCTTCAATGTGAAGCCGAAGGTGGTCGACGGGCAGCATGCGGACTGCGGCGGGGCTATGATAAGCAAGCTGCCCAATGCCACATGGCCCAAGCACTACAAAATAAAGACACACCCGTGACATTTTGGGCCGAACAAATTTTTTTCTGTCATACATATGACACTTCTATGATGATAAATGTGACAAAACCCGGTATCATCATAGATGTGGTGGGCTCCTACTTCCATGACAAAAAATCATGACAGAAAATGGGCTTTTCGTCCTGGGCGGGCCGGAGACGCAGCTGCATGACATTCTTTGGGCCGTCCATGACGGAAAAAACCATGGTAGAAGCGAGGGGGAGGAAAATTTCGGGGAAGTGCCGGTTACGCTGGGAGGTAGGGGGCCGAGCGATGCGCGTTTCTCTCATACACGTACGCGCGTGTGTGCGAGGCGTTGGCTCTAACTGAACCCGAGCGAGGCGTTGGGCTCTAACTGAACACGAGCGATTGCACTGCAGGCTACGCGTTACTGAACCCGAGCGATCGATCGACACATGTCGGTATTGACTGGAACGAGAATACAACATCACAATAAGAATTAAGGCCACGATGATGCGATCGCGGTGGTGGTTACAGAAGGCAAGAAGAAAGATGGATCCACGAACGTATGACCTCCTCCTCCTCAACTTAGTGCGCCGGGCCACCGACCGGCGGCTAAGGAGCGACGGCTTTTATGGCGAGGTCGAGGTGCTTCTCAGCAAAGGCATCCAAGGCTTCCAGCCGGTTGAGGAAGGCCAAAGTCGTAGCATCCTCACTGGCCTTGTAGATACCTATGTACACGATTTGCTCGTACACATGGATGTGTAGGTCGACGAATTCTTGCAGGGCGAGGTGCCTCTCGGCGAGTGAGGGAGTCCTGGATTAGGGGGTATCCGGATAGCCGGACTGTGTACAATGTCCAGACTATTGAAGCGTGAAGATACAAGACTCAAGACTTCGGCCCGTGTCCGGATGGGACTTTCCTTGGCGTGGAAGGCAAGCTTGGTGATCCGGATATTATATTGCCTTCCTTGTAACCGACTCCATGTAAACCCTAGCCCTCTCCGGTGCCTATATAAACCGGAGAGGTTGGTCCTTAGAAGGCCGATCATAATTACAATCATACCATCATAGGCTAGCTCTTTGGGTCTAGCCTCTACGATCTCATGGTAGATCTACTCTTGTATTACCCATATCATCAATATTAATCAAGCAGGAAGTAGGGTTTTACCTCCATCGAGAGGGCCCGAACCTGGGTAAACATCTGTGTCCCCTGCTTCCTGTTACCATCAGCCTTGACGCACAGATCGGGACCCCCTACCCGAGATCCGCCGGTTTTGACACCGACATTGGTGCTTTCATTGAGAGTTCCTCTGTGTCGTCGCTGTCAGGCTCGATGGCTCCTTCAATCATCATCAACGACGCTGTCCAGGGCGAGACTTTCCTCCCCGGACAGATCTTCGTGTTCGGCGGCTTCGCACTGCGTGCCAACTCGCTTGGCCATCTGGAGCAGATCGACAGCTACGCCCCTGGCCACCAGATCAGGTTCGGAAACCTGAACTACACGGCGGACATCCGCAGAGACTTGATCTTCGATGGATTGGGGCCTATGCCAGGAGCACCGGACAGTCACGACGAGAACGACTTAGACCTGCCGTCAGACGAAGCTCGGGGTATCACCCCCGTAGTATCCACGGACCTAGATCCAGAGCAGGCTGCGCTGCCTAAGGACGGAGGGATGGACCCCGCCCCACAGGTCGCACACTCATCGGCGGTGGAGTCGAACACGGGTCTTACCTCTGCGACAGCCTGTGACTCCGAACCCCCGTATTCGTATCCGGACGCTGGTTTAGTCCGCACACTCCCGAGCCTGTCGGGCCAGGATGGGCTCCGGTAATGGAGTTCACCGCTGCGGATATCTTCCAGCACTCGCCCTTTGGCGACATCCTGGACTCACTAAAGTATCTCTCTTTGTCAGGAGGATCTTCGCCGAACTATGTCCGGCTCGAGTGGGAGGCAGGCGACGAAGGAATTCGTAGCCCGCTCACCACCCGCTTCATTGCCACGGTCGATGACTTAACCGAGGTACTAAACTTCGACTCCGAAGAAATCGACGGTATGGACGACGATGCAGGAGAAGAACATGAACCACCGCTCACTGGGCGGTGGACAACCACCTCTTCTTATGATATATATATATGGTGGACACTTCGAAGGAAACAAATGGCGATGAGGCAACAGAGGATAAAACCTCAGGAAAAAAAAGCAAAGAATGGGCGTCGTCGGTGCCACTCCAAGCCCCGCCACACCAATACCGGCCCAGTAGACGAAAACAATCCGAATGGTGCCGAAGAAGAATACAACTCTGATCAGCCCGCCTTCGAGCAGGCCGAACAGGAGGATGAGCAGGTCAGCCCAGAAGAACAGGCGACGGACGAATACCCGGAGGAGGACAGCTACATGCCCCCCTCCGAATACGAGATTAGCCTCGGCGACGACGCGTTCGGCGTGCCTGAGGATCCCGTAGAGCAGGAGCGCTTTAAGCGTCGTCTTATAGCCACTGCGAGGAGCCTGAAAAAGAAGCAACATCAACTCCAAGCTGATAAGACCTGCTCATAGACAGATGGACTGAAGTCCTGGCAGCCGAGGAATACAGACTCGAGCACCATACGGCTGACCGGCCACCTCGTGGCCAGGATAAAACGGCATACCAGTCCGCATACCAGCCAACACCCCCACATCAACAGACTACGGCCCGGGGCAACAAAACAGGACAGCCAAGATCGATCTACGGATCGCGGGCGCTACCGCACGCGACGACGATAAATCACGCGGACACACCTTCAACAAGTCCGGCCGGGCCGAATATAGCCACCCAGAGGAATTCGACTTGCATAGCCACATAGCCCGGCACAGAGGCGCCACGCACCCCCTCTTCTTCACTGACGAAGTAATGGAACATGAATTCCCAGAAGGGTTCAAACCCGTAAACATCGAATCATACGATGGCACAACAGACCCCGCAGTATGGATCGAAGATTTTCTTCTCCACATTCACATGGCCCGCGGAGACGATCTGCACGCCATCAAGTATCTTCCCCTTAAGCTCAAAGGACCAGCCCGGCACTGGCTAAACAGCCTGCCAGCAAATTCCATTGGCAGCTGGGAAAACCTGGAAGACGCATTCCTCGACAACATCCAAGGAACATATGTGCGACCACCTGATGCCGATGAATTGAGCCACATTACTCAATAGCCCGGAGAGTCAGCCAGGAAATTCTGAACTCGGTTCCTAACTAAAAGAACCAAATAGTCGATTGTCCGGACGCCGAAGCCCTGGCGGCTTTTAAGCATAATATCCGTGACGAGTGGCTCGCTCGACACCTCGGCCAGGAAAAACCCAAGTCCATGGCAGCTATCACAACACTAATGACCCGCTTTTGCACGGGCGAGGATAGTTAGTTGGCTCGCAGGAGCACTACACCACATTCTGGCAATTCGGATGGCCGTGACAATAACGTCAAGCCACGGCGTAACAGACATAAGAGACGGAACAACGGTGACAGCACTGAAGACACGACAGTCAACGCCGGATTCAGCGGATCCAAGCCCGGTCAGCGAAAGAAGCCGTGCAAAAGAAATAATCAGGGACCGTCCAGTCTGGTCCGCATACTGGAGCGCTCGTGCCAAATTCATGGCACCCCGGATAAGCCAGCCAACCACACCAATAGAGATTGCTAGGTATTCAAATAGGCCGGCAAGATAAACGCTGAAGACAAGGACAAGGGGCTGCACAGCAACGATGACGAGGAGCACCGACGTCCGAACACAGGGGGACAGAGGAAATTTCCCCCCCAGGTGAAAACGGTCAACATGATCTATGCCACGCACATCCCCAAGCGGGAACGGAAGCGGGCACTAAGGGACGTCTATGTGATAGAGCCAGTCGCCCCCAAATTCAACCCATGGTCAGCTTGTCCGATCACCTTTGATCGTAGGGATCACCCTACTAGCATCCATCACGGCGGCTCGGCCGCATTGGTCCTAGACCCAATCATTGATGGATTCCACCTCACACGCGTCCTTATGGACGGTGGCAGCAGCCTGAACCTGCTTTACCAGGACACAGTGCGCAAAATGGGCATTGACCCTTCAAGGATCAAGCCCACTAAAACCACCTTTAAAGGTGTAATTCCTGGAGTAGAGGCCCGTTGTACGGGCTCTATAACATTGGAAGTGGTCTTCGGATCTCTGGATAACTTCCGAAGCGAAGAGTTAATCTTCGATATCGTCCCCTTCCGCAGTGGTTACCATGCACTGCTCGGACGAACCGCATTCACCAGATTCAATGCGGTACCACACTACGCATATCTCAAGCTCAAGATGCCAGGACCACGCGGGGTCATAACGGTGAACGGAAATATGGACCGCTCTCTACGAACAGAAGAACATACCGCAGCCCTTGCGGCGGAAGTACAATGCGGCCTTCTCCGACAAACCAATCCGGCGACAACAACTTCGAGCACAGTCAAGCGAGTTCGGAGCACCCCGCAACAGGATCATCAGGCACGCCAAGAGCGCGACTAGTAGTTCGGCTTCCGCTTAAGCCCCATCAAAGCAGCATTCGTGCAACGTGCACACAATAACGCACTTAAAATACCATGGGCACAGGCGGAGGCGCACCAACGACTCAGTCAATAGTGCGGGTAACCGCCAAATACTTTCATACTCTTTCCCTCTTACCTTTCAGGACACCGCGTTGGCACAACATCCTCAAAAGAGCCGAATTACCGGACTTATAGGGGAGAGACATCCAAGGAGGAAACAGACGTTGTGCACAGAAGGAAATACCCAGGTGGAATCTATTTACGATCACTATACCTGCTTTATCTATCTAAACACAGCCTGCCCCTGGATAGGACATGTCAAATAGTCCTATTTTATCTCTGCTTAACGCATCCATTGTAAATGTACGCTTAAACGTATTTTTCGTCAATGGGAGATTATATATAGAGTCAGCTTATTATTCTTATTTGAGCATTTTTTCTCTTATAAATGTCCATTTGATATTGCATCCGTACAACTTGGTGCGGCCAGTTTGCCAGGGGCTTCTCATGGCGCCCTGTAATATGGCAACTAAAGTACGAACACTTTCAACTGTGCGGCACCCCGAACTTATAGCACTATATGCATCAGCTTCGAATCATGTCTTGGGTCTACAGTTGGGATAGCCCGGCTCCCTTGGTTTGGTGCCTTACGTTCCATTATATCGGCTAAGGTACCGCAGGGAGAACTACTGCGACTGTGTCCCAGTTCTTCCGGACGAGCACCTCAATAGAGAAAGCCGAAACTAACCGGCATGATGTGGCAAGAGCTGGTCGCTGTTCGAGAGGTTTTAAAATCCTTAAAGATTTTCCGCTTTAGGCGATAATAAACTTCGTCCGATCTAGGCGTGTATAGCGCCCGATTGACGTGCCCGGGTTCTAGGGGCTTCGACGAAATTTAAAATTGTAGACTTCTATGGC
Organism: Aegilops longissima; assembly: GCA_021605205.1. NCBI lineage: Eukaryota > Viridiplantae > Streptophyta > Magnoliopsida > Poales > Poaceae > Aegilops > Aegilops longissima. The sequence continues at coordinate 6,616,114 of CM038677.1, forward strand.
TAAGTGAAAGTTATAAAGCCGCATAGTCCGATTGCCTTGTTCGCTGCGCCGGACACCTCCTTAAGGGACCAAACATTTGGATAAAGAGTGTCCGGGTTTTCCATAAACACCCCAGTACTAGTTACGTGGGGGAGGAAGCCGACGACTGGCCTACTTTCAGAATTTTATAAACAGCCGCACAGAAGGTAATATTTTAAATAACAAAAGCGCTACATAGCGCAAGTAACTTCGTCTTCAAATTACAAACATGACAGAAGTGAACTCATTCAAAAATGGCGTCCTTGGTACACTCATCGGCGACGAGATGAGCACCCTTCATCACGCCATCGTAGTACATCTCGGGATGGCGATGCGCCGTGCCCTCCGGCGGCCCGTCCTTGACCAGCTTTTCCGCATCCAGCTGGCCCCAATGCACCATGACGCGGCCAAAGGCTCGGCGGGCACCTTCGATGCAAACAGATCGCTTGATCACTTCAAGTCGCGGGCAGGCATCCACCATCCGCTTGATCAGGCCAAAGTAGCTACTGGGCAGGAGCTCACCAGGCCACATCCTGACTATGGAGTCCTTCATAGCCAGTTCGGCCGCTCTGTGGAGTTTGATCAACTGCTTTAGTTGGTCGCTCAGAGGCATCGGATGATCGGCCCCAGCATACTGGGACCAGAACAACTTCTCCGTTGAGCTCCCCTCCTGGGCACGATTGAACTCCACAGCATCTGAGACGTTGCGTGGCAGATCTGCAAATGCCCCTGGAGAGCTCCGTATTCGAGTAAGTAAAAGAAACGACTCCTCCACATGTTTCCTTTGCATAAAGAATTTCTTACCCGCTGCTATCTTTTTGGCCTCCTGGATCTCCTGCTGTGCTTTCTCGGCTTCGGCCTTGGCATCCTTCAAGCTTACAAGGGCCTTCGTAAGCTCGGGATCCTTCATCTTCAGATCATGCTCCACGGACTCGCACTTCTTGCCGAGGTCCTGGAGCTCTTGCTGTACCTCGCCCACTCTAGCACTTTGCTTTTCGCGCTCCTTGCATTCCAAGGCCGCTTTGTCATCAGCCTCGGACAGCGCTTTCTTCAGGGACGCCACTTCGGTGGTGGCCCCTGTTACATAGTCATGATGCTTTGGTGTTAGATTGACAAATTTTACCTATATTTAAATACATACGAACGGGGAATCGCTTACCTTTATTCTCCTCGAGCTGCCTCTTCGTGAGGCCAAGCTCTCCCTGCGCCTGCTCCAGATCCCGCTTCAGTTCGGCAACTTCGGCAGTACGGGCAGCAGCGGCAAGCAGCACGGCCTGCTTATTCATATAAACGCTTTTTAGACTCCTGCGGATTGTAATTGACCCTCCATTTGGCTTTTCTTTTCGAACACCAACCAGAGTATCAGGGGCAACTACCTACCGGGTGGTAATTTCGTACATTTTTATTACTTACCTCAAAGCCTGTCAGGAGGCTTGTGCAGGCTTTGGTTAGTCCACCTTTGACGGACAAAACCTTTTGAATCCCTGCACTCATAAGAGTATGGTGCTCTTCTTCCATGGAAGCGCCTCGAAGCGCTTCCACCAGACTATCCGGCGCCATTGATGCGACAAAGTCCTCGGCACAGGCGGCTCGCCCTCCCTAACGAGGGGCTGCCCGCCTAAGTCCGGAACCGTCGGAGGTTCCAGAGAAGTGTTCGGTCGGGAGTCCGCCTTGTTGCGGCTCTCATCGACGCGATCCGTGGGGATCTTGAACCCCGCATGCCCGACATTAGGAAGTCCTCCTTGGGGCGTCTCCAGTGCCACCTCCCCCTGCTCGGGGAACCTTCGGGACAACACCTCCATGTCATCCGCGGGCTGAGGAGTGGTGGCCGTTGGGAACGAGTTCATCTCTGAAGCGCTCAGAGACCCATCCGAAGACGACACCTCCGGATGAGCCCTGGCCGGACTGCCTAAATATTCGACGTTATTAAATAGCTATGACGTAAAACCATGATAGAGTGCAGACACTTACGATCGCGCCAGGGGCTTCCCCCTCGGCAGCCACCCTTCATCGCTGTAAGCGGCCATGGTGGAGTAGTCCGGAAGGGATGTTTTCCCCTTCTTGGACGCCCCATCCCCCCCCCCCCTCCGGGGTGGCTTTTCTCTTCTTCTCCCCCCCGCCAGTGCGGGGAGGTGGAATTTCTTTTTGATTCCCCCCGCCTCTGGACGACAGGGGTATAACGGCCTTGCGCCGAGGGCCTTTTCCGGCCCCCTGGGCTGCTTCGCCGGGCCCCTCATCCTTTCCGGATGGGGCGTCTTCTTCTTCTTCCTCCTCCCCTTCGTGGGACGAGTCTGCCTCGTCATCTTCAGACAAGGCTTCTGGCGCAACCTTACACCGGAGACCCTTTCGGATCCCCGGGGCCTTCTTCTCGGCCCTCTTCTCTGGCACCTTGTACGGTGCCGGGATCAGCATCTCCGTAGGAGAGCGTCAGCTGGGCCCTCTGGTAGTGGAGCCGGACAGTAAACCTGCTCCGCTGTCTCCACATAATCCTGAGGCAAATATACACAAATACTTAAGGCTCCCCCATGAATGTATTGGGAAAAACCGAACCCGGCGGTAGTCCCAAAACTCATCGGACGAGGGGGCCGCGCTGCATGAAGTCCGCGGTCCTCGGATGTGGGAGGATGTACTTCGGAGGCCTTAAACAACTCCTTCCACGCGTCTTTGTGCTTCATGCCATAGAGCCTCTGGAGCGTCTGGTGTTCGGCTGGGACGAACTCCCAAAGATTGAATGCCCGCCTTTGGCACGGCAGAATCGGCGAACGAGCATGACCTGGATCACGTTGACAAGCTTGATGTTATTGTCCTTCATGTTCCTGATGCAGGTTCAGTGTCCGGTCAGCTCTGTAGGTTCGCCCAAGTCAGGCCCTTCCTTTCCCAGGAGGTGAGCCGCATGGGGGCTCCGGATCGGAATTCGGGGGCCGCCGCCCAGTTGGCGCCGTGCGGTTTGGTGATGTAGAACCACCCCGATTGCCACCCTTTTACGGTCTCTGCAAAGGAGCCGTCCAGCCAGGTGACGTTAGTCATCTTGCCCACCATGGCCCCTCCGCATTCCGCTTGCTGGCCGCATACGATCTTCGGCTTCACGCAGAAGATTTGCAACCACAGGCCGAAGTGAGGCCGGATGCGGAGGAAGGCCTCACATACGATGATGAACGCCGAGATGTTGAGGACGAAATTCGGGGCTAGATCGTGGAAATCTAGCCCGTAGTAGAACATGAGCCCGCGGACGAAGGGGTGGAGTGGAAACCCCAGTCCACTGACGAAGTGGGCGACGAACACGACTCTCTCGTGGGGTCCCGTGGTCGGAATGACCTTCCTAGCGTCTGGTAGCCGGTGCGCTATGTCTGCGGCCAAGTATCCGGCCGCCCGAAGATTTGTGATGTGCTTCTCCTCGACGGTGGATGCCACCCACTTGCCTCCTGCTCCGGACATGTCTAGCTGTGTGGAGGAGACTTGGGCTTGGGCACTGGAGCTCGAGGGGGAAAGAGTAGGCACAAGGAGGAAGAAGGCGTGGGTGAAAATGGGGAAATCTTATCCCTTTATAGAGGCGATGAAAGTGGTGCGCCTCCCCACTTGCCTGTTAGGAATCGCTTGCTTCCCAAGAGCCACGATTAATGATGTGGTGGGATTACCCGTACCCGTATTGATGAGAATCCCGTGATAAGGGGGCACGATCTCTGCTTTGACAAGACGTGTCAAGCAAACCGCCTCGCAATATGCGTTGTGGCTGGTTGTGGAAAGACGGTTCGAATAATGACCTGATCGTAATGACACGTCGTGTTGCCTAAAACGTTGACAACATATTGCATTTGTGAAACATCATTCTCTCTACGGTGGCATGCGAAGATCATCTTGTGGATCCAGACACGGTTTGAGTGTTCGATAATTACCTTGGAGTATTCGGAGGAGGAACCCGCCCTGAAATGCCGAAGATAAGACTGCGCGCCGGACTCATCATCATTGAAGCCTGGTTCAGGGGCTCCTGAGGGAGTCCTGGATGAGGGGGTATCCGGACAGCCGGACTGTGTACAACGTCCGGACTATTGAAGCGTGAAGATACAAGACTCAAGACTTCGGCCCGTGTCCGGATGGGACTTTCCAGGCGTGGAAGGCAAGCTTGGCGATCTGGATATTATATTTCCTTCCTTGTAACCGACTCCATGTAAACCCTAGCCCTCTCTGGTGCCTATATAAACCGGAGAGGTTGGTCCTTAGAAGGCCGATCACAATTACAATCATACCATCATAGGCTAGCTCTTAGGGTCTAGCCTCTACGATCTCGTGGTAGATCTACTCTTGTATTACCCATATCATCAATATTAATCAAGCAGGAAGTAGGGTTTTACCTCCATCGAGAGGGCCCGGACCTGGGTAAACATCTGTGTCCCCTGTTTCCTGTTACCATCAGCCTTGACGCATAGATCGGGACCCCTACCCGAGTCCGCCGGTTTTGACACCGACAGGGAGCGCGACCTCCAGGTGGACATTCTTCGTGGCGTCGGCGGGAAGTCGTAGGGCCACCAGTGCTTGAAAGAGGTTCCGGCCATGGAGGCCGATTAGGGTGGCAGGCAATGAGGAGCTCGGGCACGCGGGCTGGAGGAGTACGGCGATGTCGTCCGCGAGCTTCTTGAGGGTGTGAACTTTTTGCTGGTGGCAACGATCATCTGGTCCAACTGAGAGTCGTAGTTGGCATCGACGACGGCCATCCACCAGCCCGTCTCCAACACCGTCTGGAGACGATCCTCGGTGCCATGCCGCAGGCCGGCATCGTGGACCATCTGGCGCAGCCGCTGGCCGCTCACGCGCATCGCTGCCATGGGTCTGGAGTGAGCTCTTTTGCGCTTAGGTGCTTAGGCAAATGCTTAGGTGCATACGATGTGGTAGATGCATTGGAATGGAGGGGCGCCTTTATATGAGGGAAATGAGGGCAAACTGCATTGCATTCACATCGTGCAGCCTCTTTTCCCGGACCTCCTCCCATTACTTCCCTCATGCATTAATTGAAGGAGGATGCATTGGCCGTTCAACATGTCAGGACCGCTACTCCGTCCCTCATCTGCATTAAAGCCGTATCGGGAACTGCGCCGCCCGCTGTCAAATCAAATACTCCCTCCGTCTAGGTGAGTATTAAGTCATCTTACGAAAACCAAATAGTAAACACATAGGCGTGGTGCATTAACTCTCATGTTGTTTCTTATTTTTTGACATAAATAGAGGAATGACTTGTATGCTTTTAATGACTTGAGACTATCAAACATGACATGCAGTGGTCAGTTCGTTGCACAAGAACAAATACAACCCACGTCAGCACACACGCATCTTATAGCAACACATCCAATGGCTATAAAAGATGAATGAGACCAAATTATATCTCATCTAGATGAGTTCTAGCAAAACTGTATTAATAATACTTAGGCTGGTCATAGTGGGGAGTAACTTAGACTAGTAACATGTATATGTTACTAGTCTATGTTACTACCTCTATAGTGCATAGTATCATAGATTAGTATCGTAGGTGGTCTCATTTATTGCCATGCATGACACATAGTAGCATCACATTTATTATGTTACGGTATCTACCTATGTTACTATAACCATCTTTCTCTTCTTTAATTGCCTGCCACATAAGCATGTTTGCGATTCCCAAGTGCATGTTACTACTTATGTTACCCCCACTATGGCCAGCCTTATTACTCCTGCGCCATGTATCATATATTAGTATCATGTAGTATTTATTGCCATGTATGACACATAGTTCACGAGCGCTCTCTATATGTACCACCTTTTTTTTAATTTCAAGTTTTGCTCCATGGCGCAATCCATCGATACTACTACTGTACAAAAGTGGAGTATATACATTTTTTAAAAGGCTAGAGGGCGGCGCAGTCTAGCTCGGTCGGTTTCACGAGAGGCGAGGGCCTTTGTGATTTGACGGTTCATTAATGCTGTCAAATCAAATAGTACTGCGCCGCCCGCTGCACGCCCGGCGCCTCCATTAATCCCCTCCGTTAAATCCGCATGCAAACCGAGAATCCTACTCCGGCCACACGTCCGTTCATGAGCGGGCCGGAATTAAACGCAACACCGGCCGAGCTCCTCCCGCCCGCCCTCAGTTTAAACGAGGCCAGACGCCGGCCAAGCTCCTACCGTCCGCCCTCTATTTACACGAGGCCAGACAGACAGCGGGCAAGAATCGCACCCCTCCGCCGCTCCCCCATATCCTCCTTCACCATTTTCTCCACTCTTTCGATGGCTTCCGATGAGCCGTTCTCCGGCATATTACCCGGTTGGGTGGCCCGCCGAGCCCGACGGATACGGGCGAGGCTGCTCGGTGCTTCACCAACCTCGCTTGGCCCGACGGAGCCAGTTGCCGCCCCAAGCAACTCGCCGCTCCAGTTCAGCTCGATGAGGACTTGCGAGTTGCTCCATGCTGGCACGACGGCGAGCACGCCGGTACGGGCGCCGTCGCTGCCCCATCGTACCGCGCCACCAGTGTCTGCGGTGGCCGCGCCTCCCGTGTCTGTGGGCGTGCCTCCCGTGCCTGCGACAGCGCCATGCAGGCAGAGACAGAAGCCGGGTGCATGGAGAGCGACAAGTCGGTGGCCAGCTTCTCCGTGTCCGCCGCCATCATCGAGGAGAAGTAGAACACGGGAGGCCGCCGCTTGGGACCCACGAAGGCCACCGCCGAGGCGACGACAGCGGATTCAGGTGGTTTCTTTGCTGCTTCGTCTCTTCCAAGGACCTTCGTCGACCCCGCAAGTGTCTGACGGACATGAGGAAGACAAATTGATCCGCGGGCGGCAATTTAGAACTAAAATAAGTATAGATATATCCATTTCTAGGACAAGTATTTCCGGACGGAGGGAGTATTAATAATACAAGAGAGCCGGATTGGCACCTCTTAGTTCATGTAAATGTAATGAAATCCATCATGTTTATATGAAGATCCGGCTTTTTTATATGAAATCCTTCATGCTTATATGAAATCAGTCCGTGTTTGCACGAATTTCATTTGGTTGGTTAGAGTTGTAAAATGTATGCGCTGGCGTTTGATGTAATCCTCCCGGAAGGAAGCGGAGGAAATTTGCGGCTGCCGTTGGAGATGCTCTTTATGCTGGAAATAATAGAGTGACATCCAATCCATTTGAGTTAATTGCCTATATGATTGTCCCCCTATAAAAGTTAATTGCATGTACAGTGTACACGTGACTTGCAGGGTGGCTACAACCGTACAGAAAGTTAAAAAGAAACAAGTCCATCCTTAATATTCTAAGTACTCTGTGGGTTCCACTGTCAAGACAGAGTGTAAAGAAGTACATATTAAATAAGTAGAGTAATATATAATATAAAAATCTAAAGTTAAAAGACAAAATTCAAACTCATGTCATCGCGTTGCGAGCATCCGGCGCTAACCAGCCCGGCACATTTTTGTTGTAGACCATGCTGGAGATATATCTCCATGTCTATTCTTATATATACTCCATTCGTTCCTAAATATTTGTCTTTTTCAGATTTCAAATGGACTACCACATACGGATGTGTATGTAGACATATTTTACAGTGTAGATTCACTCATTTTGCTGCATATGTCTTTTCAGGAAGGGGTCAGATTTGTCCTTGATTTATTTATGAGGTATCCAGATGGCACTGCACCGCCAAGAAAAGAGGGTAACATCAAAATTATGGACTACTTTTTTGAGTATGTTGGTAAGGTCCGGTTAAAGTCACTTGTTGAAATCTCTAAAAAGACAAATACTCCCTCCGTCCGGAAATACTTGTCATCAAAATGGATAAAAGGAAATGTATCTAAACATATTTTAGTTTTAGATACATCTCTTTTTATCCATTTTGATGACAAGTATTTTCGGACAGAGGCAGTAGAAAACAGAGTTGGTGATGATGGTGTGTGTGTCATCCTGCAATATAGGCCGTTGGATTTATATCTAACGGATAGGAAAGAAACTATGGCAATTTTGCAAAAATATACCCACACGTCTCTCCATGTTCGCAAATAAGGTCTTCCCTCGTTCAACCTTTTCTCTCACAAGATAAACTACTCATACAAATGCATCTTGATGTTCCGTGCAACGCACGGGCAGCTAGCTAATTTCTTTTAAAATAGTTGCTGCGATAATTGGGTTGAAGTGATATATTTTATGTCTGCCCCGAATGATTTCATATTCACTAGTAGTAACAAAGAAAAGGTTTGCCTTGTTAATTAACAGAAAACAGGGTGAAAACTATCACATGAGGCCGGTAAAAACAAGGCAGACTAGGTTCAGCGTCATCGTCAATACAGTTGTCTTGTGAGAAGTCTACATATCGAGGGGCTACCGAAGCGAGGCACCGAGACACAATGTTTGAGAGATAAACCAATTGACAGATTATGATCAGATCGAGTTGTCACCCTTCTGCTGTCATTGTTGGGGGGGGGGGTTGGGGAAGGGAGAGAAAGGCGTGTCGAGTGTGTGTGGTAGGCACAGAGGCACAACTAGCGAGTCTCTTTGTGTGTGTGTGTGTGTGTGTGTTTGAAAGAGGAGTAGCTAGATTATTATCAAGATCGATGTGCCACCCTACTCCTTCGGTGCCGGGTAGTGTGTGTGTGTGTATGTTTGAGAGAGAATCCAGTCGATAGATTAGTATCAAGATCGAGGCGTCACCCTACTCCTTCGGTGCGGGTTAGTGTGTGTGTGTGTGTATGTTTGAGAGAGAAGCCAGTCGATAGATTATTATCAAGATCGAGGTGTCACCCTACTCGTTCGGTGCGGGGTAGTGTGTGTGTGTGTATGTTTGAGAGAGAAGCCAGTCGATAGATTAGTATCAAGATCGAGGTGTCACCCTACTCCTTCGGTGTTGGGAAGTGTGTGTGTGTGTGCGTGCGGGGGGCGGGGGGGGGGGGGCAGTGACACTCACATATCTCTACTCTTATAAAAAACAGAGTTGGTGATGATGGTGTTCCTGCCATCCTGCAATATAGGCCATCTGATTTATATCCGACAGACAGGAAGGAAAATATGCCAATTTTTCCAAAAAGATACCCACACCCCTCTCCGCATTTGCAAATAAGGCATTCCCTCGTTCATTCTTTTCTCCCACAAGATAAACTTCTCATACAAATGCATCTTGATGTTCCGTGCAACGCATGGGCATCTTGCTAGTAGGGAGAAGGAGTTTGTGTGGCATATATTAAGGGATAGTAGATAGCATATTTGTGAGAGACATTATTATAATTTGAGACATTAGTGGCTGCGGGTGGGCGGAATTAAAGGGGTGGGCGTGTTAGACATAGAGAGCGTGTGTGTTTCTGTGTGAGAGACTTGTAGGATGGGGTAGAAAGACGAATTTAACCCTGACGGAGGGAGAGAAATACACGAAGTGCGCGTGTGTGATTCCGATGCCCACAGGGAAATGAGATATGTATGCGTGCGAGAGAGATTGCACAATTCATTCACGTATCACTATCTAGCGATCATGGACGTGCATCGCTTGAACATAAGTCAATATCTACTTCGTATCGTGGCCAAAGGTACAATATCGATTAAACACTATAAATATTGGACACTCACATATCACATTTTTTCCTATTTAAATAAACCTTTTCAGTTGTGCATGCCAAAGTTACAGTGATATTTCTTCAAACAACCAATGTAGCTATCATGTACATGCACCATTGTTACTCTTGCATTCAAATTCATTAGTCTTGGATGATTTAAGTTTCTATTTTTTAGTAATATATGTAATATTCATATATGAATTCAACGGGTACATAATTTATGAAATGGAGGCTATGTAATCATATGAGGTAACACTTTTAAGTAGCTAACTACAATATCCATTTCTTTTTGTGCGCCTCTACACTAACACGTCAATGCATTATGTTTAAAGTAAATAACCAATGGCACTAAATTATCTATTTACACGAGAAATACATAGGCTGAGCGTTTGATCCCTTTTTTGTGAGCGCGCCACTACACCGTCGATTGGCGCGCCCAGTGAGCGCCCAAGTTATCGGCGCATCATCCCGAGTTATTGTCTTTTTTTCTAGGGTGGACTTCACACTAGTTATTAACTGCTGATGCGTGCCCCGTGTACATAGTATCGCATGACCTTCCCGCTAGCACGGTCCAAATTTAGTTGAAACTGGATATGAACGATCCCGCGGGCGGCAAAATCTCCCGCCTCCTTCTAAAATTTCCGCCACCTTAGTCTTTAGCATGCAAAATCCCCCTTTTGTCCTTGGTGCACGGAGACCAACAGTTACAATACCGCCCTCATCTACATGATAGGTCGGGGCTGCTTTGGTAACTTCCGGTTACCCCCACTACATGGCACCCCCATTTCCTCTCCCCCTCACGCAAAAACGACTAACTTCACAGCACCAGAGCATCTTACATCACACCGTCCGTACTTCATCGCCCTTTCTCCCCTCCCCTCTCGAAACCCTAGACTGCTCATCCACTGGCGTACCATAGCCCATTCACTGCCAGCGGCGTCCACCTCGCCGGATCTGCTTCTGCGGCCGCATCTACCCCTCCCACCTCCCCTAGAAACAGGTAGACTGCTCATCCACCACTGTACCACAGCCCGCATCAACCACCGCGCATCTGCAGCGGCTCATTCGTACTCCCCACCGGAGACGCTTCGTCCACACCCCCCGGAGCCGCCCCACCGACTCCCCCGTCGGCGGCCTCTGATCCTCTTCGCCGACACCTTCCTCAACCCTACCGGAGCCGCCACGACACCTTCCTCAACCCTACGGGCAGCCGCCGACACCATCATCAACCCTACCGGAGTAGCTTCGCCTATACCATTCTCAACCATACCGGGGCCGCTTTGCCAACTCACAAGTCCACAACCTCAGATCCGCTTCCTCGCACCCTCATCCAACCTGCGGAGCAACCGGCGCCCGTCCACGGCCGCAGATCCGCATCATCGACACCACCTTAACCCAACCACGGGCAACCGGCGCCCGCCCACGGCCGCAGATCCGCATCGTCGCCACCATCCTTAACCCAACCACGGGCAGCTTCGCCGCCCGTCCACGCACTAGTGCAGAACCGGCCAATAGCACCGGTTCGTAAGGCCCTTTAGTGCCGGTTCCACAACCGGCACTAAAGTGTGGTCACTAAAGCCCCCCCTCCCCTTTAGTACCGGTTCAGCACGAACCGGTGCTAAAGGCCAACCACGTGGCACGAGCCAGCTCCGGGGGGCGGGAGCCCTTTAGTACCGGTTGGTAACACCAACCGATACTAAATGTTTGTGGGTTTTTGTTTTATTTTTTATTTTTCAATTAAATTTGTGTTATCAATTTAATTCTTTTTCGTTTGTTGGTATTTTACAATACTACACATTGTACGTTATGCATATATATATATATATATATATATATATATATATATATATATATATATATATATAATGGAATTTCTAATAGAACCAATCATGCATATATATATATATATATCATCAATGTTTCACAAACCATCATATTAATTAATTCACACATACACACATGTATAGCTATATACAATTTCTCCTACATATGCATGTTGCCTTGAGCCAGTGGCATTAGCCTAATTGGTGCCTTGAACACGATGATGGTGTAGCGGTAATAGTATTCTCCTTGGTTTATGACTTGGTCGAGCAAAAATCCGCTATTTCCTCTTGAAGTGCTTCTCGGCGCTCCGTTTCTAGGAGCTTCTCCCGCACCTCTGTGAACTGTTAAGAAGGAGATCAATATGCATGTGTATTAGTTGTGTGACTAGATATCGATAATGGTGTAAAAATTGTGAATAGTGTTTTGACAAGCGTACCCATTCCTGTCTTTGAGATCTGCTCCTTTGGACGCCATCATGCGAATGTTCATAAAACGCAGAATGCACACAGATCAGTCCCCGCGCCTGCTTCAGGCCTTTACGAGAATGGAATTTGATCAGATAATAATTAATCAAGCATGATAATTGAAGAGATGGCAGCTAGCTAGCTAGCTAGTACTATAATTACTTACCTTGGGTGAAACCATTTAAGCTTTTGTTTCCATTCGCCTTCCGTGACGCTGATGAACCTTGCCCAAGCCCTGCCCGCCGACAATGAAAATGAATAAAGGGGTTATTAAATATAGTTCATATCATGAAAATGACGAACTAAATAGGGCGAGATATATAGTTAATAATGATTGAAATTACCTGTTGACTATCCCAAACAAGATGTTATAGTCAGTTTTTCTTTGAGTAGTGAGTCCAGTATTTCAACTGTTACGGCGTCAACTTTAATGATACACAAGACCCAGTGAAATCTGCATGCACACGTTTGCATGTCTTAATTAAGCGGGCATATGTAAAGCAAAAACATGTAGCTAGCTAGTAGGCAAAAACAGAGAATTTGTAGTACAAGACAGTGTGACTCACTTTGGAAGTTGTAAGGAAGTAGTATATCTTCATTGTATTTGAGGCGCTTCAAGAACTCTAGCATGTTGTCCTCTCGGCCTTTTGATGATGTGCATTTATATTCCATGTGTATTCATTAACGGTGTTTGGGTCAATGAACCCGATGCCAGCGTCCACCTTTTCTCATTTCATATATCTTCATCCTGCATATAATACCACAGAAAAGAATATAGTGAGGATAATTACAGGTAATGATTGATCAAAAGGATCAGTACAACTAGCTTGAGACTTAAATTACAGAAAGAAATCACTTCTGGACAATATGGCGGCGATAGATTTGTCGAGTGCATCTTGATTGTATAACTGAAACAGTTCAGAATACTCAACGGACAAAGCTTTCTCATGGAAGTAATGGTCCTCCTTGACATTCACCATGAAGGACACTCGATCGGAAATCTTGGTAATGTTCATGTACCATTGATGCAATTCATACATTCTCGTTGGGAGGTTCTTGACCTTGTATGGATGGACCAAAGGTTGGCCCGGACATATTTCCGTTTTATTTCATCCTCTCTAAGCACAGGCATGGGCTCGATCTCGAGAGTTGTCCAACAGTGATTTTGAGAACTTCAGCCTGCATTATATGGTCCTCCGTTATTACCACATTGCCCACCTCAGGAGCGTAAACTGTTTGCCCACAATAATATTGGGCGTAGCGTCTTTATCACGTGTTGTTGGCACAACAAGCGAGGGATCGATTCGCCGCTGTTCTCCCAGTGGGGAATGGTTTTCCGCATTTTTGACAGCTGCTTCTTGTTTGCTCGATCCCGAGCTCGCCTCCTTACGTAGGCGTGCTCGATTTAACTTCGATGTGGCGCTCATAGTCTGTGTCAACAGGCTTGGGAGCTGGTGGTTGAGCCATCTGAATGAAGTGGTCAATCGTTTCCTTAGGCACTTTCTCCCTTGGCAGCGGTGGCGGTTTGGTGCAAAATGGGCTTCCACCTCGGACTTGATATGGCTGCGATTTCCTCCAAGGACCTGTCATAAGACCTCCATGAAGAAGGCGTGAGGCTTGGACCATATTTATATCGCTTGCCTCCGCTTTGTACTTCCTGTACTACCTCGACTTCGTGCCGCTTCGCACCATAGCTGCGGGGTGTCTCTTCTGCGATTGTTGAGGCGGCGGAGGCGCCGGTGGCCGAGAGGCTGAGTTGGGCGAGGAGGTGGCCGCTGAAGATGTGCGGACTTGGAGGAGGTGGCCTGAGGTTGTGCGGACTTGGAGGAGGTGGGCGTCGGCGCTATGGCGGACTTGGAGGAGGAGGTGGCGACACTTTGCGGACTTGGAGGAGGTGGCGACACTTTGCGGACTTGGTGGACTTGCAGGAGGCGGGAGACTGCTGACTCGGTGGCGGACTTGACGAGGAGTCAGATGGCGCGTGTCGGTGGCCTTGAAGATGATGCAATCCTTTTTCCATAGGATGATCGATGGTTGGCGTTTCCGAGAAAGCGCTCGTCCTCACCTCCAGGAATGTCAAGCTCTAGCCCCGATTATGACTGCACCACCTCGTCAACCATGACACGAGCATAGCCCTCTGGAATCGGGATGCAATGGTAGGTTGCTTTGGGGTAGCTGGAAAAGCTTGTCCGTCCGCCACCTTCATGGATATGTTCTTCATTTTGGCGTGTAGCTCGCAGCTAGTGTTCTCCGTGATGTCATCCACGGGTATCTACCAACATTGCGTCGTCCGGGCGGAACCCATGCTGCTTCTCTGCATGGATGGGGCGGTGCTATCAATGCTGGATCATCCGCTAGCTGCTGCAGCTGCTTTGAGACCCCTTTTTGGCTAAGTGAGTCGATCTGCTCCTGCTGCCGCTGGAATTTGATTGCCAATTCCGCTTGACTTGCTTCTAGTCCTTGAAGGCGTTCATAGTCCCTTCCTCTGCTCCTCCTCCATCTTCCTCTTCTTCTCCTCCATAATCTTCTTTCTCGCACGGGTTACGTAGTCGTTGTTCCAGTCTGAAAACCCCTCATACCACGGAATAGCGCCCTTGCCTCGTGTTCTTCCCGGGTGTTCAGGATTTCCCAGGGCACGCGTAAGCTCGTCGTTCTCTCTGTTGGGCTGGAACACCCCCGTTCGTGCCTCTTCTATTGCAACAAGTATCGCATCGTCGGCTCCCTTCAGACTTGCCCTCGTCGAAACATCGCGCTGTCTTGGATCAACGCCCCCATGCGCATAGAACCAAGTCCCGACCCTTGGGGCCAGCTCTTAGTAACGGAGTGGCACCTGCATCCTCCATCTCTTTCTCGGACTTATCCCACTTAGGCATTGGCACCGCATAGCCACTGGCCCCAGCTTATGGAACTTATCCTTTTTTGGCATTCTTCTTGTTTATTCTCGACCGTTCCTTAGCTAATTCTGAATCCTTGAATTTCACGAAATCGTCCCAATGAGCACGTTGGTTCTCTAGTGTTCCCTCGAATCTGGAGTCTTCCTTCCTCCTTGGCGTACTTGTCCCATTCACAATTCTTGTGGTTCTTGAATGCAACCGCCATCTTCCTAAGAGCAGCGTCCTTGACTTTCTGCACATCTGCTTACGTGAAATGATCGGTAGGGTGAAATGTTCCATGAGAGTATCCCAAAGCAGACCTTTTGATTCTTGTCGACAAAAGTAACATCTGGGCGTGGAGCAGCGTCCTCTTTGCCTTTTTGTCCTTTGTCTTTTGCTGGCTCTCTCCATTCTTGAAGGGAGATCGGGAGTTGGTCCTTCACAAGAACTCCGCACTGACGAATGAACTTGTCCGCAATCTTCTTAGGTGCTAATGGTTCACCATTAGGTCTGACTGCCTCGATATTGTACTTTCGCCCTCCTTCAACTTTTGTTCGGGCCTCGTTTCATCGTTTTGCACGAAGATTTGCTCGACCGGATGGCTGAAAGAACAAAGATAGATTCGTTAATATATCTTCAAGTCATTTAAAACATGTGATGATCACCGAAACCTGCTTATATAAATATATATACCTCGCGGTCTTTGTTGTTTCAGGATTAACATGTTCTTCGTCATCGTCATAATCGTAGTTCATGACTTCATCAATTGATTAAATCGCGATCGAATATCATATCACCCTCTCCGGTGTTGTTTAGAAATTGAACCGTCATAATCTTCTTCATTCTGATTATCATCGGCCCGCGTATCATATCGAACATGGTCTGTTCTCCCTCTCTGTCGGTATTATGCGCCATAGCTTTTATTTAACTAATTCAAAAGAAATATAAAACAATTTAGTATTCAAATTACATCGTCTCGAATAATAGATATAATCTCGAATACTTTGTCTAGATTAATAGATACAATCTCGAATACATCGTCTCGAATAATATATAATATTGAATAGTACATCACTGGCTAGCTAATTAAAGATCGAATACTACAGAAGAATCTAGGACACTCGCGGTTTCTGCGTCGCTGGCGGTGGACACCCAAAGAGAAGGAACCCTCACAGTATCATAGCTGATGTGAGATCCACGAAGATCTTGCCGGTATTGGAGAACCTGCCGCCCTCTAACGTAACCATGTAGCGATGGGCGTGCTCGTCCTCCTCCCGACACGGCGACGTACCTCCTCCGGCGGGGCGGGTCCCTCCCCACCGAGACTGGCCTGTGAACGCCACCAAAGCGAGATCAGGGTCGCAGCGGGACCCGGGCGGGTTCCTCATCAAGCGCGCCCCTCCGAGCAGTACCTCCAGTGCCAGCCAGCGGAGCCAGGTCCGGACATGGGCGGCTGGGCGTCGTCGCGGACGGGTCGGCAGCGAGGATGCGGGCGGGCATCGTCGATAACAAATACTAGCTATGTGCCCCAAAAAAATAATTTTTTTAATGATTGGATTTTGATGACTAATATTTATAACATTTCTACTATTTCAAAAATCTATATACTATTTCATACTAATTAAGCATCTAACACTAAAACATAAAAACAATTTCTATACATCCATTAAAAACAGAAAAACAACATTATATAAAAAATTCCATCCTAATTAAACACTAATTATATCCATCTAACATGCATTCATACATATATACTAGTGAAAAAACAATAATCTAAAAATCTAAACTAATTAAACATACAAAATGTAAACTAATTAAATATATAGGTGTATGTGTGTGTGTGTTCATCATGCTTGTGTGTGTGTGTATGGGCTCGGGGAGGCGGCCCATGGTGGCCTTGAGGCGAGGAGAGGGTTAGAGCGGGAGAGCTCACAGCGCAGGCGGGACGGCGGAGGCGACGGCGGGGGCATGACGGGTCGGGCGTGCTGAGGCGGCGATGCAGGGGCAGCTTGACAGGGAAGGGCCAGGCGGCGATGGAGACGAGGGCGGGCGGGGCGAGGGCGGCGGCGGACGAGGAGGCGGCGAGGGACGGGAAGAGGCGGCGGCAGGGGCGAGGCGGCGGCAGCGACAGGGTCGGTGTGGCGTCGATCGATCGAAGCGAAGCGGTTCAATGGGGAAGCAGAGGAAGAAGCAGAGGAGAATGAAATTTTTGAAGTGTTGTATATATAGAAGGCACCTTTAGTACGGTTGGAGCCACTAACGGTACTAAAGGTCTGTTTTAACCAGCCCAAGCAGCGGAAGCGACACCCTTTAGTACGGGTGGTGGCACAAACCGGTACTAAAGGCCCCCACTAGTACCGGTTTGTGCCACCACCGGTACTAAAGGGTGTCTTGCGCTAGCGCAGTGCGGTCTTGACAAGTTTAGTCCCACCTCGCTAGCGAGAGGCGACCGCACTGGTTTATAAACCCCGTGCGGTCGCTCTCTCAACTCCTCACCAAAGCAGGCCCTCTGGGCCTCGTGTTCTTTGCTGCCTGTTGGCCCACTTGGCCTTTTGGCCTGCATCCTGGCCCAACACAGGTTGGGTTTCTAGTCGTATGCAGGCCGCTATGGCCTAGTAAGTGAGCTTTTTTTGCTTTATTTATTTTTGTGTTTTTTTTGTGTATTTAGAGTTTCTTTGTGAATATTTTTGCTTTAGGTACAAAAATTACAAACATTCTGTTAGTGCCCGTAGTTTTCAAATTTGAATAGTTTAAATTTTGAATTATTTGAAATTAGTGTGAATCACTAGTTTGTGAATAATTTAACTTTAAAAATCAGTAAAGGCATGAAAGAATTTGTTTGCACATAAAATTTCTTGGCGTTTCAAATGCCAAAACACATAACTACCCTAACTATTACAGAGATTCCCCTCGGGTGTGAAACATGAAGAAAGTGATGATAGTGAAGCCGATCACATCCGAGATCTTTGGGTGTAAAACTTTTTCTTCGCGTGTGTCCCTTGTCGCCGTAACCATGGAAAATCTTCATCATTTAACGGGATGCTCGGGTCAATATTCACTGTGAATGGAGAAATTTCATCAAACTTTTCATAATCTTGACTTGTCATCTTGTCATCCACTCCCACGATGTTTCTCTTCCCGAGAAAGAACTATGTGCGCTTTGGCTCATCGTACGATGCATTCGCTTCCTTATCTTTTCTTTTTCTTGGCTTGGTAGACATGTCCTTCACATAGAAAACCCGTGCCACATCATTGGCTAGGACGAATGGTTCGTCTGCATACGCAAGATTGTTGAGATCCACTGTTGTCATTCCATACTGCGGGTCTTCCGTTACCCCGCCTCGTGTCATATTGACCCATTTGCACCGAAACAAAGGGACCTTTAAACCACGTCGATAGTCAAGTTCCCATATGTCCTGTATATAACCATAATATGTTTCCTTTCCCGTCTTGGTTTCTGCATCAAAGCGGACACCACTGTTTTGGTTGGTGCTCTTCTTATCTTGGGCGATCGTGTAAAATGTATTACCATTTATCTCATACCCTTTGAAAGTCATTATATTCGAAGATGGTAACTGGGACAGCAAGTACAGGTCATCTTCAATGGAGGTGTCATGCATGGTACGTGTCTGCAACCAGCTGGCGAAACTCCTGGTTTGTTCACGTGTAATCCAGTCATCAGACTGCTCTGGGTGTTTGGATCGTAGCAAATTCTTGTGTTCATCCATATACGGAGCCACCAAGGCGGAATTCTGTAGAACTGTGTAGTGTGCTTCAGTGAGAGAATTTACGTCCATACATATTATTTGTTCCCCTCCTAGCGTGCCTTTTCCATCCAGTCTGCCCTTATGCGCGATTCAGGAACACCAATCGGCTTAAGGTCAGGAATAAAGTCAATACAAAACTCAATGACCTCCTCATTTTGATGGCCCTTGGAGATGCTTCCTTCGGCCTAGCACGGTTATGAACATATTTCTTTAAGACTCCATGAACCTCTCAAATGGGAACATATTGTGTAGAAATACAGGACCCAAAGCGTTAATCTCTTCGCATAGGTGAACTAGGGCGTGCGTCATGATGTTGAAGAAGGATGGTGGGAACACCAACTCAAAGCGACAAGACATTGCACCAAATCATTACGTAACCTTGGTATGATTTCTGGGTGATTACCTTACGAGAGATTGCATTGAGAAATGCACATAGCTTCACAATGGCTAATCGAGCGTTTTCCGATAGAAGCCCCTCAATGCAACCGAAGCAGTTGCGTCATAATCACGTGGCAGTCATGAGACTTTAGGTTACGGAACTTTTCTCTGCCATGTTTATTATTCCCATTATATTCGATGAGAAGCGACGGTACCTTAATCTCGAGCAGGCATTCAAAGAAGATTCCTTCTCTTCTTTGGTAAGGCGTAGCTTGCATGACCACGATATATGCCGTCTTCTCCGTGCATCGTTGCTGGTCCTCCGTGCCTCGGTGTATCTTTTGTCTTCCCATACACGCCCAAGAAGCCAAGCAGGGTCACGCAAAGATTCTTCGTCACGTGCATCACGTCGATTGCGGAGCGGACCTCTAGGTCTTTCAATATGGCAGGTCCCAAAATATAGATTTCTTCTTCCACATGGGTGCGCGTCCGTCGGCGTCCTTTGGAACAGGTTGTCCGCGGGACCTTTCCAAATATCACCTTCAAATCCTTGACCATATCATGTACATCAGCACCGATGCGGTGGCGAGGCTTCGTCGGTGATCCGCCTCACCTTTGAAATGCTTGCCTTTCTTTCTTACGGGATGCCTGCTCGGAAGAAATCGGCGATGTCCCAGTACACATTCTTCATACAACTATTCAAATATATCTGTCGGTATCATCCAAACAGTGCGTGCATCCGCGGTATCCCTTGTTTATCTGTCACGAAAGGTTCTTGAGAGCAGGCCAATCATTGATGGTCACGAACAGCAACGCCTTTAGGTCAAATTCTTCCCCATGTGCTCATCCCACACCGTACACTGTTCCATTCCACAGTTGTAAGAGTTCTTCAACTAATGGCCTTAGGTACACATCAATGTCGTTGCCGGGTTGCTTAGGGCCTTGGATGAGCACTGACATCATAATGAACTTCCGCTTCATGCACAACCAAGGAGGAAGGTTATACAAACATAGAGTCACAGGCCAGGTGCTATGGTTGCTGCTCTGCTCCCCAAAAGGATTAATGCCATCTGCGCTTAGACCAAACCATATGCTCCTTGCGTCATCTGCAAACTCCTTCCTGTACTTTCTTTCAATTTTTCTCCACTGCGACCCGTCATTGGTACTCTCAACTTTCCGTCTTTCTTACGGTCTTCTCGTGCCATCGCATCACCTTGGCATGCTCTTTGTTTTGGAACAAGCGTTTCAACCGTGGTATTATAGGAGAATACCACATCACCTTGGCAGGAATCTTCTTCTGGGCGCTCGCCCTCGACATCACCATGCTCATCGCGGCTGATCTTATAGCGCAATGCACCACATACCGGGCAAGTGTTCAAATCCTCGTACTCACGCGGTAGAGGATGCAATCATTAGGGCATGCATGTATCTTACGCACCTCTAACCCTAGAGGGCAGACAACCTTCTTTGCCCGACGTACTCTCGGGCAATTCGTTGTCCTTTGGAAGCATATCCTTTATCATTACCAGCAACTTTCCAAATCCTTGTCGGATACACCATTCTCTGCCTTCCATTGCAGCAATTCGAGTGTGGTGCCCAGCTTTTCTTGTCACCCTCGCAATTCGGGCACAACAATTTTTTGTGATCCTCTAACATGCGCTGCAAGTTCTTCTTCTCCAAATCACTTGCGCAGTTTCTCTTTGCATCGGCAATGGCCCGACCTAGATCATCAACGGGCTCATCTGATGCCTCTTCTTCAGCTTCTTCCCGCATTGCCGGCCCAGCTTCTTCCCGCATTACCGGCTCAGCTTCTTCCACCATTGTTGTATCATCGTATTTAGGGAACCCATGGCCAGGATAGCTGTCGTCGTCCTCTTCTTCTTCATTATCTTCCATCATAACCCCTCTTTCTCCGTGCTTGGTCCAAACATTATAGTGGGGCATGAAACCGAGTCAAACAGTGGGCGTGAATGGTTCTTGGCGTAGAGTAATTGCGACCATTCTTACAGCCAGCACATGGACAAGGCATAAAACCATCCGCCCGCTTGTTTGCCTCAGCCATAGCGAGAAAAGTATGCACGCCCTCAACGAACTGGGGAGAGCATCGGTCATCGTACATCCATTGCGGCTCATCTTCATTACACAACACCGAATAGACCAAATTAATACAAGTTCATACATAAAGTTCATACAACACTTAAATGCAACAAACAAATAACTCTCTAGCTAAAGCATTTAAATGCAACAACAAATGCGATCAAGATCGCAACTAAGGTAACAATTGATCCAACAACATAATGATACCAAGCCTCACTATCGATGGCATATTTTCTAATCTTTCTAATCTTCAAGCGCATTTTCTCCATCTTGATCTTGTGATCATCGGCGACATCGACGACATGCAACTCAATTCCATCTTCTCCCCTCAATTCTTTTCAATTTTTCTTTCAAGTACTCGTTTTCTCTTTCAACTAAATTTAACCTCTCGACAATAGGGTCGGTTGGAATTTCGGTTCACATACCTCCTAGATAAAAATATCTATGTCAACTTGATGGGCATAATTTGTCATAAACACGAAATGCAACAAATAGTTTTAAAGAGAATATACCACATCCGAATCATAACAACAGCGAGGGCCGACGGGACGGATATCAAAACCATGGCACTATGTATAACAAACAAAGTACGAGTAAGATAATTATTATCGAGTAACTATATATCCAAATCACACAAACATCAATTTTTATATAAAATTTCATGAACAAGAGGCTCACCACAAGGTGGTGCGGCTGACATGACAGTCGGGTGATCGGCGGTGGTTCTGACAGAGATTTAGAAGGCACTAAGTAAACCACACCTACATATGCAAACTAAGTGTTATTTTGACCTCAAATTGCATATAAATCAAATACTAGCACATATATATATTTCCTCCCAAATTACTAAACTCACAAATTAATAACTATATAAACCAATGCAAGAGCTAATCTAGCAATGAGAGATGAAAGGACAAAGTTGCTAACCTTTGTGATCACTTGAATGGATGGGGCCTTCAAATCTTGACAAATTTTGGGCAAAATGTGTGATGAGCTCGAGGGAGAAGAGGAAGAACAGAGAGGACAGGAGAGGGGAAAGGGGAAGAACAGAGCGAGCTGGGACGAAGGGTTTATATGCAGGAGGACCTATAGTACCGGTTCGTGGCACGAACCGGTACTAAAATGTTGGAGGGCCAGGCCGACAACATCCTGCCACCACCCTCATTAGTACCGGTTCGTAGCACGAACCGGTGCTAAAGGTTAGCCACGAACCGGTGCTAAAGGCTAGCTGTTGGAACCGGCACTAATGTATACATTTGTGCCGGCTCTAATACAAACCGGCACTAATGTGCTTCACGTTTGACCCTTTTTCTACTAGTGACGGCTGCAGATCCGCGTCGTCGACACCATCCTTAACCCAACCACCGGAGCAGCTTCACTCGTCCACGGCCACAGATCCGCTTCACCCACACCGTAGTCCACCCTACCGGAGCCGCTCCACAAACACCCTACTCGACGGTTCTATATCTCCTTACCGGACCCCGACAACTAGCGCAGCGTCATCACCCTCGACGTTTCTAACCTGATTCCCACCGTCTGGAGAGATGCCAAGCACCTGCCACGGCCTAGGTACTTGTCACATTTAAAGCCGTCCAACATCACCTGCCCGATGTACTTTAAATATACTAACGGTCGCTGTTACCTGTTATGCAGCTGGCAAAAACTACAAGGACGATGTTTCTTCTGGATCTAACAGCTTGGCCAACCAAGATCCTGGACTGAGGCATTGCTATGATCTTGTAAGCACGTCTCTCTCTCTTGTATTGTTATGTGCCTGCCAGCGTGCTTTGCTAGGATTTTCGACCAGTAATCCCTTTGTGCAGACAACGATTTCTACTACTGGCTGCTAAATTAGATATGTAGATGTCATACATGATACTACCTTTTACCACCGTTCCTACATATAAGTCTTTCTAGAGATTCCACTATAGGCTACATACGGAGCAAAATGAGTGGATCTACACTCGAAAATGCATCTATATACATCTGTATGTGGTCCATACTGGAATCTCTACAAAGACATATATTTAGGAACAGGGGCAGTACATTACACAAAATCATAGGTGGCATGTAGGAATTCCAGTGCACTACATTAGGCTCCCTTAGAGTGCCTGCTAGTCCAGCATACAGAGTCATGGCTAGTTTATGGTAGGCACACAATCGTTAATTGGTGGTTTAAATATGTGCAAGGGATATGCAATGTAGTATCATGTAGAGATGTTTGAAATTAGCCGTGTCAACTTGCAGATAGGGTTACACAATGAAAAAGTACAAGATGTATGTGGCAATTTCATGGAACATCGCAAAAAAAGGAGAGGCAGCGGTGAGCCTATACAGTGTGCTATGGTACGTCACTCCTCCATTGCATTCATCGTGACATGTTATTTGTATGCCAGTTCTATTAGCCAAGTTTCTTAGGGACAGTTATTACGTGTTATCCTAAGAAAATAAGCACCTATGAATATAATCTCCATGTAATAAGCCAACCAGTTCTTTTCATTGCGTTTTCAGCTTATCTTTGGTATGATCAGTGGAAAGTCTAGATTGCATAAAATATTTTTCATTTTGCAGCCCATATGGAAATTAATTTGACTTGCAAACATCACAAATTGAACCCAGTGCAGTAATTAATATGATAGGAAAACAGACCATCACTATTTGCTCAAAATGCAAATACAAAGATACCATCTACTTGGCACAATCTACTTTGGTCAATGTTTTCCATAGAGATCCCATTGCCTAATTTAAACGAAGAACGCATGACCCACATTTAAATGAAGAACAATTATTTATTGAAATTCGATGGTCCAAGTGGCAGGTTATTATCATATAGCAGCACCACCTGAAAGCATCATATAGCAGCAGCATCAGCTCATAGCAACTCATCATACAGCAGCGATGCGCAATTCATCATATACCAGCAGCAGCTCATAGCAATTCATCATATAGCAGCAGCAGGAGCAGCTCATAACAATTCATCATATAGCAGCAGCAGGAGCAGCTTGTAGCAACTCATCATATAGCAGCAGCTGCAGCTCATAGCAATTCATCATATAGCAGCAGCAGCAGCTCATGGCAACTCATCATACAGTAGCAACAGCTCATAGCAATTCATCATATAGCAGCAGCAGGAGCAGCTCATAGCAATGCATCATATAGCAGCAGCAGAAGCAGCTCATAGCAATTCATCGTATAGTGGATCAGAATGAAAATTTTGCAAAAAATCATCGGAGATCCTCACCTTGTTGGATGAGCGCATCCTTCAACAGCACCTCAAGGCCATGGCCTGGGAGGAGGGGAGGGGGAATAAGGTGCCTTTCGCGCATGATGTGGCATCAGCCGTAGTTGTGCAGCGCCCACCGGAGTAGTGTGTTGGACGAACCACAGTGGAGCAGCTGCTGGAGACCATGACAATGAGGGGCGGCGCCAGAGGGAGGAGCAGCCAGGGAGATTCGCCCCTACCCGCCAGCCATGTAGCCTAGCTGGACATAGCATCGTCGAGGACCATGCCGGATGGGACCCGATGGCGGCGGCTCACTGGAGGAACCCTAGTGCTGCAGGCGGGGATCGAGGTAGAGGAAAGGGAGAGGAGATGCAAGCGGGCAGGGCAATGAATGCTTGCGTGTTTGTTTTACATCGAGGGTCAGGTGTGACACGGCGTCGATGGTTGCATTTTGACCGTAATATAGGCAGGCAACAGAGTCATTTCACTATTCCCCTTCCCTTCAATTTTTAGTGAGGTTCTACCCGAAACACCCCCCTCCAAAGCAAAATTAGTTAAGCCCAAGCCCATAACTCAAAAATGACTTCTTTACATCTTTTATGGCTTATTTTGACAATATGCCCTGAAAAGCGGAATCGGCGGCCCTTAACCTGCAATTCAATTGTGCGTGCAATGATGAATCACTCCTACCTGCTATCTGTACATTTAGGCATCATCATACATGGCATAACCTAATACATGTGCATTCCATTGTAGAATCTAGAATATGCAATGTTTATGTTAGTTCATACGTTACACATGATGTTTAAATGCCCCTTAAATCTGATCAGTCAACTGATGGTCTTTAAGCCTCCTTCTTTGCTTCTTTTCTTGATATGTAAGATTTGCTCACACATCTGTTCAATTGCTTGTTTGCATCAGCCAGCCATACTAGGACTGTTTGCTTTGATTACTTGTTGTTCTTGACCTAACACTCTAACAGAGCTTGTCAACGATTTAAACACTAAGGGCTGTTGTAGTGGGGCCTTGTCTAACTCATAGGTGACATCAAGGTTTGGCTGTACACTACAGTAGGGTCTCCAAGAGTACCTGGAGATCCAGTTCGAAGGTATGCCTAGTTTTTACATAGTGCAGACATAGTAAATGCTCATTTCATTGTGTGCAAGTGCAAGAGATGCGGCATGTTTCATTATGTGGTGTTGTTTTGTTATAATCTCATCCTTTCGTGTTCACAGACTGGAAAGTATGCATATTTATCATCCAAGGAGACGAGTAACTAGTTTGTGTCACCTTGCAGAGGGGGTGCAATGAAGATAAGATTAAGGATTTCCAAGTACAAGATGTTAGGAAGGAGCCTGGCAAGAGAAGTAGGAGCTGCGCTGAGCTGCTTCAACCTGCTAAGGTAAGTCACTGTATGCAACTCAACAGTTCAATTCCCTTGTTTGTTTCAGGCATAGTTAATTTTCTCTTTTCAATTGCTTTATTTGGCCTCACTTAATGAGATGCCCAAATAATCATGCCTGATGTTCGGTACTTGTATCACTATTAGTTGACATAATTAAAGGCCTTACCGTTTAATTATTCTGCCGAAGTGTGCCTGAAACTTTGAAGTCTATTAACCAACTATTATTGCATGAGGCTCACAATCTAGTTTATACTACGCTAATGATTGCATAGTTTTGCCTGCTGTAGTATGTTTATATGAAACCCTCTGTTGTTCATTATGCTCCCTAAGACTTTAATTGAGGTACAGAACGGACAACTTCTTGCTTACTTATACGCAACATGCTGTCTAAATTTGTAACTTGTCTATGTTTTCGATTGGGCCCCAACATCATGCTCCTCTGGTGAGCTAAGAGGGATTTCTGTATGCAGGCTGCACAGACTATCTTTTTTATAATTTTTAAAATGTCACCTGCTTATGCTTCATGACGTGTAACATTTTTTGTGTGAAAGTGACGTGTAACATTATTGTTAGTCCTGTTTTGCCATGTAGTACAAAATAGTGTCTTGTTCGCTTCACTGTTGTAACTATATTTTTGCCCTAGTCATGTGTACTTACAGAAATATTTCAGGATGAAGTGACATCAACACAAAAATCTGTGAGCAGTGCGGCATGGCCTTTACAGAATGATTATGGATTGGAATTGGAATGTGCTGATGTTCTCGAGCATCAACTAGAGGTGGCAAGACAACGTGTACATGATTGTCAACGTATAATCAACAAGTTGAGACTGGAGATGCAGGTATTAGATGCAGGAGTCAAAAAAATGAAACAAGACACCGAGGTAACCATGAAGGAATTGGAGATTTTGCAGACTGAAATTTGTGCTATCTGAATCCGGCCAATCCTATTTTCTGAAGAGATTATAGTTCAAATGGAGTTAAGTTTATGCGCGTCCATGATGTATGAGCTGTATTTGCCCAGTGTATGTAATTTACTGTTTGTGTATGCTTTATTATCACCTGTGCCGAACCATAATGCCCAATGGGTATAATCGGCTGTAATTTCTTTATTGTATAGTGTAGGATTATTCTACCTTTCTATGCCTTGATCTCTTTGTTGTATAGTGTATGCTTTTTAGAGGTGATAGTATTGAGTAGGATAATTCTTTGAATATGCTATATCGTTCAAACGGGGGCCAACTCGCCCGACCATGGCCTTCACGGGCCGTCGAATCCATGGGCCTTCTACGTCTCGTAGGATCCATGGGCCTTCTACATCTCGTAGGATCCATGGGCCTTCTACGTCTCGTAGGATTCATGGGCCTTCTACGTCTTGTAGGATCCATGGGCCTTCTACGTCTTGTAGGATCCATGGGCCTTCTACATCACGTAGGATCCATGGGCTGCCGACTCATTTATGGGTCTTATGCGGGCCTTTAATGGGCGTCAGGCAGACCTACAATGGAAATTATGCGTTTATGGGCTGACCATAGCGGGCGTTATTAGGCCGTGTTGGTGATGCTATGAAAATGGCCCAATAGACTAACGGACCACAAGCGGGCGATATGTAACGACGGGCTGAATTTGGCCCAAGCGAAAATAGCGATGTGAGGCCGTAAGTAACCGAATCGCATATGAGCCCAAGAATAAATGGGCCCTCAGAAGGCCGAAAGTTAACTTGGGCTAGAAACGGCCCAAGGGAATAACGGCCCGTTAACGGGTATAAAGTGTTAGACTATTCATTACGGGCCAGTTTCACCTCGGGCCGTTAATGGGTGTAAAGTAATACACTGTTCATTACGGGCCAGTTTTAGCACGGGCCGCTAATGGGCCAAGAATTACAAAGGGCCTCATATGGGCGAAAAGGCGTCATGGGCCATACATGGGCCGAAGTGAAACGGCTGGAATCATATTGGATGGCCCGGATGGCGCCTCTGGGCCTAATTCACATAGGGCGAACGGGCCTTGGGTTAGCGGGCTGTAAATGGGCTATATGCTAACAGGCCGTTAACAGGCTTTCCATGGGCCGGCCCGCCAGCTTTTGACCAAGTCAAACGGGCCGGCCTTTTCACAGGACTGTTGGGCCGTGCCACATGTCGACGTATCATAGGCGCCTTCTGTCCAGTGAGTGGATGACATCTGTCCCAATGATGAGCTGACACGTGTTTCCTCCAGCCAATGATGATTTTACACGTGGAAAATCCCCATTGGTCGGGGTTGTTAACGGGTTATCGGATCCAAAACCCGACCCGATAGCTTAACGGTGTTCCCTTATGGTGGATGCCACGTGTCGGTCACCCTTGACGAAAGCACTTCTGTGACGCGCGATTTATCGTCATGGAAGTGGACACTTCCGTGATGATAATTTTGGTAATGGGATGGAACACTTCTACGACAGCACAGGTATGATTATCTTGATTCTGTCATAAAATCGTCATGGATGTACATGCATGACAAAAAACGCGACCTACTGTGACAAACATGTATCATCACAGAAGTATATTTTTTTTGTAGTGAAGGTGGCCTTTGTTGAGACCGTCAAGGTCTGGCAACAAGAATGGTTCTACATCATCGAGCCGCGCCGCAGCAACTAGGCAGCGATTCCGGAGTTCAGATCCGGACCCCCCACAAGGCGCACGTTGTGGAATGCCAAGGGCCTCGACTGGGGGTCCCAGACGGAGGTGCAGACGCTGCAAACGCGCGTCACCAACGTGCTGGGCAAGAACGTCGGCCTAACCAACATAGTGCAGATTATGCTCTTCCGCCACATCCTCCCCTGCCAGCGCTGGACTTCCCCCATGTGGGAGTTCAATCCAGAGGAGCCGCGGACTCTGCAGCATTTCCTCGGCATGATGCATGAGGGAGTGTGGAAGCTACTCTTCAAGGCGCAGAAGAGCTGGGCCATGGAGACCGAAGACGTCGGCCTCGATGCCAAGAATCCGGCCTCTCTGGTAAGTGTTAATTTTCCAAAGATATATCTGGTCTATATATTCGATCAATACGAAACTTATCAGCCCACCTCTCTGTAGGGATGGACCAAGAAGTCGAAGCGGATTAAGAGTCCGACTCCTTGCCCGAAGACCCTGTCACTCCTCAGCTGGAGGAGATGCTGTTCCCTGCACCCTATCAAGCGCCGGAGAAGAAGACCAAGAAGAAGGGCAAGGGACCCAAGGATGGGCCCTGCCGCAAAGGTCCTTCGGACACAATGTCCGAGAGACCGATGCCTTCTCCTCTCATGAGGAAGACAAGGACGAAGTGGAGGAGGAGGAGGAGGTGGAGCGCGACTCTCCATGCAAGACGAGGAGGAGGAAGAGGACAACCTCTAAGAATCCAGAGGGAGCGACGCCGAAGAGGGGGAAGATCATCCTCTCGGTTAGTTCGGACTCAGAGTCCGAACACAGCCCGTAGAGGGCCCAAAGGGAGAAGACCCTGGCCGAAACGTAAGTATCGAAAGCTTACTTGCTCAGTTTTCGCTTAATCTGCCTCTGTTTATATAAATCATACCTTTATTTGCCTTTCAGCCCTACGCGCGATATCCCGATTCCCTCGATCTCATCAGGGAATTCTCTACCGCCTGAAGAGGCGGAGAGCGACAGACCATCGCAAGCCTTCTCCCCTGCCATTTAGGACACCAAGGTGTCGTCCCAAAGGACTTATCCTAGCCGAGGAGGAGCGGACGAGGCCATTCAGAAGACGCCCGAGGGGAACACCTCGGACGCCGTAGTGCGAGGCACGGCGACCCCCATGACCACCAAGGGTGGGGCGCCTCAACAGTTTGGGACCTCACCGAACACCGTCCTGGAGACCAATACGGCTCCGGGTTCGGACCAACACCCCCCTTCAACAGAGGGGGAGGAGCAACAGCTCCATCTGCGGCTGCTACCTGATAACCCACAAGTGCAGGGGATAATTGTAGCCTCTTTTGATAAGTAAGAGTGTCGAACCCAACGAGGAGCTAAAGGTAGAACAAATACCCTCTCAAGTCCTATCTGCCACTGATACGACTCTACGCACGCTTAGTGTTCGCTTTACCTAGAACAAGTATGAAACTAGAAGTACTTTGTAGGTGTTGTTGGATAGGTTTGCAAGATAATAAAGAGCACGAAAATAAAAAGTAGGGGCTGTTTAGATAAAGAAGCAATAAAGTAAATATAGCGAGTGTGGACAAGTGGTGGTAGGAGTTGTGAAAGTGTCCCTAAGCAATTGACTACTTTACTAGACCGATAATCACTATTGCAATTCTATTCGAGGGAGAGGCATAAGCTAACATACTTGCTCTTCTTGGATCATATGCACTTATGATTGGAACTCTAGCAAGCATCCGCAACTACTAAAGATCATTAAATTAAAACCCAACCATATCATTAAAGTATCAAGTCCCCTTTATCCCATACGCAAACAACCTACTTACTCGGATCTGTGCTTCTGTCACTCACGCCACCCACCGTAAGCAAATCATGAACATATTGCAAACCCTACAGCCGGAATCCCTCATGCTTGCGCGACACGGAGGGCACAATAGGACAGCATCAATAATAAAACATGAAATTCAAACCAATCATAGCAATTCATCAATCACCAGTAGGACAAGGAAAATCTACTTAAACATCATAGGATGGCAACACATCATTGGATAATAATATGAAGCATAAAGCACCATGTTCAACGGGTTGCGGGAGAGTGGACCGCTGAATATAGATGGGGGAAGGTGATGGAGATGTTGGTGAAGATGGCAGAGGTGTTGGTGTAGATCGCGGTGATGATGATGGCCCCCGACGGTGTTCCGATGCCACCGAAAACAAGGGGGAGAGAGCCCCCATTCTTCTTCTTCTTCCTTGACCTTCTCCCTAGATGGGAGACGGGTTTCCCCTTTGGTCCTTTGCTCCCATGGCATGGGAGGGGCGAGAGACCCTCCGAGATTGGATCAGTCTATCTGTCTCTCTCTGTTTCTGCATTCCCAGATTCTGCCCTTTCACCGTTTCTTTTATATCCGGAGATCCGTAAGTCCGATTGGGTTGAATCTACTCCCAGATTTTTCTCATAAAATTAGCTTTCTTGCGGAAAAATAAGAGCTTCAACCGCCTTACAGGATGCCCACGAGGGTCCAGGGCGTGCCTGCTACCCTGGGGCGCGCCCCCTACCTCGTGGCCCCCTCGGGCACCATCTCGTGTTGGTTTTTCTTCCCAAAAATCATAAATATTCCAAAAATATTCTCCGTCAGTTTTTATCCCGTTTGGACTCCGTTTGATATGGGTTTTCTACGAAACATAAAACATGCAACAAGCAGAGGCGGCATTGGGCCTTTGGATCAGTATGTTAGTCCCAGAAAATAGTATAAAAAGTTGCCAAAAGTATATGAAAGTTGAATAATATTGGCATGGAACAATAAAAAATTATAGATATGACGGAGACGTATCAGCATCCCCAAGCTTAATTCCTGCTGGTCCTCGAGTAGGTAAATGATAAAAAAGATAATTTTTTATGTGGAATGCTACCTAGCATAATCTTGATCATATGTCTAATCATGACACGAATATTAAGACATGATTGATTCAAAGCAATAGTCTATCATTTGACATAAAAACGATAATACTTCGAGCATACTAATAAAGAAATCATGTCTTTTCAAAACAACATGGCTAAAGAAAGTTATCCCTACAAAATCATATAATCTGGTTGTTGCTCTATCTTCATCACAGAAAGTATTTAATCATGCACAACCCCGATGAGAAGCCAAGCAATTGTTTCATACTTTAGTGATCTCAAACTTTTTCAAGTCTGACGCAATACATGAGCGTGATCCATCGATATAGCACTATGGGTGGAATAGAATATGATGGTGGTTGTGGAGAAGACAAAAAGGAGAAGATAGTCTCACATCAACTAGAGCTTTGCTACACTTACGAAAGTTTTTTACAAAGAGTTACGTAAAGGATGACATAGCTTTGTTTAGTTGGATAGCACACCCCCACACCCTGAAAATCAGGGGGGGATTGGTTAGGATTAGGGAAGGAGATAACGTTTTTACGTAAGTTTATGTAGTATTTTTCGTAGGTGTAGCATTTTTGCATCAACTAGGCGTATCAACGGGCTATGGAGATGCCCATCAATAGATATCAATGTGAGTGAGTAGGGATTGCCATGCAACGGATGCACTAGAGCTATAAGTGTATGAATGCTCAAACTGAAACTAAGTGGGTGTGCATCCAACTTGCTTGCTCATGAAGACCTCGGGCATTTGAGGAAGCCCGTCATCGGAATATACAAGCCAAGTTCTATAATGAAAATTCCCACTAGTATATGAAAGTGAAAGCATAGGAGACTCTCTCTATGAAGAACATCGTGCTACTCTGAAGCACAAGTGTGGTAAAAGGATAGTAATGTTGCCCCTTCTCTCTTTTTCTCTAATTTTTTTATTTTCATTTTTTTATTTTTTTATTTTTTGGTGGGCTTCTTTGGCCTCTTTTTTATTTGGTCTTCTTTGGCCTCTTTTATTTTCATAAAGTTTGGAGTCTCATCCCGACTTGTGGGGGAATCAAAGTCTCCATCATCCTTTCCTCACTGGGGCAATGCTCTAACAATGATGATCAACACACTTTTATTTACTTACAACTCAATTTTACAACTCGATATCTAGAAGAAACATACGACTCCATATGAATGCCTCCGGCGGTGTACCGGGATGTGCAATGATCTACCGTAGCAATGACATCAAAAAACGAACAAGCCATGAAAAAATCATGCTAGCTATCTTACGATCATGCAAAGCATTATGACAATGAATGCTCAAGTCATGTATTTGATGATGATGATGAAAGTTGCATGGCAATATATCACGGAATGGATATGGAAATGCCATGATAGGTAGGTATGGTGGCTGTTTTGAGGAAGGTATATGGTGGGTGTATGGTACCGGCGAAAGTTGCGCGGCACAAGAGAGGCTAGAAATGGTGGAAGGGTGAGAGTTCGTATAATCCATGGACTCAACATTAGTCATAAAGAACTCATATACTTATTGCAAAAATGCACAAGCCATTGAAAACAAAGTACTACGTGCATGCTCCTCGGGGGATAGATTGGTAGGAAAAGACCATCGCTCGTCCCCGACCGCCACTCATAAGGAAGACAATCAATAAATAAAATTGTGCTCCAACTTCATCACAAAGCAGTTCACCATACGTGCATGCTACGGGAATCACAAACCTCAACACAAGTATTTCTACTAATCCACAGTCGCCCACTAGCATGACTCTAATATCACCACCTTTATATCGCAAAACTACTGCAAGGAATCAAACATATCATATTCAGCGAGCTACAAGTTTATGTAGGATTTTATGACTAACCATGTGAATTACCAATTCCTGTCATCTCTATAAATAGATATAAGTGAAACAAGAGATTTTAATTCTTTCTACAAAAGATATGCCCATGCTCTAACAAGTACAAGTGAAGCAAAAGAGCATTCTACAAATGGCGGTTTTCTATGTGAAAAGAAACAGGCAATCCAAACTTCAAATGATATAAGTGAAGCACGTAAAGCATTCTATAAAGCCATACTCAAAAGATTTAAGTGAAGTGCAATGAGAATTCAATAAATCAACCAAGGACTTTCTCATACCAGCATGGTGCATAAAATAAAAATGAAAACTAATGCAAAAGACGCTCCAAGACTTGCACATATCGCATGAACGAAACGAATCCGAAAACATACGATACTTGTTGAAGAAAGAGGGGATGCCTTCCGGGGAATCCCCAAGCTTAGACGCTTGAGTCTCCTTGAATATTTACATGGGGTGCCTTGGGCATCCCCAAGCTTGAGCTCTTGCCTCTCTTCCTTTTCCACATATCGAGAACACTTCATCCACACAAAACTTCAACAGAAAACTCGGTAAGATCCGTTAGTATAATAAAGCAAATCACTACTCTAAGTACTATTGCAAACCAATTCATATTTTTTTTGCATTGTGTCTACTGTAATATAACTTTTCCATGGCTTAATCCACTGATAGAAATTGATAGTTTCATCAAAACAAGCAAACTATGCATCAAAAACAGAATCTGTCAAAAACAGAACAGTTTGTAGTAATCTGAAAATTCACCATACTTATGGTACCCCAAAATTTCTACCAAAACTCGCAAAAATAAAAAAAATTTACATAAAGAAAGTGCAAAAAGAATCAGAACTGTTTGACGTTCCAGCAAAAAATGTAAAATCGCGCACGACAGCCAAAGTTTCTGTCCTGCACAGGACAAACCAACAAGCATTGTAAACATCCTAAAGGCAAACCTTGGCACATTATTTTTATAGTACAATAGAATTGTACAAGGGGATAATTATTTTTGATGAAAAGTTTCTGTAATTAAGATTCAAAAAGTTTCCGTGAGCATGAACAAAGTTCAAGGAGCTCTCCCACTTCAACAATGCTTGTCCTTCTCACTTTCACTTTCCTTTTTGAAAAGTTTTGGGTTCCCCTCTTTATTTTTTGTTTTAAACTATATGAAAGCACTCAACAGAAATAAATGACTCTCTAAAACTTCCAGGCTGTCTCCCTGGTAGCGCTTTCTTTAAAGCCATTAAGCTAGGCATAAAGTGCTCAAGTAATGAATCCACCCGGATCCCAAGGTATATCAAAGCCAATTTTAATTAAAAATGATTTGGCATTTAGTAGTGAGCACAGAGTAACATATATCATGCAACAACGAAGTCTAACTCTCTTCCTATGCATCGGCATGTCATAAAAGAACAATTCACGCACAGATAGTAAAGGCCAATGCATAGTAAAAGAAGTTTCTTGCAATTCTATTATATTGGAAACATAGAGAGGTGGAGATATGGTTCCTCTCTCATAATAATTGCAAGTAGGAGCAGCAAGCACATGCATATTATGTCTATCAAAATCATCATGTGTAGTAGTAAAAGGCAACCCATCAATATAATCCTTAATAAGCACAAACTTCTCCGATATAGTGTAGTCGGGAGAATTCAAAAAGATAATAGGACTATCATGTGTGGGTGCTATAGCAACAATTTCATGTTTAACATAAGGAACTATAGCAAGTTCATCTCCATAAGCATAATTCATATTGGCATCTTGGCCACAAACATAGCAAGCATCATCAAAAATGGATATTTCAAGAGAATTAATGGGATCATAACAATCATCATAGCAATCATCCTTCGGTAAGCACGAAGGGGAATTAAACAATGTATGACTTGAAGAGTTACTCTCATTAGAAGGTGGGCATGGGTAGCTAATCCGCTCTTCCACCTTTTGTTCTTCTCTCTGCTCATCATCTTTTTCATCCAATGAGCTCACAGTTTCATCAGTTTCTTCTTCCATAGAATCCTGCAAAATATTAGTCTCTTCTTGGACAGCGGAGACTTTCTCAATAAATGCATCAATTTCGGAATTGAATTCATAATTCTCATAGCAATATTTAAGTATAGCAAAATTTTCAGGTCTATAAACTGAATCATCAAAATCTTCAAACTTTTTAAACATAGATTCAATCTCATAAGCACCCATAAAAGCAACGAATTATTCTATTTGTTCCACATCATAGTAAACATATATACCATTATCATAAGAAGCCAAGGTTTCATTATCATTAAATTTGCATGAAAAGGGAAGGTGTGGAGCCTTCATCCTAGAGAAACAAGTATAATCATATCTCAAGCATAGTTGCCTAGCATACCAATATAACATATAAATTTTATCCCATAATAGTTTCCCTTTTGTGTCAAGCGATAATTCCTAAAGTATTCACGTTGATCCAACGTGTCTCCCATAACATAACTGAATGGGGTTTTCTCAGGATTATCAAAGTAGTACATAATTTCTTTCACATAACGAGAATCGAGGGTTTTAGGAGGTTCCCCATCTCCATGAGTAGCAAGTACACCTATTTTTTTGGTATTTCGTGTTCCATTTCCATAACTAAAGATAGAAAACAACTAAGAACAGCAAACAAAAATTACTTAGTGATAAAGCAAACAAGCACACACGAGAATATTCACCCCACGCTATGACTCCCCGGCAACGGCGCCAGAAAAAGGTCTTGATAACCCACAAGTGTAGGGGATAATTGTAGCCTCTTTCGATAAGTAAGAGTGTCGAACCCAACGAGGAGCTAAAGGTAGAACAAATACCCTCTCAAGTCCTATCTGCCACTGATACGACTCTACGCATGCTTAGTGTTCGCTTTACCTAGAACAAGTATGAAACTAGAAGTACTTTGTAGGTGTCGTTGGATAGGTTTGCAAGATAATAAAGAGCACGTAAAAAAATTAGGGGCTTTTTAGATAAAGAAGCAATAAAGTAAATATAGCGAGTGTAGAAAAGTGGTGGTAGGAGTTGTGAACGTGTCCCTAAGCAATTGACTACTTTACTAGACCGATAATCACTATTGCAATTCTATTCGACGGAGAGGCATAAGCTAACATGCTTTCTCTTCTTGGATCATAGGCACTTAAGATAGGAACTCTAGCAAGCATTCGCAACTACTAAAGATCATTAAGGTAAAACCCAACCATAGCATTAAAGTATCAAGTCCCCTTTATCCCATACGCAAACATCCTACTTACTCGGGTCTGTGCTTCTGTCACTCACGCCACCCACCATAAGCAAATCATGAACATATTGCAAACCCAACAACAAGAATCCCTAACGCTTGCGCGACACGGAGGGCACAATAGGACAACACCAATAATAAAACATGCAATTCAAACAAATCATAGCAATTGATCAATCACCGGTAGGACAACGAAAATCTACTCAGACATCATAGGATGGCAACACATCATTGGATAATAATATGAAGCATAAAGCACCATGTTCAAGTAGAGGGTACAACGGGTTGCGGGAGAGTGGACCGCTGAATATAGATGGGGGAAGGTGATGGAGATGTTGGTGAAGATGGCGGAGGTGTTGGTGTAGATCGCGGTGATGATGATTGCCCCCGGCGGTGTTCCTGCGCCACCGGAAGCAAGGGGGGAGAGCCCCCCTTGTTCTTATTCTTCCTTGACCTTGTCCCTAGATGGGAGGAGTGTTTCCCCTCTGGTCCTTGGCTCCCATGGCATGAGAGGGGCGAGAGCCCCTCCGAGATTGGATCTGTCTCTCTGTCTCTCTCTATTTCTGTGTTCCCAGATTCTGCCCTTTCACCGTTTCTTTTATATCCGGAGATCCGTAACTCCGATTGGGTTGAATCTTTCGCCCAGATTTTTCTCAGAAAATTAGCTTTCTTGAGGCAAAATAAGAGGGTCAACCGCCTTACGGGGTCTCCACGAGGGTCCAGGGCGCGCCTGCCCCCCTGGGACGCGGCCCCCTTCCTCGTGGCCCCCTCGGGCACCGTCTCGTGTTGGTTTTTCTTCCCAAAAATCATAAATATACCAAAAATATTCTCTGTCCATTTTTATCCCATTTGGACTCCGTTTGATATGGGTTTTCTGCGAAACATAAAACATGCAATAAACAGGAACTGGCACTGCGCACTGGATCATTATGTTAGTCCCAAAAAATAGTCTAAAAAGTTGCCAAAAGTATATGAAAGTTGAATAATATTGGCATGGAACAATCAAAAATTATAGATACGACGGAGACGTAACTGTCTACCCATCGTAAGGTGCTAACGCTTCTGAAAGACTGTGTCTCGGTCATCCATTTCTCAAACACCTTGTAGTGCGAGAAATCCAACGGAGGAGATCGGGTCTTGTGGGGAAAAGTGCGCAAACCTCTGCAGAGTGTATAAACTAATCATGGTTAGCCGTGTCCCCGGTTATGGAAGTTTTGAGTATCTAGTTCTTGGATTATCATGCGAATCTCATCATGTTACTTAAATAAATTTTGTTTGGGTTTAATGATGATGCTTAATTGGGATTGAGTTGGGTGAACCTTCTCAATGTTTAACAACCACCATGATAGTTAAATAAAATTTATTCCTTTGTTGTATGGAAAAATTGGCTTTATGCAAAACTGTAACCATAGAGCTTTCCACCTGCCATATATGCATGTAGTGATAGCATTATTCTGTTCATTACTCTCTATGTGTGTGACGCCCGGATAATTAGGCTATAGTAGTCACACGTTAATGATGCCATGTCATCAAAGTTACTGTTGTTAAACTCGCGTTAGTTCAGAACCGATCCAAATTCAAATTTGAAAGAAAGGCAAACAACAAAACTTTTGAAACATTAAAACCAAAATGGTCGGTTTGTGGCAAATAATCCTTACTAAATATTTGTGAAGGAACCACACTTTTATTATGTGTTTTAATGCACTAAAATGATTTAAATATTAGCAAACCTGATTATTTAAATGCCTTTACAGATTGATAAAATATCAAACCAAATTAATTGGGGTCTAGACTTTTTGTGGCGGTGGACTAAATTGAAATGTTAAAATTAGATGCAAAGTATATATTTGTACATAACCTAAATTAATAGGAAACAAAAATAAAACAGAAAAGAAAAGAGGAAAATAAAGAAAATACAAAAAGAAAAAAGAAAACAAAAATAAGAGCAAACCCCCGGGCCGTGGCCCAAGCTGGCCAACACCCCCAGGCCCAGCCGGCCAGCCCACCCCGCTACCCCCTCCTTATCCACTCCCTCCCCCAAACCCTAACAGACAGCCACCCACTCGCCTCCCCCACTCGCTTCTCCCTCTCCCCGATCAATCGGGATCGGGCCCACGCCGCCGCCGCCCCTCCCGCCTCCCCTGCGCCCCACGCCGCTGGACCGCGCCCGGCCGCCTCAACCGCCACGCCGCCAGCCTCTCGAACCCCGTCCCAGAGCCCGTGGATGGCCCGCCGTCGCCGCTCGACGCCGCCCGCCGCCAGAACCCCTCGCCGGACTGCTCCTCTCCGCCGTCGTCCCGTCACCCCTCACCCCCGCTGCCCGTGCCCTGCTCCACAGCGTGAGCTCCTCCTTCTCTTTCTCTGTCGCCGGCGTCGTCCCCCCCCCAGCGCCCGCTGCCGGAGCTCACGCTCGGGCCGCCCTCACCGCGCCGCCACGCCCGTCGCGCGCCCGCCATCGCCTCCCTCCCCCAAGGCTCACTGCGCCTGCCGGCCTCGCCGTTCGCGCCAGGCCTTGCCTTGCCACGCTGGTCGCGCACCGCCCACGGTCGCGCGCCTCTCTCCCACTGGTCGCCTCACCTCTGCCCTCTCCTCCTCCCGTGCCGTCGCCGTCCCCAGACGCGTCGCTCGGGGCGCGCCCACCCTGTCCCTGCGCGTCGTGCCGCGGCCCCTCCCGTAACCCCTCACCGCGGCCTCCTCTCGCCCGCATTAAATCGTCCGTCGCCGCCCAGCCGGACCCGCTCAACAATGACCTCGCCGTGGGCCACTTCCCTCAGACTGGCGCCTGTAGTCCGCCCAGTAATGGGCGTCGCCCTTCAGGCGCATCTGGCGCCTATCGCCCGTGCCCGCAGCCCCTCACCCGTTAAGGCCCCTGGCCCAATGACAGTCGGGGCCCACCCCAGAACGTTTTAATAAAAAAAAGAATTAATAAAAATAAATAAATAGATAATAATAATTAATTATTTAATTATTTAGAGAATTAATTAAGTTAATTAATAGCAATTAGATTAACCTAATTAACTGTTAGTTAATTAATCAAACAATGACGATGGGGCCCACCCCTAATTAATTATGATTAGTTTAATTAATCATAAATTAAAATGTGTCATTGACGGTGGGACCCACTGGTCAGGTTGACCGATCAACTCTGTTGACTGCTGATGTCGACATGACATCATGCTGATATCATTAATTAGTTTTCGAATTAATTAATTAATTAATTAAATTCCGAAATTAATAAAATCTTTAGAAAATCATATCTTTTAATCCGTAACTTCGGTTAAAATATTTTCAACATGAAAGTTGCTCGAGCAGCGAGGCGAATCCGAATCGCAGCCCATTCGTCCGGCACACATCCCTAGCATAGCAAACACGCAACTTTCCCCCTCCGGTTCATCTGTCCGAAAACGCGAAACACCGGGGATATTTTCCCGGATGTTTTCCCCCTTCACCGGTATCACCTCATACCGCGTTAGAACACGTCTAGCTCTGCCTGTTATCCTGTTATGCTCTTGCTTGCTATGTATTTATTGTTTCTTCCCCCTCTTCTCTCCGGTAGACCCCGAAACCGATGATGATGCCCCTGTGATCGACTACGTCACCGACGACCCCTCTCTCTTGCCAGAGCAACCAGGCAAGCCCCCCCTTTGATCACTAGATATCGCCTACTCTTATCTATACTGCTTGCATTAGAGTAGTGTAGCATGTTACTGCTTTCTGTTATACCTATCCTAATGCATAGCTTTGTCCTTGCTACTCTTGTTGTTACCTTTACGCAATCCTACATGCTTAGTATAGGATGCTAGTATTCCATCTATGGCCCTACATTCTTGTCCGTCTGCTGTGCTATACTATCGGGCCGTGATCACTCGGGAGGTGATCACGGGTATATACTGCTCTTATACATGATACATGTGGAGACTAAAGTCGGTCGGCTTGTGGAGCACCCGCGAGTGGATCTTTGTGGCGGAGCGACAGGGCAGGTTGAGACCGCCTAGGAGAGAGGTGGGCTTGGCCCTGTTCGGCGTTCGCGGATACTTAACACGCTTAACGAGATCTTGGTGTTTGTTCTGAGTCTGGCCATTTGGTCTATACGCACTAACCAACTACGTGGGAAAGATATGGGCACTCGGCGTCGTGGTATCAGCCGAAGCCTTCGTGACGCCAGCGACTGAGTGGCGCGCGCCGGATTGGAACGCAAGCCTGCTCTTGTATTAAGGGGTCTAGTTCTGCTTCCGGCCGCGTTCGCAACGTGCAGGTGTGCTAAGGGCGATGGGCCCAGACCATTGTGCGCTTAGGTTTAGACCGGCGTGCTGGCCTCTCTGTTGTGCCTAGGTGGGGTTGCGACGTGTTGATCTTCCGCGGCGGACATGACCCGAAAAGTGTGTCCGCCAAATGCGATCAAGCGTGTTGGGTTATGTGGTGCACCCTGCGGAAGTTAATCTATTGAATAGCCGTGATCTTGATAGCAGGGCGACTTGGAGTTGTACCTTCCCCATATGACAACTAGAACCAGATTCTTAATAAAACACACCCTTCCAAGTGCGGATACAACCGGTGGTCGCTCTCTCGGGGTTACGAGGAGGATTGCGGATAGGATTATGCTATGCGATGCTACTTGGAGGACTTGATCTACTCTACGCTACATGCTGCAAGGCGGAGGCTGCGAGCGTAGTCTTGACAGGATTAGCTATCCCCTCTTATTACGGCATTCTGCGATTCGGTCCACGATATGGCCCTTTACACATATATCCATGCATATGTAGTGTAGCTCCTTGCTTGCAGTACTTTGGATGAGTACTCACGGTTGCCTTGTTCCCCTTTTCCCCTATCTCTACTCGATTGCTGCGACAGACGATGGAGCCAGGAGCGACGCCACTTGTCGATGGCGACTACTCCCGGAGGTGCCTACTACTATGTGCAGCCGCCGGCGGCGACCAGGAGTAGTTAGGAGGATCCCAGGCGGGAGGCCTGCGCCTCTTCGATATGTATCCCGGTTTGTGCTAGCCATCTTATGGCAAACTTGTTTAACTTATGTCTGTACTCAGATATTGTTGCTTCCGCTGACTCGTCTATCATCGAGCACTTGTATTCGAGCCCTCGAGGCCCCTGGCTTGTATTATGATGCTTGTATGACTTATTTATGTTTTAGAGTTGTGTTGTGATATCTTCCCGTGAGTCCCTGATCTTGATCGTACACGTTTGCGTGCATGATTAGTGTACGATTGAATCGGGGGCGTCACAATGTGCTAGATTGCCAGCATATTCCATGTGCTGACCCGTTTTTGGGCTACAACATTCATATTGCAGACTTTTTAGACGACGAGTAAGGTGCCTTAGGTCGTGATATTTCACTCAGTGATGCCGTTGGAGTTGATGGACTCACTTTAACTTTCAAGCCTTCCGTTGTTATCGTATTTAGATGGCCTTAACACTACTGGAATCAGCTACTTTGCCATCAGCCAGATGTTTGCCGTCCGCTAGCGGACGACAAATAAGCTCTTTGCCATCAGCCACCGAAAAGCCGACGGCAAAGAAATGGCAGATGACAAAGAAGCTCTTTTCCATGCGCCATTTCTTTGCCATCCGCCAGCTGACGGCAAAGAATCTTTGCCGTCCGCCAGCTGACGGCAAAGAGGGAGGTGGCCCCCACCCACCCGCCCGTTTACAAAAAACTTAACGCCCCACCTCTTTGCCGTCCGCTAGCGGACGGCAAAGGGGGCGACGGCAAAGATTTAACTCATCTAACGGCGGCGCGCCCACCCCGCCCTCTCTGTTTCTCTCCTCTTCACACGCCGCCGCCCCACCACTCTCCGCCGCCCGTCGCCTAACACTCTCCGCCGCCCGTCGCCCCACCACCCCGCCGCCCCCGGCCCCCCCAGTGCCACAGCAGCCCGTCGCCCGCCGCCCTGCCATCTCGGCATCACGCGTCCGGCCCCGTGCCCCCGCCCGGCCCAGCTCCCCGCGCCCAACCACCCGGCGCCCACCCCCCGCCCCATCGCCCCGCCACCTGCCGTCTCGCCGCCGCGCCTGCCCCCGCCCCACCGCCCGGCCCGCCCCGCCGCCATCGCCGCCCGCCCAGGCCGAGGCCGCCCGCCCCCCCCTCCACCGCCACCTCCTCCACCGGCCCTGCCCTGGTGAGCTCTACCTCCTCCACCGGCCCCGCCTCGGGCCCCGTCGTCTTTGTTTCTCTCTTTCGAGCACGCTACAATAAAGCGGATAAGGTGCGAGGTGTACGACCTGTATGCCATAGCCCCACTGGCTCTTACAAGAAAGTCAAGGCATTCTCTGCGTCTGACCTCGATGATCCAAAGAACTTCACCAACATCTCCGCCCACGACAAGCTCGTGCAATATAGAGATCAGGGGAAGGCGAGGAAAGGGGAGGACTTTAACCCGAGCCAAGGTCCCATTGATACAGAGCTGCAGATGATATCTGGTGGTGGGAGGTCACATGGCTCCATAGCCATGGGAGATGGACTTATCCGTTGTCCTAGCACTCTCCCGGAGATCAAGGCGCGCCAGTCGAGCTCCGCTCCTGAGCTAAGGCCTTGTGAACGGCCAGTTCAACTCGCCTTCAAGGTTAGTTATAAGTACTCAGCTATCTTTCTCCATTACATTGTGTGCGCTTCCATCAATGATTACAAATGGTCATGTGAGTGGTGTTGCAGGCTGCTATACAGAGTGAGAGAGATAGAACGGAGAAACTTCTGGCGAAGGCGGCGGAGAGGCAGCGGGAGTTGGAGGAGAGGACGACAAAGATGTTGGAGAAGGAGAGGGCACGGAATAACATGCAGGCAAGGGCCATGTACGAGCTCCTTGTGGTAAGTTTCTTCTGCAGATTACTTGCTAGTCATAACATTTGAGTCTCATTACTAACTAGTATGACTCTGTTGTGAAAACCAAATGTGAAGTCTGTGTGCGAGAAGTCCGGTCAGACCGCTCCGCCGATGCCAGTGATTGCTCCTGGGAGCACGGTGAGTTTAATTAGAATGGACATTACTTGCTAGTCTTAACATTTGAGTGTCATAATGCTAACGAGACATTGGAAATGATCTTTGGTGCAGCTTAACTCCAGAAACGCATCGCACGATCCTTCTCCAGCTACCGGCGCGAGCCAGCCCGCTCGTACACCTCCCTGATCACGGTAAGTTTCTCTAGTGTTTTTCTTAACAAATGCATAAAGACCTAGACTTAGCTTTATTTCCTCCAATATGCTTACCATAATGACCTAGAGTTAGCTTCTTTTCCTCCAAAATGACTTAATATGCTTACTGACCTCATAAACCATCCATTCTACCAAAGTTAGCTCTAAAACGATATGTACTTAGGTTACTTATGTCAAAAATTGCATAATTAGCTTAGTTAGCTCATA
The DNA here is from genome assembly GCA_021605205.1 of Aegilops longissima. NCBI lineage: Eukaryota > Viridiplantae > Streptophyta > Magnoliopsida > Poales > Poaceae > Aegilops > Aegilops longissima. The sequence continues at coordinate 6,659,706 of CM038677.1, forward strand.
AACGATCTATTTTACCTAAGTTAGCTCTAAAATGACTCATTTTACTTTAGTTAGCTTACAAGTGATCCAATTTATCCATGTTAGCTCTAAAATGACCAATTTTACGTAGATTAGCTCCTAAATGATCCATTTTACCTACGTTAGCTTTAAAATGACCCAGTTCACCTAGGTTAGCTCCAAAATGACCCATTTCACCTAGGTTAGCTTCAAAATGACCCATTTCACCTAGATTTGCTCCTAAACGATCCATTTCACCTAAGTTAGCTAAAAATGATCCATTTCACCTAAATTAGCTCTTAAATGATCCATTTCACCTAAGTTAGCAAAAAACGATCCATTTCACCTTAGTTAGCTAAAAAACGTGGCATTTCACCTTAGTTAGGTCATAAACGACCCATTTCAACTAAATTAGCTCATAAAAGCTCATAAATGGTCCATTTCACCTAAGTTAGCTAAAAAACGATCCATTTCACCTTAATTAGCGAAAAACGTGGCATTTCACCTTAGTTAGGTCATAAACGACTCATTTCAACCAAGTTAGCTCATAAAAGCTCATAAATGATCCATTTCACCTAAGTTAGCTAAAAAATGATCCATTTCACCTTAGTTAGCTCAAAAATGTGGCATTTCACCTTAGTTAGGTCATAAACGACCCATTTCAACTAAGTTAGCTCATAAAAGCTCATAAATGATCCATTTCACCTAAGTTAGCTCAAAAACGATCCATTTCACCTTACTTAGCTAAAAAAACGTGGCATTTCACCTTAGTTAGCTCATAAACGACCCGTTTCAACTAAGTTAGCTCATAAAAGCTCATAAATGATCCATTTCACCTAAGTTAGCTAAAAACGATCCATTTCACCTTACTTAGCTAAAAAACGTGGCATTTGACCTTAGTTAGCTCATAAACGACCCATTTCAACTAAGTTAGCTCATAAAAGCTCATAAATGATCGATTTCACCTAAGTTAGCTAAAAAACGATCCATTTCACCTTACTTAGCTCAAAAATGTGGCATTTGACCTTAGTTAGCTCATAAACGACCCGTTTCAACTAAGTTAGCTCATAAAAGCTCATAAATGATTCATTTCACCTAAGTTAGCTAAAAAACGATCCATTTCACCTTACTTAGCTCTCACCTTAGTTAGCTCATAAACAACCCATTTCAACTAAGTTAGCTCATAAATGATCCATTTCAACTAAGTTAGCTCATAGACAACCCATTTCAACTTAGTTAGCTCATATTTGATCCATTTCACCTAAGTTAGCTCATAAATGACATATACTTCTTGTTGTAGTCTTCTTCTTGTTCTAGTCACCTATTTCTAACTTTCTTATTTACCATTTTGCAGATTTCATTCACTTCATGGAAGCTAGCTTGCTATGATGGAGTGCTGGCTTTTCCTTTGATGAAACTTTGCATTGTATCTAGCTTGCTATGATGGAACTTGCTATCTTGACGAAACTTTGCATTGTAATATGTATATGGATGGAACAATGTGTATGGATGGAACAATGTGTATGGATGGAACAATGTGTATGGATGGAACTTGCTTATGTATGAACAATGTGTATGGATGAAACCGATGTGATATGTGATATGAAACTTATGTGCTGGATATGTGATATGGAAATATATCTATATATGTCATATATATTTGCTGTGAAAATTGTTGGATTAAAAAAAACAGAAAAAAGAGACAATATGCATGCTCTTTGCCGTCTGCCACCGACAGCAAAGGTATCTTTGCCATCAGCAGCGGACGGCAAAGAGGCCACATGGCAGGCAACTGTGCTTCCTGGGAGGCTGACCAATTTGGTCGGCTTTCCTACAGTGGCTGACGACAAAGGCTCTGCCGTCCGCAGCGGACGGCAAAGGCCTGCCGTTAACCACCTAACGGAGTAACAGAGTATTTATTGCCATCTGCCTTCTTTGCCGTCCGCTGCTGATGGCAAAGGACCTTTTGCCTTCAGCTGCCTGAAGCAGACGGCAACGTAGCTCTTAGCCGTCCCCTACTTTGACGTCCCCTTTTGCCGTCCGCCATCCATGTCTTTGCCGTCCGCCGTGGCTGATGGCAAAGTAGCTGATTCCTGTAGTGTAAGCTATATTTATTGTAATAAGTTCTCTTTTGAGACATTCGATGTAATAAGTGTGTGATTGCTACTCTGTTATAAATCCTTCAGGTACTGTGCGTGTCAGCATTATCGATCCAGGGATAACACTGATGCACAGAGATCAGACTGTTTGAGGTCTGGTCGCTACAAAAAAGGAGTAACACCTTAAGAAAGATGACATGATGTAGACAAAGTAAACCCAATTAATATGAATAAACCCCATCGTTTTATCCTTAATGGAAACAATACAAATACGTGTGTTGTCCCCTTCTGTCACTGGGATATAGAGCACTACAAGATTCAACCCATCACAAAGCACCTCTCCCACTGAAGATATATCTATCTAGTTGGCCAAACCAAACTGATAGATCAGAGAGAAATATGAAGTTATAGAAATCACGCAAAATAAAGTTCAGAAAAGACTCAATTACTTCTCACGAATATTTATATCATAAACCCACAATTCATCGGATCCCAACAAACACACCGCAAAAGAAGATTACATCGGATAGAACTCCAGGAAAATCGAGGAGAATATTGTATTCAAGATCAAAGATAGAGAAGAAGCCATCTAGCTACTAGCTATGGACCCGCATGTCTATGGTGAACTACTCACGCATCATCGGAAGGCAACAAGTATTATGTAGAAGCCCTCCATGATTGATTCCCCCTCCGGCAGAGTACCAGAAAAGGCCTCCGGATGGGATCAAGGAAGAACAGAAACTTGCGGTGGCAAAAAAGGGTTTCAGGTGGCTCTCTGTTGGTTTCCCAATATTTGAGAATTTATAGAGGTGGAATTAGGTCAGGCAGAGCCTCGTGGGGCCCACAAGGTAACAGGATGCGCCCTGTTGCCTTGCCGTCTCCTCGATCATCATCTAGTCTCCTCCTGAAGCTTCTAGGGTCTCTTTTGTCCAGAATATTTTTTTCAAAAAGTTTCATACCATTTGGACTCCGTTTGGTACTAATTTTCTGAAAAACAAAAATAAGCAGAAAACAACAACTGGCAATAGGCACTGGGTTAATAATTAGTCCAATTCTTTTTTATAAAATAGCGCAAAAAGTCATATAAAATATCCAAGATTGATAATATAATAGAATGAAACAACCAAAAATTATATATACGTTGGAGACGTACCACGTAGCTAGGGGGTGGACAGGGTGGTCCATGGACCGCTCTGGAATTTGCCCATAGCTTTGATATAATTTTGTAGTAAAAAATTGATTCTTCAAAAGAAACAAATTTATTTAAATATTTCTGTTATTGGAACACCCGGGTGCATTGGGATGGCTACACCACTATTCAAGACCATTGTTCTACCAAAAAGATGCTCTCATTGTGGTTGACATCCTTGTTACTTTAACAATGCCCTATGACTAGGGAAACCGGATCATCATGCAACACATGAATTAGGCTTAGAGGCAAAACTAGGAAACTACTTGATATTTATGTTTCCACACATGCAACCAAGTTTTCCTCTAAATCTCACATTTCAAGAATCACTATTATTATAGCATACAAATATAAAGATTAATCATGAAGATTGAAATAAAATAATACTTTATTATTGCCTTTATGGCATATTTCCAACAGGGACACCACCTATGTCAGTGTCACTAGCATCACACTGAATCTCAAAGGTCTCTCAGCTTAGGTAATAGAAGTGAGGAGGCATGATTCAAACAATGCTTTAGCTCATTAATGACTTATTTTGTGAAGAACCTCAAGTGAAGGACATATTTTCTTAGAAGAACATGAAATTGGGAGGCAAGTTGGCTAAAATGTTTATCAACTCAATGATATAATCCAGCTAACTAAGAAAAATAAGTTCTTGATTTAAGTTTATTGGTCGGGGCCAAGTTTTAATGGCATCATCATATATTCAATGACATATGAAGAAACCACAAACCAGAAAGATGCATTGGGACGCCCCAATATCTCCCAAATAGAAGGATGACTATGGCGTGAGTGTGCGCGCTTGTATTCGTGCTCCTACCAAGATTCAACCAAGAAACTTCAGCTTTCCAGGATGATAGACAATTGCGCAACTAGGTTCTAGAGCTAAAAATAAAATGCTGGCCATAACAAGCCTGAGAGAGGAAATCCTAGATCAGAATTTTGAAAACCTTCTCTCTTCTCCTCCAAACTAAAAAAAGTCCTAGATGGATCTCCTTCTCTACTCGTTGAACGTGAAGGGTTTACAATATGTTTCTCCTCTGGTTCCCCATATTTTATTTGCGAATCATGGTCTCTCACTTCTTATTGCCATTTAGGGTTTATTCTCATGCTTGAACCCTTTTTGTTGTTGAGCACGTAATCATTGAAGTCTTTAGAGGAGATTAGTATCATGCGACCTCAGAGAAATCCTACTGATTGTGGTGTATGACATAAAGGATAAATTTCTAATGACGGTTGTTTAGAAGTTTGGTGATAACCTTGAGACAACAATTCAATAGTGTGATTGGCATGTAGTCATTATCAATTTGCCAGTATTGCACCTTTGGAAAGAGTGTAATACAAGTTGAGTTAATACTATGAATATTCGGAGTTCCATCATAAAAGTCAGAAGACAATTGGTGAAAGTCTTCTTTTATGACGTGCTAGGTTTCCATTAGAAAAGCATCATTAAACCCATCAGGCCCTGGGGCTCGATCAATCGATACCGAGCGAATCACCTCATCAATTTCATCGCGATTAAAGGCCTTGGTAATTCCTCTAAAGTGTGAATGCTTTCAAAAAATGGAAGGAATATCAAAGAACAGAGGTTATTGTGCGACGTGCCGAGATGCTCTTTACATGTTTGTAAGAGAATAACTGCTTTGGTAGCATGTGTTCATGGGCTACCGAGTCATCTAGCCTTTATAAACAAGCTATAGAACTTTCTCGTAACGTTCTTTCTGACAATGAATGAAATTTTTTATGTTATCCTCACCAAATTTAATCCATGGAATGGTAAACCTATTTTCCGAAACTAATTATGATAATATGGAAGTTTCAATATAGCTTGTTTTGAATACGTCAAAAATTTGTCTCATGTGTAGTTTTGAATACACATTGATTTACCAGACATTGCCTTGCTTCATTCCTTGAGATCAAATTTCAAGATCTTGAGATTTCTACGTATCTTGGCCACACTATTAGTACCATGACAGGGTTTCATTCAACATGAACAGTATCTTTTTCCACGATCTTATCTTATTATAATGTATGCATAAAGGTGCAATATTAATGCAACAAGAACGAACATGCTCTTAAACCGAAATGTGGATCTATATTGGTGTAGCATTGGAGTATGTACGTGGAATAGCCCTAAGTTGCAGGTCAGACCTTCTACGTACACTGAACCCATATTTCTCGGACAAGTCAAGTGACAACGAGCTGGCCTTGTCGGGTAGCATCCAGTCGAAGTGATAAAGAAAGTTTGCTAATGTGATCTCCAAAATTGACGAGGAAAATGTAATGCCAGGGCATTGCCGGCGCCCACCGACGAAAGGAGTGAATTCAAAACATGAACCATTATAATCCACATTCTTGTTCTCAAATCTCTCTGGATTGAAGTTTGTAGGATTGTCCCAATATTGAGGATCTCAGGATATTGCAAAGATATTAATGTATACATTTGTTTCTTTCAGGATGTCAAATCCCATAATTTTGCAATCCTCTCTAGTCTTGCACGGGAGTAGAGGAGTAGGTGGGTGCAATCTAAGAACCTCCTTGATTACCATCCGCAAGTACGGGAGTTCTGCAAGGTCGCTACTGGAAATGATAGCTTTGTCTTGACCAAGAACCTTCTGAACCTCTAATTGTGCCTTAGCCATAGCTTCGGGATGAGTAAAGAGTTCTGAGATACCCCACTCCAAAGTGGCTCATGTCTTCTCTGTGGCAGTTCCAAACATATCCTACAAAAATGATGTTTAAGGTATACATGTGGATTAAATATTATTAACTTATATAGAAGTAAGAAGCATAAAATAAGTTTTTGAAATAAAAATGAATGGTTCATTTTTTGTATGTAATATGTAGAATTACTTAGAAAAAACCTAACATTTATGGACATTAGAGGTTTAAATGTCCCATGCATGTAGTTTTGTCTTGTTTTTTCATGTGGACATGATATGTGGCGAACGTTCTGAAATTAGAGACATATATGAACAATCCCCTCATCCTTCTGCCCACATGCACGAACATGAATGCACTAGAGGGCAAAAGCTGATGCCAGCAAAAATTCCACCTAAATTCACAATTCAAAATGTTTTGCAGCTCAAACCTTTGGTCTAGTTTAAATTATGTCTTGACCATTAAATCTATCATGACGAGACGTTCAAAATTGGATCTCATGTTGGTATGTTTTGTCGACTATTTAAGAATCAAAATTTACTACCAATAGTATGTATTTTACCAACCCGCTCACTGAGAAGTTATCGGTCTTGAAGACTGGAACTTTTTTTGGCAATGTTTCAATGATTTTTAGGTCGAAAGTTATCACCACATATTGTAGGAGTAACCCATATTGTACTTATATTTTTACTGACAACTTTATGTGGGTTGTCAATGTCAGACTACTCATGGATAGTTATCTATCCCACAGTTAGATCTCATCACAAACAACCCATGTAACTAAATCACTACTATGGGTGGTGGTTGGGACCTAACATACTCGACTATTTTCTCATTAGCAACTGGTAATTGTAGTTGTCTTGTGTTCAAAACTATCACGCAAGCAGTTGGTAACATCATAACTTTAATTGTCTCATGTTGGTAATTGTAGCATACACATTTAGGTAACTACGTTGGTTACTTTAGCATGGGTAGCCTGGTAACTTTAGCATGAGCAGACTGGTAATTATTGAATAAGCAGTCCTGTAACCTTAAGCATGAGCACTATAGCACTATAGCATTAGTAGTCTCGTAACTACATAATTTTTACTCCATACGGCCTAGCATTTTAGTCGGCTCATAGCCCTGGTATTCCGGAAGTATTAGTCATTCGCATATTAATTCTCATCATAATTAATGTTGTCTCCTAGTCTCGTCTCATGATAATAGTTAGCAAGATCATGTTCTGATCTCATATTGATGGCTATTTAGAGAACCACTGATGCACATATTGATTGTCCTTTATTTTGCATGGCTAGCCATGTATGCATGCATGCACGAGTCTAACTATAGACATTAATTACTTGCTAATCACTTGTTGCATGCGGGAGGCTAACGAAGATTATGCTCGGGATGGTTAAATGCGAGTGTTAGTTGCCGCGACTTCGTTCGCCCCAATAAGATACCAGACCGGGGGAATATGTTGGTCACTACACAATAGCCATGTTGTTAACGATGGCATATGCAGGAGGTAACTATGCAATAATCATAATGTAAAATAACCAGCTGCAGACGTATCTATCTATCTATCTATACTTATTTGAGACTCCCTAGAAATTTCCATATTACTCCCTCCGTAAACTAATATAAGAGCGTTTAGAATACTAAAGTAGTGATCTAAACGCTCTTATATTAGTTTACAGAGGGAGTAGAATTTAAGAGACGATCATCTGATGAGACCGGTTTATAACGGTGTAGATTTACTGTTGGAACGAACTGTTAGGCCAGTACGATCAAGAACCTCTTGCATAAATTATGTCTCACAGCTGCAAGTGCTAGCTGCCGGAATTTTTTTATTACCTGTATGACAGTGCATAAGTACGTACGTATTGGCGTATCTATAGCCGGAATCAATAAACCTGCTTGGGGATTTAACTTGTCTATCTATGTGTACGTGCCTGACTGCCTATGTGTTTGTACGATGTGAGTGACAACTCAGCAAACTCTAATCCCCCTCCTTCTCTCTTTATGACTAATGTTGTTAAATCTGATGATCAAAACTTCATCAACTTTGACCAGGTTTATAGAGGAAAATATCATATAGATTATCAAATTCATATCACTACATTAAACACAAGATAGACTTTCATATTATATTTATTTTGTATTATTGTTGTCCAAATTTTCTCAATAAACTTGGTCACTGTTTGACTTAAAAAAATATGCACACTACATTGTGAAATGAAGGAGTATTAAATATACAGATGATGGAGTTGTTGATATTTCCATGTTGTCGTGTACTATCTTTTCCTTTCATTGCTATACAGTGTGAGTAAAGAACTATCAACACTCCCTAGATAAATTTATTTTATAACCAGGCAACAAATTGTTCGAGTAACATAATTGGTAAACCATACATATATGTAAATTATACGATCATGAATTTACTGATAATGGTTGTTCCTTTTCTCAACATGGTATCAAATATTGGTTGTTGCGTTGCAATGGTTTGAATTTGTAAAATAGTTATTATTTTATTTTTTGCATCAAATGAAAGTTAATTGAACTATAGCTCATGTACATCTATCTATAAATAGACTAGACCATGTGGACGATGGGTTGACAACTAGAATATATAATTAGTAATTTTCTAAAACCTCATTCTTTGGGCTCTAAACTGGGTTTGTACTTATCCATGATTTAGTTAGATGACCCAAACGTGTTTTTAGGTGGTTACAACGGGATTAGGTTTATGCAATCCTGATTCTCTGCAATCTCTCTAGCCAAACAATCCTAAAATTCGGGCGGAGATCATTCAACCAATCTTGTGGTGGAGGCGTTCCCTTAAAAGGACTGTTCCTCTTGTATGATTGGCGTTTTCTATAATTAATTGATAAAAATAATATGATGTCCGACTTTTTGGTCAATTATGGCCTTCTGTACAATTCAAAATCCAAATGGAAAAGGATTTGCAAAAATATGCAGATTAGAAAGGTCCGCTAACGAGGACGGCTTGATCAATAATGTCGTCTTCTATAATGCGTTGTCACTCTTGACCAACTGCTATTGTAGATTTATAAGAGTCTCGCATATCTAACGATGATAATGCGAAAATCCGTTAAACTAATCAATTCAGATCAACTGAATGGAAGATACTTACAAACAAGACAGTGGCTATCATCTCTGTGGTTAGAGGGAAAGCCAGTGAGTCCTCATGCTGCAGCCTAAGCAACACGTCCAAAAGGTCCTCGTCCTCGTTGCTGTAGGCCTTGCGCTTGTTGATGATGTCGGCGATGATCCGTAGGATGCTTGCGCAGCTCCTCTTCATTCGGCGCTCGCCGTTGCTCAACCACCATACCAGTACCAGCCTCCCATGAGGTCCATGACCTGGCGGAGGTACTCCTCCTGCCGCACGAATTTGCCGCCGAACACCGCCCGCGTCACGATACCGTTGCTGAGCGCCGCCACCTCCTGGCTAATGTTGATGGTCGTGGTGCTGGCCGAGGACGCGATGGAGCGGACAAGGCCGCCCACCTGCTCAGTCTGATGCCCTCCATGCGCCTCACTTGCTTGGGGCTGTAAAAGCTCCATGACGCAAACCTTCCGCATCTGGCGCCAATGGTCACCCTAGGCGGTGAAGATGATGCCCTGGCCGTCGAAGCCGACGATGTCCTGCAACCTGGTGGTCCGCCGGTTCGAGCACGCGGCGTCATTGGTCTTCATCACCTGCGCCACCGCCTCGGCGCTGGAGACCACCACGGCAGGGAGCTCGCCGAGCTTGAGGAGCATAACTGGCCCATGCCGGCGACACAGCTCGGTGACATTGCGGTGTGGGAGGGTGCTGACGACATGGTGGAGGCTGCCGATGATGGGGAGACTCTATGGTCCAGGCGGCAGCTGCGGCTTCCTTGGGCTGTTGCTCCTGCCGGCGGCGAGCTTGAGAAACCAAATGTATACTAGGGTAGATAGGGCTACGAAGCACAAGGTAGCTTCCATGGCAGGTAGGCAGCTAGGTTATGGTCAGTACATTGTCAGCCGAGTGATACATAATATAGCCGCGCCTACTGTCACTTCGATAATAAAGAAAGCAAATTATGGAACCATCGTAGCCTCCTGTCACGTACACCCCACTTGTTGACCATAGAAAATTATCTTCGCAGTTAGCAGCCAGAACCGTAGAACTTGCTCTTTTGTTATGGAAAACTTGACCATATATAGAACTGGGTTGTTCCATTCGATTTTTATAACTGCCGCTTACAACCAGCAGCCGGGCATGGCTTGACTATAACAATCAACTGGTTAGATTAATTAATATCAAAATATAGAGAACCTGGAAGGCACATGAAATTAACATTCCAATTTTCAATGACGGTGTGACATGCACGTTTGAACAACCTTTTTTGTATATTGGTTTGGTGGTTCCTATCATGATGATTTATTTACGCCCATAAAAAAACATTGAGATGCTAATTCACGAAGTTGATGCGAGAAATGTGGAAGGACTCAACTACGGAATGAGGGCGATCCATGAAAAGGTACCCCTAGCTTGTTTATATATAGATAAACACAGCTAGAATACATTAATAAATTCCTTTCTGCTCCTATAATGAGTCACATAATCGAAATTGCTATAAGCATATGGGTTTGCTAGTCTAGCCCAACAACCATCGTCTGATCTGGACAAGGCGACTATCCCCACCATGTAGCGTACATTGCATTCTTACTTGATTTTAAATGTCACAACATTTAGTTGTGGTACGATTAGCTCTTTGCGTTAAGATTTTTTTGATTTCTTGCACAAACATTTCGTATTTTTAGTATGATGCAATGAACCTATACTCCATGTAATATTTGGAAATTAAATCTTCAATTTCCACTGCAATGAGTGGGGTACAGTTTAGTTTGTTAAACATGATAGGTCATTTTCCCGCAACTTCTCAGGATTTCATTTACCATAATATTATAGGAAGTGATGAATCTTAGCTACCAGAACCATATAAGTAGCTTTTTTTTTAATTCTGGAAAATTGGACTGTAGAATTAGGAGTTCAATTAGATTCTCATAGCTGTCGCTAACATCCACTTTATTTTTTATTTTGTGGCGAGGGGAAGGGGGTGTATAGTGGTGGGATGGGCTGCGGCGGATAGGGTTCGGGGGAGTGGCAGATATTAGGTTTTTACATTATCTAGTTGTCCCGTGGAACTGTGGATGCATATTCTCAGCCTTCATTTTACGTGCAACGCACCATGGTCAAACATTTAAACTAAAGAAAATACTTGCTACCGGGGCCAAATGGCTTTAAATATGGGACACTGTTCCGGAGAGTTACACCCATATCTCATATACTAGCCTGTGGTAGTATATATACTTTATCATTTTAAGTTTTTTGATGTACTTGATCTAAGATACTCTAAAGTAAGCTAAATGAAAAAAAAAATGGGTGAGCCTATAAATTTTACTATATTTTCTAAATACCTACATATCTATATGTAAAAACAAGAATAAAAATGGTACATACTACTTAATACTACCTAAGATGTAGTATATATGCTACCCAAATGGACACGAACAAGGAGCATACGGCACCACACTCCTCTGGAATCAAAGTCACTCATGGTTATTTTGGGGATCGGTGCAGGTTTTCCTCGTGGTGCTGCGGAGGAATGGATCGCAGCCATATCCTGTGAGGATCAGCCTCCCCTACGATAACCACGTCTTTGTCTTTGTGATCCCTTCGGCACTGGTACAATATACGAAAGGAGCCTGTGACGCAATTAGAGGTACATAGTACGGTCAGTTTGTTGTTAGCCGAGTGATATATAATATAGCCGCGGCCTACCGTCACCTAGAGAAAAAAAGAAATTGATGGAGCCATCGCAGCCACCAGTGTGCGTCTAGTCACGCCCCCCTTGATGACCATCCAAAATGATTGATCTTAGCAGTTAGCAGCCAGAACAGTAGAACTAGCTTTTTTGTCATGGAAAATTTGTCCATAGACATGGGTTGTTTCATTTGATTTTCATAGCTGCCTATAACATATATACAAATAACCAGCAGCCGGGCATGCATAGCTAGCTTGACTATAAAACGGTCAGACTAATTAATATCGAAACATAGCGTGTGTCTTCCAGCCTTTGTTCTATTGGTTTGTTGGTTGCTACCAAGATGATTTATTTGCACACATAAAAATCCTTGAGATGCTATCCACGATGTGAGAAATGGGGAAGAACTCAACTATGGAACGGGCGATCCATGAACAAGATACACCTTTTTATGTAATAAATATACATAAACACATCTAGCAAACATTAATAACTTTCTTCCTGCTCCTATGAATCACATAATCCAAATTGTTGTAATTGGTGGATTTGCTAGGTTAGTCCAACAGCAATCATCTGATCTGGACAACACTACCCTCCCCACCATGTAGCGTACATAGTATTCTGGCACAGTTGACCCATTATTTTGGCCATTTAATTGTGGCATCCTTAACTTTTTGGGTTAAGGTTTTTTTTCTTCATTTCTTTCACAAATCGCTCATATTTTTCTTCCTTAGAATGATGCAATGAACGTATACTTCATGTAATGTTTAGAAATAACATCTTCAGTTTCCATTTCAATGCGTGGGGTACAATTTATTTCGTTAAACATGATAGATAATTTTTCAGCAACTTCTTAGGACTTCATTTACGATACTATCATATAAAATGATGGATCTTAGCAGTAGCGGCCAGAACCATAGAACAGTTTTTGTTTTGGAAAATTTGACCATAGGAACTTGTTTGTTCTGTTAGATTCATGTAGCTGCTAACATCCATTATATTCTATTTTGTGGCGAGGGGAGGGATAAAGTCGGAGGGGTTGGCGCGGATATGATTCGGCAGTGGCAGATGTCATAGGTTTTTATATTATCTTGTGGTCATCTGGAAGTGTGGATACATATTCAAGGCCTTCATCTTATTTTCAAAGCAACTTCATCAAGCATTTAAACTAATAATAATAATAATACTTGCTGCCGGCACCGAGTGAAAAACGAAAAAAATGACCCTTTCCAAATACTTTTAGCATAAAATGAACCCGGTTTAAAAAGATTTCATAAACTGACCCGTTTCCATGATGCCCGGTCTCAGGGCACCATGCTAAACAACACGACGCCCTAAGGCCATGGAATTAGCGCTGACATACCACATCAAACTTGCTTGGGATCATGACGCCCGGGGTCAGGGCGCATGGGCAATAGCATGGCACCCCAGCCCAGGGCGCCATGCACATGAACCAGAAACGTCACTCATGTAGTTGTACTAGCACTTTAATCAGTAGCTATGCTCCTTACGACAGCTTGATGGGTCAAGTCCAAGTGATCACATGGTATGCAGAGTAAGGTGAGACGAGACTGAAGTTTCTGAACATGACTAGAATAATCTGTGTTGGTAGTTGTAGAATAGAATGCTCTAGTATATTCTGTGAGCCATTGTTAATTAATCATAGATGTGCAATAAGTTGGGTCGCGATAGTCCTCACCCTGAGTGAGAAATAGTTATTCTTCATTCCTCTCTTATTACATCAGTACACCACATTTTTACACCCCGTAAATTTTGTCCTACGTTGGAAGTGAAAAGAGAACTTAAGAAAATTTATGTTAGTCAAAAAATAATATTTCACATGATGTAAAATTGTGAACATAAAAGTATTGTATAAAATACACTTACAAATGTAAAATTTGTGATTTAGTCACTTATATCTTACTTTTCTTATACCGATTTTTGTGTAGTGAATCGATATGAACGTAATTATTAAGTAGCCAAACATAAATTCTAAAAGTAACAACGTAAATTATAAAATACTTTTTGTTGGTCTCCGATGCACAATTCTCACTATAATGTTCACTTATAGTATGTCGACAGAATTAGAGTAAATATACATTAAATAAAACTACTTTACAAGACAAACACAATGGTAACATTTATACATGCTAAATTTACATAATTGTGTATATATTAGTGATCAAAGTTATGCGTTAAGGACCGTGCAAAGTCAAGCGCGCCTTGTATTTTGGGAAGGAGGGATTACAATAGAAGCTCGATATTGCACACAATGATTATCATCATACATCATCCCATATATTGTTTATCATTTCACATTCAACTTGACATATATCACAAAGATACAATCTTCATAAAAAATATATAGGGCCTAATGCCATTTTTGAGGTTGCCTTTGACCATGGTTTAGAGCAATAATATATGACATGCATGTTACACAAATCATACCATCAAATTTATATGTGAAAGGGTCATCGAATGATATAATTTTGTAACACACCTCTCATGTATTATTAATGTTACTAATGGTAAAGACAATCTCAAAAAATGTACTAGACCATATATATCAGGATGGAGGGAGTACCATTTTTAATATTTATATATTATATGTGATTGTCGATATACTAATGGATTAACTAGAAATTTAATTGTATGTCACATAGGAAAACTTACAACAAAGGATGTCAGCAAAACCAGATTGGACACGAAACCATGTATGCACACCTCGCCATAACCTTGCAGGAAACAAAAACGTGGATTGCTCATCTTATGCCAGAGGAGGGACGCTTGAGGAATGATCACATTCAAACATGTTTGTGATTGTGTGAGCATTGAACCCACCGTTGGCGAGGTGGGAAGGAGAATAAGGGGCAACACGGATGAAATGCCATGTGTTGAAGTCAAGGATTGTGACCTATTAGGGTCTTGAGTCATGGTTATTAGGTTAGGGGCATGGTATTATTTTCTCCTGTTGCAACGCACATGCTCTTTTGCTAGTTATTCTTTATGAAAACACATGATGGGATCCTCGCAAAAAAAAAGATACATGATGGGATGATATACAACAATACTAATGGACCCAACAGACAGCGTCGTCGTTCCCCTATCAAGTATATCGGTGATGATGTCGTCCAGCATGCTGGAGCTTGACGTAGGTGAACCAATGCCCCAGCAGCAAACGAAGGGAAGTGCTCGGTGAGGAAGACGCCAACCAGCAGGTCAATGATCTCGTCGGCCTCTTGGTGGTATATATGTCCATTCCTCCTGCCCCTCGAACACCGCTAGGCTCGTGATGTCCTTGCTCAGCGCCGCCACCTTCTTGCTGACATACACCGCAGCGGCGCCCGCCGCGGCCGCAATGGAGTGGAGGACTCGACCGACCACCTCAGCGATCGAGACCGCCATGGTGGAGTCCTTGCAATGCTCGAGGAGGGTCAGTGGCCCATGCCGGCGACACAACTCCGAGATGGTGCTGAAGATGTGCTGGAGGTTGCCGATGATGGGGAGAGTCCATGGTCCAGGCGGTAGCTGCGGCTTTCTTGGGTTGTTGCTCCTGCCGCCGGCGAGCTTGAGAAGCCAAAGATATAATAGGATGGATAGAGCTATGAAACATAACGTGGCCTCCATGGTCAGTTCGTCGCTCAGCCGAGTGATACATAATATAGTGAGCTAGCATGCGTACATATAGGAGGCAAGGTATAGACGGAACATGCGTGGAACATACAACATAGCCGAGAGACCTTTCAATGGGTAGAAGCCATAGCCATCGGCCATGAGTGTCAGCGCATACGTACAGACAGAGATCATGAGTGGAAGCCATAGCCCCTGGTTGGTTCGTAGAGAAAAAACGAAAATGATAGCAGCCTGCTGTCAGTGTCACGCTCCCATGGATATGACTAAACCAGATCTTAGCAGCCGGAAAAGATGGTCGCTCACAAAGCCATTGAATATATTTCCACACGTCATTGGTCGTGGGAAACTTTGACCACACAACTGGCTAGTAACCAGATTAGTTCCACTATATATATATAGCCTGTTACATCTCACACATGTTGTGATACGGCAGTACAATATCATAGGATCCTCGAATACACATGTCCCCACAACCCCACCTTCCTATGAGGGTATAACACGCGAGTCCGAATCAAACAGTGTGCATCTTATTCTATATACCTTAGAGAGTGATCCCACTAATTTATTTTTACATGCATACATGTTATATTAAAAAAATTGGGATTAGATAAAGCCCACCTCAACACGCAACCATGCATGCGAAAAACACCCACCACCACATGCAACCATGCATGAGGAAATATTTATAATTCTACTTATATTGAACAAATATTTTTTAACTATATATAAATATTATAAGTCGTATGTATTTTTTAATTCTGATTCACATGTTGTTAATCAAAATATTTATATTTCACACTATCAAATCTCATTGAAATATATTGCAACCAATTTCTACAGCAATGCGCGTGCTATCACCTAGTATTCATTAACATGGCAAGTCAATTTCCTACAATCACCTATGATTTTAGTTATAGATAATATAATTCCTACTTACGCAAACAGAGAAAGTTAAAACCCAATCCTATATGCGGTCTATAGCAGGGGAACGTCCAAGCCTTGGCTTTTTGTACAAACGTCTATGTTTTTTAGCCTCAGATGTGTCAAGCCAGGTGGCATTGTATCAACATCGATGTGCTAATGGACATGTGAGCAGCACGGGTGCTAACGCCTGCAATAAGTGATGTATATTTTGCCCCCAGTTAGAATAGTATAATTCTATATATCAATATCTGGACTTGTGATTGGCATGGCCGGTCCCCCGGTTAAAATAGTAAAATGTGGCCAATCCATTGACAAACAAAACATGAATCATTTTAATTTAATACAAAGTTAAAAAATTATTACAGGATGAGATTTTCTTACATGGTGCTTGCTGTCAGTTCTGTTTAGTTTCTCGGTTTATATAATTTTCTAGGTTTTTGTTTTTCCTATGTTTCATTTTTTTAATTTCTAGTTTCCTGCTTTTTTCATAGCCAAAACTTTTCATTAGTAGATCTTCAGCTTGCATATTCTTTTCTCAAATGGCTGTTCTAGTATATATTGACAATATGGAATAACTACATTCTAGAATTTTATAGGGATGCCACATGGTTTTAGTTTTTGCGTGGTCCTAGATGCATATGAGCACATCCTTAGTGTCATTTTTATTTGCAAATCACCTTTGTAAAGTATTTGAAGAAAATAGGATACTTGGTTCCACAACCGAAGGGGTTGAACTTGGTGGCTTCCCACAGGAAGATACTGGACAAATTCATATGAAAACTAGAGAACATGGAAGGTATATTACATTTCGTAAAATAAGAGCGTGAAATGTTTTTTGAAAGTACTAATACGTTTGTGCTAGTGGCTATCAAGTTGTTCTTGCCAATACTCCCAATGATGTGGAAGGAAGCAAATCCATCTCGATGGTCAAGCCACCACTGATACCAGAATAATCCAACCATTTGAGCAACATGGAAGATGCACATAATGTTGACAATTGTTGAGGAGATTCCTGAATGTGCAACTTTCATCAAAGATTCCAAAGTTTCTATGTTGACGAGCCAACTTAACATCTTCATAATTGCCAAGGGAGATGGTGTTGTCACAACTACAAGGTGGTCAGGTGTGCACAACAGGGATAGCATATGATTGTCTGCATATTTAAGTATGGTTGATGTCATTTCTGCGTGGAGAAGAAAATAGATATGAGGAAGCAAGGAAGGAAGTCAATGGTGAGGTGGCATGGTAAAGCAAGTGATATGAGTGAGGCAGTGATCGACTGTTGCTATCGAGTGCCGGCCAAAGGAGGTAGAATGAGTGGATGGGATGCCAAGAAAATAGTTTTAGTGAATCATCTTTAATATTTTCTAATATATTTTTCTAGTACAGAAATGGAATGTGTGCCATTCCATTATTTTGGTCAATGCAACATATTATTACACAAATAATCTCGTTCATAAGAATATATATATTTCCGTGTGCATGAACATTTCTATATATGTCTACATGTCCTTGATGCATCCACGTGGAATAGCTATCAGTTGTAGGTCAGAACTTCTACCTACAGTCATCCCGAATTTTTCGGACATATCCAATGACTCTGGACTTGCCCCACCAGGAAGCACCCAATCAAAGTGGTAGAGCAGGTTTGCCAAAGTGATCTCTAAGGTTGACGCGCCGAATAGCATCCCAGGACACTGCCTTCGTCCAGCACCAAAGGGGGTGAATTCAAAGTGTGTCCCATTGTAATCTAAGTTGTTGTTCTCAAACCTCTCTGGCAAAAAGGCTTCAGGGTGTTTCCAGTACTTTGGATCCCTAGAAACTGCAAAGACATTAATTAATATAGTGGCGCCTTTAAGCAGCTCATAACCCATAATTTTACAATCCATTCTGGCCATGCGTGGGATTAATGGAGCTGGTAGGTGCAACCTAAGAACCTCCTTAATGACCATTCGCATGTAGTGGAGGTTTCCAAGGTCACTATTTTTTATGATTGTTCGATCTTGACCTAATACTTTTCTTATCTCTAGTTGAGCCTTAAACATTGTTTCAGGATGACGGACGAGCTCTGACATAGCCCATTCCAAAATTGTTCCCGTGGTATCTGTGGCACCAGAAAATATATCCTGCAAATGAAAATTTAGGTACGTTAAATTAGCTCATACTTCTATATGTTGCACTTATAATGAAACAATTTGTGAAACAAAATCTTTCATTTGAAAAAATTGTATGTGGTATTTTGAAGTGAACTAAAGGATTTTTTTACATACTTTGAAGCCTAAATCCCCTTACAAATGATTTGAGAACATTTCGAGGCACTCAAGGCAAGTAACTTCTCTAGGTATGATATCATGTGAGGCCATATGCCTCCCCTTGGGTTACACTTGACAGAGAAAGAGGTGAAAGATCACAATTGCAAAAATGAGACATTCAAGTTTATGAGGAATATGATTTCTGAGTGGTTTGATCAGGATGTTTGTTTATTCTTATAGAAAACATCACCACTTTATAGTCGACATAGGCATCTCTATAGTGGCAAAAGGAATAACAAACTTAATAAAGCAACATAGGTTATCTTCATGAGCTTTCACAAAATTCATAGCAGCACATGATTTCCTCGATTGCTAATGATGTGATAAAACTTACAAAAACCCATTTCATGCTAGGAAAATATTGTGGAAGGGCTTATTACTCATGGGTTGCATCAAAAGACAAGGGATTCTCAAAATTGATTTTGGCGAGACTGATGACAATGTAAAGTGAATGTTCATTCCACAACCAATGTTTATGGAATCTTTCCCTTTATGTGATGTCACTTGAAGGTAAAATGTGTGCAAGGTGGGTTCTTTGGTGTGAAAATCAATGATGATATAGAACATTACTTCCAAGAATAAAAAGATCTCCATCAAGGGTTCTTTATTTTCATTAGTGTCGCTCAACATTATGGCGGATATGTTGGTTGCAATATTAAAAGAAAGAAGGATTAAGGTCAAAGCCATGGTGTTCCACCCAGGGGGGGTCATGATAGAATATATGTACTCATTATGAGGTTCATACCCTTATATTGCTACACCATGATAGTGGATAGACAAATAGCATGGCGTTCGTGTTATGAGTTTCTTTGAAAATACTTAACAGTAAAGATTATAATTTTCCACAAGGGTGAAATCTATAAAGCTAACGGATATAATGTGTGGACAACATCAATGTCTAGGTCTTTGGTTTGTCAAGTATGTTTTTTTCCTTATATTATCTTGTATTTGGATCTGCTACACGTGTCTTCGCAATAGTGATTGGAAAGCAAGAGACCGGGTTGAATTCATTCACACTATGATTCACATGTTTATGAGGTCATTTGAATCTTATCGAATGTTACCACAGTTTCTGAGGGTCATCAAAATTTCCGGTAACTGGTGGGTTACCAGAAATTCTGAGCAGAAAGAAATAATCTTGAAATGTATGACATAGATAATGTTAACTAAATGGTTAATGATTTAAGTTTGTCGGAACAAAAGTAATCAATCTTTCCTATCTCGTGTCATATGCAAAATTTGTGCCGTTGTTTGCATCAGCTAGCAGTAAAAAAAAGTTTCTTTTGTTAAAAATACTCACAAATAAGACGGCGCATATGCTCTGTGGTTAGAGGGAATGCCAACGAATCATCCTTCTGTAGCCTGAGCAGCACGTCCAGCAGGTCCTCGTCGTGGGTGCTTGAGGCGCCATCACCAGCAGCTCGCGCGGCCTTGCGCTCCTCGATCACGTTGGCGATGATGCATTGCATGTGGCTGTAGCTCCTCTTCATGCGCCGCGCGCCGAAGCTGAGCCACCGCGCCAACCGCGACGACGGGAAGAGGTCGACGAGGCAGAAGCCGCCTAGCAGGGTGAGCACCACGTCTAGCTCGCGGATGTACTCGTCCTGCTGCGTGAACCTGCCGCCGAACACTGCCCGCGACACGACGTTGTTGCTGAGCTCCATCATCTTCTCGCTGATGTTGATGCTGTCGCCGGCCGCCGCAGCAGTGGCGATGTCGGCCAGGAGGTTGCCAACCTCCTCTGGCCGGATGCTCTCCATGCGCCTGACCTGCATGGAGCTGAGCAGCTCCACAATGCAGACCTTGCGCATCTGGCGCCAGTGGTCGCCGTAGGGGGCGAAGATGATGCCCCTGCCGCCACAGCCGGCGATGTCCTGCGTCGGCGTGCCCGGCCTGGTGGCGAACGCGAGGTCGTTGGTCTTCATCACCTGCGCCACCGCCTCGGCGCTGGAGACCACCACGGCGTCGACCTCGCCTAGCTTGAGGTGCATCATTGGCCCATATCGGCGACACAGCTGCGTGATTTTCCGGTGTGGGACGAGGCTAATGACGTGGTGGAGGCTGCCGATTATCGGGAGAGTCCATGGCCCTGGCGGCAGCTGGTGCTTGTGTGGCTTGTTCTTGCCGCCGGCGAGCTTGAGAAGCCAAAGGGCAAGCGGCATGCCTAGTGCTATGAAACACAAGCTGAACCACCCCTCCATGGCAGGCAGCTTTGGCAAGTGCAGTGGTAGTGGTACTGATAACTTACATGTCTGGACTCTGCGGCGTAGACGCATGCATGTCTTTTTGACATGGCTCTCTCTGGCTGCTAAGTGAGTATACAGTATGAAAGTTTGGGCCGTTTTCTCTTGTCTGGCTACGAATATTGCAAATTGGTCTCACGATGGGGTTAGTACAAAAGGCAATAGAAGCATCAAACCCCACTTTCTACATTTAAAATCAATTGAGTTCTAATTTATTTTTCCCTGTTAAATTTCTCTATAGATAGCTTCATGAGAGAGAGAGAGAAAGAGAGAGCGGCGTTTGGCTCGTGGGCTCAGATGATCCCGGGTGTGAACAGTAAATTCATTAAAAATAGTAAAACGAAAATTAAAAAATTCAACTTTTCCGTGGTGAAAGATGCTTGAGTGCATGATGTCCGTGCCAAATTTGATGAAATTTGGACATTCGAGGAGCTCTCAGCAATTTTTTTTTAAATCAGGCCTGTGAGGAAGTTTGATATTCCGCACTTTTCTGAGGTCGTTTTATCTTTTTTGACATGGCACCTAGAATGTCCAAACTTCACGAAATTTAGCACAGGCATCATGAACTCAAGCATCATGCACAAAAAATTCGGAACCTATGTGGTATATTGTTCTGATTTATTTATAAATGTAAAGTGACAGTCGCAGTATTGGTCCGGTTTATGATTGCATCTTCCTTCAAAAAGCATACATGTTTCTTTTTCCGCCGGATGTATCTTTTAATACTTGCTCTTTTTCTGGCGGCTATGTGGCGAAGCTTCCGGCAGAGAAGGATTCTCTTTTCTGGCTGCTAACTGAGTATGAAAGTTTGGGCCGCTTTCTCTTTTTTGGCTGCTAACTGAGTATGAAAGTTTGGGCTGCTAAGAATGCAAATTGGTCTCTCTGGTTAGTGCAAAAGTCATTAGAAGCGTCGAACTCCACTTTCTCCATTTCAAAGTAATTGAAGTTCTTGTGTTTTCCCTTGTTAAATTTCTCTGTAGAAAAATTCATGAGCTAATACATACAACACGACCACATTTGATGATGATGGTAAATTATGCCTCGACTTGTATATAGGCATACACTAGGCAGTTCATGAGTCAGCAGGTCCAGAGTTTTAACAGAACTTGTAGGTGGTCACATAAATATACCGGGTCTCACTCCAAGCTGCACTTGCCAACAGCTTGTAGCCTGCCATGGAGGGCTGGTTAAGTTTGTGTTTCATAGCTCTATGCACGCTTGTGGCCCTCTGGTTTCGCAAGCTCTCCGGGGGCAAGAGAAAGCCACGGCTTCCTCCTGGGCCATGGACTCTTCCGATCATCGGCAGCCTCCACCACGTCGCCAGTGTGCTCCCGCACCGCAGGATGATGGACTTGTCACGCCGGCATGGGCCGCTGATGCACCTTATGCTCGGCGAGGTCCCCACGGTGATCGTCTCCAGCGCCGAGGCGGCGGCGTTGGTGATGAAGACCAACGACCTCGCCTTCGCTGGCCGGCCGCACAGCGCGACGCTGGACATCTTCGGCTGCGGCGGGAGGGGCATCGTCTTCGCCCCCTACGGTGACCCATGGCGCCAGATGCGCAAGGTCTGCACCATGGAGCTCCTCAGCTCCAAGCAGGTGAGGCGTATGGACGGCATCAGGCCAGAGCAGGTGGGCAGCCTTCTCCATTATGTCGCGGCCGCGGCATCCACAGGCGCCTCCGTCAACGTCAGCGAGAGGGTGATGGCGCTCAGCAACGACGTGGTGTCGCGGGCGGTGTTCGGCGGCAAGTTCCCGCAGCAGGAGGAGTACCTCCGGGAGCTGGATGAGGCGTTCGTGCTGCTAGGTGGTTTCTGCCTCGTCGACCTCTTCCCGTCATCGCGGCTGGTGCGGTGGCTGAGCAAGGGAGAGCGCCACATGAGGAGGAGCTATGGCCACATCCAACGTATCAACGCCGACGTCATCGAGGGGCGTAAGGCGGCGCGAGCTGCCACACAGGACGGTGCCTCCAGCACCGACGATGATGACTTGCTGGACGTGCTACTCAGGCTGCAGGAGAAGGACGCGTTCACATTCCCTATGACCACGGAGAGTATAGGTGCCGTGTTATTTGTGAGTAATTTTCTTTATGCTTCTTATTAATCTACCGATGTGATATCATATCTGCAAAGTTTTAGTGCAAAAAAAGCTAGCTTCATCATTTCATAAATCTGTTAGTCTCAACTTGTTTCATAGATTTATAAACGTAAATTGTTGTATCTGAAATTGATTATTTGTTGCGTACTAGTACATATGCAGAAACAATATATAAACATGCATACCAAACAATATTTTTCAGGACATATTTGCAGGTGCCACACAGACCACGGGAGTTGCCTTGGAGTGGGCAATGTCTGAGCTCGTCCGTCATCCCGAAGCCATGGCCAAAGCACAGCTTGAGATCAGAGAGGTGCTAGGTCAAGGTCGAGCTGTGATTACTAATAGTGACCTCGCTGGACTCCATTACATGCGGATGATCATTAAGGAGGTTCTTAGACTGCATCCACCAGGTCCTTTGATCCCCGTAGGGCCAGGGAAGACCGTAAAGTTATGGGTTTTGACATGCTTGAAGGCACCAATGTATACATTAATGCGTTTGCAGTTTCGAGGGATCCAAATTGTTGGGAAAGTCCTGAAGAGTTTAAGCCTGAAAGGTTTGAGAACAATGACATGGATTACAA
Organism: Aegilops longissima; assembly: GCA_021605205.1. NCBI lineage: Eukaryota > Viridiplantae > Streptophyta > Magnoliopsida > Poales > Poaceae > Aegilops > Aegilops longissima. Next base: position 6,683,248 of record CM038677.1, read on the forward strand.
TGGGACATACTTTGAATTCACCCCCTTCGGTGCTGGTCGGAGGCAGTGCCCTGGGATACTTTTCGGCACGTCAACTATGGAGATCGCCTTGGCAAATCTTCTCTACCACTTCGACTGGGTGCTTCCTGGCAAGGCAAACCCGGAATTTTTGGACATGACCGAGAAATATGGGATCATCGTAGGAAGAAAATATGACCTACAATTGATACCTATTTCCCGTGGAGGTTTCCATGCCACATAGACATAGATGGACATGCATTGCCACGTAGATATGTCTGTACTTTTGTTGATGTATACCAATATGTATCATTGCACCAATAAGAATAAAAGAACCTCGTTGAACTTGCAATATATTATGGTGGATGACACAAACTATTGATTGTACCAAAACACGAAGTTTGCACTTTTTAAATTACCCCTGGTGACGATGGGTTAGTTACTGTATTGATGCATGTTGTATGGACCAAATTTCAAACTAGTTTCATGGTCTGATATCCTCCGTGTAAAATGCAAGGACTGACCTATAATTTCTTCTTATTTTTTTCTTTTGGGTCCTTTTGGAAGATGTACTGCTAGGTTTATCAAATGAGATCTGGTTCCTTTGGACCGACTTTGCTAACAGTAATGGCCTCGCCCAAGCATTCATGGGTGCGTCTAACGTGCAAGCAGCACTAGGTTCCTGACTTGGCATGCTCTAGGCCAAATGTAGCTTGATGTTTTTCTATTCTCTGAGCTTTTGCACTGTTCACATCTGGTTTAGTCTATTGACCAACTTTTTCTCATAAAATAAACTCTTTTTTTATTATGAATCAAAAGGAAATGTGCGCCCTACTCATAAGATTTCACAGAAAAACAATTATCTCAGTCATTCATTTTCTGAACGGACTACGGTAATTGCATAGACCCAGCACTTGTTTTCTCTCTCTCTCTCTCTCTCTCTCTCTCTCTCTCTCTCTCTCTCTCTCTCTCTCTCTCTCTCTCTCTCTCTCTCCTGTCTTGTTTAATTGCCCACCAAGCTGATAGTGCTGCTCAATGCATCATGGGCAGACCACTAACAGACACTATGCTACCACTTATCATATTTTAATTCTATCTTTCTTTGTTTAGATCTATGACAGAATGTGATTGCTAGGTTCGGTTGGTGGACATGGAACAAGATATCTATGGCCCTAACTCAAAGAAGGCGCATTCAAATATTTATGTTCTTCTTGTGTCAAAGCGCACCTATATTTCTCAACAAATTTATTATATCTTTTAGTTGCCACCGCAAATGACTATTTGAATGGTGACTGCGGTGTCAATCTTAATACTATACTATTGAGTGGTGGCTGTCGTGTGATGTTTTCATCCGTATATCTAAATAAAACATTATAGTTGAATGTGACTCCGCCGGCTGCTAACAAAGCAACAAACATGAATGCATCAGCGCAATTATTGAGCAGATTGTCTTGAACTCGCATGCATCCCACCAGCATTCGTCCGGCTGCTAACATGCGCCATGCATGCATCTAATGCGTGTCACACCCACGGAGTACGTGCAAGATATACCTGATTACTATAGGTATGCAGTGTCACGCCCATGATTGATCTGTGCCTTTCTGTAATCTAGCCATGCAATGTTTTGGTTGGAGCGGCTGCTGTGAAACATCTATGCAATCTAGGCAGCATTGTCTTTGGCCTAGTATCAATCATACGAAGATAACGCTAAAACTTGTTACAAGAAAGCACTGTCGTACTCGAACTATGACGTAAAACCTACATATTCCATTAAACTAATAAATCAGGCAAAACATTGATTACTAACTAAACTACAAGACCTGAAAATAGCAAAAGAAAGGTACCTTTTAGTTATGAATGCTAGCTACCAGGAATTTGTTGTTTTAATTGATTTTTAATTTTGTCACATACTCTATCAGGTTTACAGGAATATATATGATGTTTTTGATATTGAGCCGACGTTAGAAGTCAGTTTGACGCCTAGTTTTGCCTCCTACGTATATGCATAATGTTCGTTCATAGATATTTTTATTTAGGGCTAGTTTGGTTACTACCCTGGACACCATGCCTGAAGAATATTGCTGCCTATACTCTGCCTGGGAATTTGCTCTTTCGTGCCTAGTCAGGCAAGCTAGGCAGAGATGTGTTTGGTTCCTACCTGGACTGGTGTACTCGTACTAAGGAATAAATGTCCGCACAAAAACTAAAGAGAGTCCTACTGGTTGGCACAAGTCCCTATACTAGTATTAGAGGCCAGGCAGCTATTAGCCGGTGCGCAGGACCAGGAATTCGGAAGCCTGGTAGGCTAATGAAGATGCCTGGTTATCCAGGCCCGGGCACTACGATCTTTTCCAGGAACTAAACAAACACCGCCCAGGCAGATCACATGCGTGATCCAGGCCAGGCTTGAAACAACGAGGATGCAAACAAAACTGCTCCTTAGAGCTTTCTAGGGCCACAACACAGAGTCTTTTCCTATTCTTTTTCCTCACATCCTCACCATGGGTTCGAGTGTAGGCTGCGTGGTAGTTGTCCTTTATTTCTCTTCTTTTTCCCCGCTTAGACCCGTGGCCATCTGAATAGGAGTTAGCTCATCCTCGTGAGGCCAAATTTAGATTCATGGCGCAATGTGATTACTAGCTTCGTTTGGCAGAGATGGAGGATTATCCTGTCAACTTAAAGGAGGCCCTTACAAATACTTTATGTTCCTCTTGTGTCTGAATGCAACTACATTTCCAAGGTAGCAACACATTAAATTACTCACATACAATTAATTAGCATGGTACAAAGTGTGCGGGCACGCAGGGAGGTGAGACGTGTCTATCTAATCTAATGGTAATTTGTTGACGTCCGACTGTCCTGTGATGTTTTCGTCCATATATATTATCCTCTAATAATACATTGTAGTTGAAGGTGACTCCTATCGGCTGCTAAAAATGGAGTATGAATGCATGCATGGATCTTGAACTAGTGGGGCAGAACATAAAGACGTCATGGCCTGTATACTAAAAATGATTCAACCGGCTGCTAACATTCCCAGTGAAGAGCAGATCTTAAAGTCGATCTAGTGGACGTCACACCGAATTCCCAGTATGCACAAGATCATATACCGGATTCCTCCGGCTGCTACTTGACGGTGAGAAAAACGTGGATGCATGCATGCGTTGAGTGGTCACAGCTACATAAAGATAGGCCTGATTGTCACACTCACGATGGTATGTGCCTTATACTGTTCCAGTTGGTGCGGCTGCTACGAAAAGTGGATGCAATCTAGACGATGTTATCTTTGACAAAGTATCAATCATATATATAAAGATAACAATAACACATGTGGCAAGAGAAGCAGTGCACAAATTACACCGCGTACATGTCCTTTTCTTTGTAGCCAGTTTGCGATCTCATAAGCACCACACGTCCAAACGAAAAGAAACCCACCTACTCGGCCTATGCTGAGAAACTGGCACATTGCATTAGGCTGATAAACCAGACAAAAGAACGGTTACCAAACGAATTACAAGAGCCAGAAAATTCTCTACTAAAAGATAGATGAAGTAATTTCCACAACCACAACCACGGCAGACATGCAAAATAGGAACCAGTACCAAATTACCTTCACAACGGCTTCATCTTAGAGAAAACTAAAACTTTTGAATTCCTGCTCCAATAGTTTTGTAGGAGACAAAATCTGCAAAATCGAGGGTGAAGAAAAGCCACGTCATGGTTACGCCATGTCAAAGTTTCCCTCTTTCCATCCTTTTCTCTGCACCCAAACCGGTCGAATGGCTGAGCCAGACCAGCCTAAGTGTCAACGACCCGTCCCATGCACCCGCTCGCAAATGGCTTAAGCTGCACCAGGTCGCACCTTCACCTGACTCGTGCACCACCAATATTTGCCCTCATATGCATACGCTTAGGGGCAAGTATTTGAAGGAGGCGGCGACACCTATGGAGAAAATGAACACACATAAAGCATCTCCAATACGTGATTTAAAATATAGTAGAGGCGCAAAGAAAATGCTCTTTACGACATTTTGACATAAAAACGGTGCTCCAACAGCTTCCCAATCTCTATATTTTTGTGGTCCTAACTAGAGGCAGCCCTAAAATACACCCTCTTGTGTTGCAACTATACAACACCATGCGCAGCCGCGAAACAAAAACGCAGCCGCGTGCAGTCAAACCACCATCCGGAACATTCCCTTAGGTGAACATGCAGAAAAGCCTCCCCTCCCACTCCGCTGCTGCTACCAAATCCGTTTGAATCCGGCCGCTTCCGGCCAAAGACGCCACCACTGTACCGCTGTGAAGTCAGATCCACCGCGCCCTCCATCGCTCGGACTGCCGCACCACAGCAACTACTGAATGGCAACGAGCCGTCACACCGACAAATACAAATCACTGGTCCTACCGCCTCACCTCCTGGCTGCCGGATCAACCGGCCCAGGCGGTAAATCCTCAACTATGCCTTAGTCTCGAGGGAATCGGCCGCCACCGCTGCCGAGCCAACGATGCTATAAGATCCATGAGAGACTGCTATAAGATCCATGAAACTTCAATTCTACGAAACGTCGCTGCAAATTGCGGGCCGTTGTCTTTGACCAAGGATAAATTTTCCCGAAGGTATCTCATGTGTGGGCTTGTCTTTTTATTTAGCAAAAAATGTTTCATCTTTATCTTCAGCAAATAAAAACTCTTGAATTCCCTCCCCATCTGGAATAGGGCACAAAGTTTATTCAACACACCATGAACGAAAATCCCTAGCATGGTTTACTAGACCACATGATCCTGAAAACCAGATCAACATAGAAGGACAACTTAAGGAGAAGGAGAACTAGTATTTCGCAAGGCGCTGGTGTTGTTGACATAGTCAAGAAAAAAGACCTCAAAGGAAAGCTATAATATTTGCATCTCCCAACCTCACGACATAGTAGAGGCGATGGATCACAGGTAAAAACAGTTAAGATCTTGGACCGGGCAGCTATGGTTAGGTAGGGGGAGTTGCCGTCAAGCTATGATACTTTAATAACATGGCATAATGATGGTAATGAATGCATGCCCTAAATTATTAGTGTTAGCTATCTAGAGTTTTTTTGTACTCGCTGGGTCTCTGATGGTGGAGCAGGCACATGTGACTACCTATCCTTCCTCTGCAGGAAGCGGCAGCAAGCACAACACACAGTTCAATCATGTAGTAGAATAGCATTATTTTCATTGTACTCATTCTCCAGTTTATAAGGCCCACATGTACTGAATAATCATCAATTCGACCAACATAATGCTATTATTATATCACAAGAAAAATATTCCATAGAAAACTTCTAAAGATATACCATTAATGATATACATTTGGTGTTACTTTGATTAAATGATTAATTTAGGGATACACTTGGGCCTTATAAATCGAAAGAGGGACTATCTAGTATAATTCGCCCGACTGCTAATACGCATCATGCATTCATCTTAAACTTGATGTAGTATAATCGAAAAATGATGTACAATGGATTATTGGCTCTATGCATAAGAGACCTGCATGCATGATGAGTGATCACAACAATTGGCATCAGTGTTTTGCTGACTATACATTGTCACGCCAATTGCATGCGTTGAGCTAACTCTGTAATGCTCCGGGTGCGGCTGCTATGAGATGCAATCTAGGGGCTGCCATGGTCTTTGACCAACGATCCATCCTATGAAGATAAATATAATACATGTGACAAGAAATACATTCCTGAAAGTAAACTTTGATTTAACTTTGGCAGGTCCATTATTTTTCTTTGTACATTCTACACAAATTAACATATTTTTGAATTGTTATTTTTACATGCTCTATCAAGTTTAAATTAGTGTGATATTTTGGATTACAACACAAGTTGAATGTAAATTTGGCAACCAGTTTTTTCTATTAAGTATATGTACAACAAACAACCGCACCCAGAAAGGGCTAGAATATTCTGATCTGAGGTATATCCAAACTACCAAAAAATAAGATACATATTCAATTTTCAAAATAAATGAATACAAAAGATTCATTTATATAGAGGATGGTTACAAGTATGTGGATGTAAATTCTGAACATAAACATGACAATACTATGTGACATGTAAAAAACAGACAAAATGACTAAGGAACAGTGCAAGCCACAAGTATAGCAAGCTAAAATAGATTTCTTCACGTTGGAAATAGATGATTTTATGCCCATCAATCGGGTGGGTCTAAAGGCACTACCGGATAATCAACCGGAAGGTAGGTAGATTAGTAGTGCATGCAGTCGCCTTTATAGTTCGGCCGGCCGGCTGCTAACGATGAGAAATATGCATGGACCTGCCATTGCGTGGACATTATTTAAAGGCCTCACACACACATTCTCCTTCCTCCCCAAACAAAGCTATCTATAGCCCAAGCTACTAAATCTTTGAAACAAAGAAGCAACGGTTAATTTCTATGGCGTCCGGCAATGCTGCTACTCCTGCGTTCAGCTACGAGCCCTCACCATGGATCGACTTCTTTGCTGGATATGAGCCACCGCCATTACAGGTATATAATAAAAGCTAACTATTTATGGCACAAAATGTCACCATGCACAAAGGTATTTATTTGTAACTATTGTATGCGTTTTTGTACTAGTATCTACTACTCCGGCCTACGCTGGGCCAGCCCAAGAGGTGCCAAAATGTACACCATGCACCCACTACTTGCAGGCCCAAGTAGGAACACATTTCTAATTACCATCCGTGCTCCTCTAGAGATCCATGTCAACCGGTTGCTTATCGTGTGTACTTCACTAGTCGACACTTCTTATAGTATCTGAATATGTGTACAGACTTTATATTTCACATATCCAGCGGTACAAATTTGTCATATTCGGATGTCTATTTTGTATATCATCAACACCACTCATAGTCATAAGTAAATCGTCTAGTGTAACTCCATGCTTGAGCGGAAGCAACTTGAAACCACATGCATGCTTTTGAAATTAAATATGCTGGCCACGACCGACACCCTTGGAAGATACATGTGGGTAGCCTTTGGTTGGCATATGTTGGAAAGTTGGACTCAGTGAAAGGATATATGGTTATTCTATACAGTCATGTACTTTTGGTCCATTTTCTTTCACTGGAGATACGAGTTGTTAGATTTTTTCAACTATTTTTGGTTTTGGTGACATTTTTTTACCTAGCTAACCCTTGTCCCTTTTGGTTAATAAAAAATGTTCAATGATTGCATTGCAGAAATCCAAGCAGTGGATGACGCTTAGGGCAAAAAAACTAAAGCAAGACATATGTATGTTGTTTAAAACCAGCAATGACACAGTGGTAAAAATGTCCTTAGTGGATAAACTACAACATCTCGGAATCGATCACCTCTTTGAAGACCAGATTGACACCGCTATGAGGCAAATCCTGAAGAGTGAATTTAGTAACTACAACCTCTATGAAGTTGCCCTTCGGTTTCGCTTGCTGAGGGAACATGGACACTGGGTATCTCCAGGTATATATAATCCTAACAATTTTTTCTTGTTATACATAGTTGGTTACGAAAAATTATGGAAGAAAAATCATGATCTGCAAATTTTTAATTGGCTAAGAAATTGAGTTATCAAGATTAGATTGGTAACCTTATTTGCAAAATATTTCATAATGTGGACGACATGTCTACAACAATAGAAGCTCCATTGACAATGTGGTCACGAGAACACCAACATTTATTTATCGATTTACAGATGTTTTCAATCGATTCAAAACTGAAGATGGAAGCTTCACCAATGATATAACAAATGAACCTAGGACACTATTATGTCTATACAATGCATCTCATCTTCTAATTCATGGTGAGCCAACACTCGAAGAAGCCATAGCTTTTGCAAGGCATCATCTTGAGTCATGTAGTGGTAGTTTAAAGACCCCACTTGCTCAACAAGTCCAACGTGCCCTTCACATACCAATGCCAAGGACAAATAAGAGGGTGGAAATGCTACATTATATCCTAGAGTACGAACAAGAGGAGCATAACCCGATCCTACTGGAGCTTGCCAAATTGGATTTCAACCTTCAGCAAAATGTCCACTTGAAGGAGCTCAAAGCTATTACCAGGTATGTTATTTATCTTTCTTATATAAACAGAATATATAACCCAATAATGATTCACGGGTGGTTGCCCTCGCATACTACATCTTCAAAAAACAAAAAACAAAAGTCTAGTTACCACTACATTTCTAGTACTTAACGTCATTTAAATTAAGAGCTTACGTGGTTGCCTTTTTTCATCAATATGAGAATGCATATTCATTAATGGTTCATGATGCTTCAGTGTTTCATTAGTTTCTGTGCATTGTAGGATAATTACATAAATGGTGTAGTGATAGAGTAATGCACATGCTTTTAGTAATAATTGACCATTGTTCTTTTATCTCTTAATGGGGCTAGCGATGTTATATTCTATGTGGACTATATATGTACTCGTTCAGATAACATTGCTTAATTAATTCACAGGTGGTGGAAGCATTTTTTCGGATATATCGAGCTAAGCTTTATCCGCGATCGTGTGGTGGAGGGTTATACATGGGCCTCTGTGTTGTACTATGACACAAAATTTGAGCTCACTCGAAGTATGATCACAAAGATGATTGTACTAATTACCACATTAGATGACATATATGATAACCATGCCACCCTAGAGGACAGTTGGAAGCTACATGAAGCAATACAAAGGTGGGATTGATTTAGCTCTGCATTTTATCTCTCATATTGTCAATGCATCTAATGTATATTCCACTAAGATAGCGATTCCATATCATATCAATACGTCCTTAGAATCACTCGCAATCACAGTCATAAATATGTGCACAACGTGATTTTTCCATGATGTTCAAAGTGATAAAGTAATTACGAACATGTATGTACTGGATAATAACTATTTTTAGTATTTAAGAAGAAGTAAATGAACACCCTGCATTGCCGTGACCATAAGAGTGCAATTCTAAAAAGAAAAAAATGGTATACAAATAATGCTTCAAACCAGGAGCATATTACTATTCTTTGGATAATCACGACGTCCAGAGGTGGACGAGCTGAATCCGATGGTGAATTATCGATTTTCCGGTGCCCCCACCCCCTCCCGTGCAGGCAGATCCACAGCTAAAATTCCATGTTGACATGAAATTTTCATAAGTCTTAACACAATAGCACTCATTGGTACATACAAGTAATGAGCTAATGCTCACTACTATCTGGTTACAATTGCAATTTCAAATGAAAATGTGATGCATGATTAGATTATTATTTTATTAACACAAACATATATGTTGCCATAATAAGAGGTGGATGAAAGAAAATCTAAATGCAGTAACGAATGAGATATATTGCCTATAATGAAATCTTGATGTCATGTTACACTATTTGCCTCATGGAGCAAAGTGAAACTAGTGGTTCTTAATGTGTTGAAGAAAGACGAAGAGTATAGAAAAATAAAAGGTTAGGTTAACATGCAAACAAAGAATTTTCAAACTACGCTAACTTGTATTAAGATTGCTTTTGTGAATTGGCCTTCAAGATGGGATAAGAGCGCCGCTTTTCTCCTGCCGGAGTACTTGAAGAAGTTCTATATGGAGATGCTGAGGACATTTGAGAATATTGAGGCTGAAATGCCAGCCAATATGAACTACGATATAGCACACCTGAAAAAAGCGGTAAGTTCATGTACCCTTTTCTGTCACAACATCTCTCTCTCTCTCTCTCTCTCTCTCTCTCTCTCTCTCTCTCTCTCTCTCTCTCTCTCTCTCTCTCTCTCTCTCTCTCTCTTTAATTTTGGGATTACATCTCTTTGTTTGTGTGCAGGTCCAAAATAACGTGACTGGTTACCTGCAAGAAGCGAAATGGTCACACAGGAACCACAAGCCAAGCTTTGTAGATCAGGTCAAGTTGACTAGTCTGAACATTGGTGTGCCAACGATATGTGTGAGTATGATGGCTGGAATGAGTGATGCAATGATGAAGACAGCGCTCAAATGGGCTGCTAGTGTCCCGGATGTCGTCATATCAGTTGGGAAGATTTCCCGTTTCATGAATGATATCGGTGCATTTGAGGTATATATATAATATTTCAAAAAAAAATTGCATGCATGTTACTTGCTCCTTTCACACATGTAAGAAGCTCAATTTCAAGCATACTGAGATATAATTTTGACCAACAATTTGAGTGCTAAAATGTGATTTATTTGACAAAAAATATCATAGTATGGATTATACTTAGAATTATTTTTCAGCAATGTCATTTTTGTGATGCTACCTTAACTTCGTTGGTCTATTTTTTATAAATTTGTACACATCAAAATGTGTGGGCACCTATGGAAAAGGGGGCAGGGCTCAGTTACCAAGTTTGTACTATCATTGTGAGTGCATGCAAGATTATTAAATTGATACATACTTACATAAAGATGATTATTGATGTCATCATACAGCGTCGAAAATGCAAGGGGGATCTGGCAAGCACTGTAGAGTGTTACATCAATGAGTACAATGTGACAAGTGAAGTGGCCATTACCAAAATTGTTGCCCTGATAGAACATGAATGGAAGACCCTGAACCAAGCTCGCTTTGAAAATCATCTTCTCCCTGCATTGCAGCAGTTCATTAGCTTAGCGATTAGCACAACATTTTTCTATGGTAACAGAAATGATGTATACACGCACAGCGCACATATGCAGTGGACTATTGAGAGGCTCTTCCTAAAGAATATGTAAGCCTTGGCCCAATTCATCGTGTATTTGTTCCCTAGTTTTCACCATAGAAAGGGAAATGCTGATAAGCATGCATGTGATTCACTGATAATATGTGAAATGGTACTGTGCAAGAAAGTTGTAGTAGTGCATTTTATTACGGTGTGATAATTTTGGTTATAATTATATCTTGACTATAACTTTATCTTATGTAAAGGACTAAACATATCGAGGTATGTTTGAGTTCGTCAGAGATTGAAAGAGTTGTGCATATACCAAACTTGACTACTCATGGATAAGTTTTTTACATAGAGATAATATTTGACATAGCCAATGTCAGCCAGAATAATATGAAAAATAATCTGATAGTCCAACAAGAGCAATGCAAACATGTACAGATGTATAGACTACAGAGCAACAAAAACATTCTGGTTCAATAAAGGTGCTCTATATAATTATTACTATATACATTCCTTGTGTATATCGAAATAGCTTTGCAGCATGGCCATAGAAATCCTAGCAGCTGAAGGTCAAACTTTCTGTTTACGGTGATCCCAAATTTCTTATACATGTTCAGTGACTCTTCAATTGGCTCGTCGGTAATTAGCACCAGTCAAAGTGGTGGAGAAGATTTGCCAAGACAATCTTTATGGTGGTCATGTTGAACAGCGCCGAAAGAGGTGAATTCAAAATGTGTCCCATAATAATCCATGTTATTCTCAAACCTCTCCGGCTTGAACGATCCCTCGCTCGCTCTCAGAGTCAATCGACACAAACCAGGTTATGAGCTCAACGAAAAAAGGAATTTGTGAGATTGCCTGCAAAACCACCTTGTGAGCGTTAGCGTCAGCGTTAGCGTCAGCACCATCTTCCGATGGATATTTTTGCGCATCTCCAATGGCGCCTTGGCCCTATTTTCTTCTTCGTCTATTGGGGAGTAATCTAGGATCTCGGGAAATTATAAAAAAACAATAATGAAGATATTAGTGCCTTTAGGCATGTCATAACCCATGATTTCACATTCCTCTCTAGTCTCTCTTGGGACGAGAAGGATAGTAGGAGGATGCAACCTAAACACCTCCTTGATGACCGTAAGCATGTAGCACAGCTCACTGAGATCAGTACTCTTCATGACATATCGATCTTGGCCTGGCTCTTCCTGGACCTATAGATGTGCCTTAGCCATAGCGTCAGTGTTACATTGCAAACAACGACATAGAATGTAGAAGGGAATGGCTAGTGGTAAGTCGACAAAATTTTCAGTTCTGTTCTTTCGATTTCGTTTCAGCCATAGAATGGAAAACAGGCGGTGCAGATTACTTCTTCATCCTCCAGACAACTTTCTTCTTCTCCATCCAACCGCCAGATGGACCACCGGCCGAACCGTCGGCCACCACCACTCGCGGCCAGCGGCGCTCCCGCTCAGCCTCACCGCCCCGCCCACCCCTCATCCTCCTCCCACCGACATGCTGATGCCCTGGCCATCCCTCTAGCCCTGGCAATGACCAGTTTTTTCTCTGGCAAACTTGCACCACCGCCGTGCTGCCACCCCTACCTCCCACCTCCATCAATGATAGATGATGGGGTAGCCTGCCAGCGAGCTCCTTCCTTCACTCCGACGAGTCAGCAGCTGCTTCTTCCTTCCCTCTGGCACCTGCTTCCTTCTAGCGAAAATCGAACATTCCAAATTGGATTTTCAGGCGACTGATGTTTAGCTATTATGAATGTGAAAAGACAAATAAAGAGTAGTTTGACAAGCAAGAATAACCATTCAAACAAGTACACATCCGATCGATCTCACATATTTATAATATCTATAGGAGTAGAGTTGCATCCATCTGTATTAACGGCCCTGCATCTACCCGTTATAATAACCTGAAAAACCAGCAAAGGTATAGCTAAGACAGTCTGGCCATTCTGTGCCATGTTGAGAATGATGTATATGTCAATTTATAGCCCACACTTTAGAGCCTTAATTAATTCTTCGGTGTCCCACATCCTTCACGCATGTTCATACACTTGCATCATGGATAATGGATATGCATGTGATGTGTCATATCCCTTCCCTGTCCCAAGTGCGGCAGTAACCTAGAAACCAAAATAGAATTTACTAAGACGACCACTTTGGTTTATTTAGCTATATTTTTATCCTTGAAGAATTCAGACTGTTTATCTAGAAAAACATAGCTCATTCGTATACTTTGATAGAACACAAATTATTATTTTCTTCTTCCTCTTCTACAACGAATTCATGACTTAGTGGTCTTAATCCATTTCTGTCGTGGCTACCTCCATTGTCGACATGGTTGACAGCTCTGCCTTTCTTTAGCATTGACATGACCGTCGACTCCACAAGTAGACCAAGATAGAATTTACTAGTGAGATTGACAGGTTCCGTCGTCTGTCATCGGTGTTGGACACAAGAAAACTTGGACAAGTGTATTGGAGATAGGATTTTATTGAAAAAAAAAACGTCACACGTTATGTATCCTACTGCATATAGTTTTGCATGGATATAAATAGGGAGCATCGCGCGAGAAGAACGTATCTCATGCAACGGTTGAATAGTGCAACGTATGCACCGATATATTCTGGTCCATTGGATAGAGAATAGATGGAACAGATTTATCACAATCAGGGCTGTCGGTACATTTTATGTCTTGGACCCTGCAGAATCATTGAAATGCGTAAGTAGTCTCTTCCCCATCTCCTGTTCCTCTTTCCGTGGGATTTGCTTTGCACCGCATCCTGTCCCTCTCTTTTTTCAATCCAAGGGCTGATGTAGCAGCGGAGCACCTAGTGCACCAGTACGGATGGGACTGCATGCCGCGCTATGCCGCTACCCCGCCGCTACCCCTCTGCACCTGGACGGAACCGCCGCATGGTACAGCGATCGTTGGCACCCGAATGGGCATTGCTCGGCCGGCCGGCCGTATAGACTTCGGGCCTGTTCGGATGTCCTCCGGCTCCGCGCTCCGCCAGCTCCACGCACGGAGCGGAGCAGAACGTCTGAGCTCGGTGGAGTCCATCTTCGCGAAGCAGAGCGATCCTCTAGTGCAAAATGTGCAAGCTGCTAAAGCCCAGCTTCTCCAAACGGTGGAGCGAGGAGTTCAGCATAATTACGCGGGCAGGAATGCCACCGCCAAGTCAAAAAACGTTTCGCGCATAGCTCGCTCTTGTACCGCGCGACGCAACGCACGCCGCGACCGGCTCTCCGCCTCCACCGTGCCCTCCTCTGCCTCGCTCCAGCGCCCTCTTCCATCTCGCTCCGCCGTGGCCTCCCTCATGCATCTGGCTCGCTCTCGCGCCTTCACCTCCTCGCCTCGCACCGCCAGGGCCATGCATACCCTCCTCTGCCTCGCCTCGTGCCGCCATGGTCATGCATGTCCTCCTCTCCCTCGCCGCGCGCCGCCATGGCCATGCCTGCTTGCGTCACCAACCCCACTATTCTTCTTCCAGGCCTCAGGGTGCTCGCCTAGACAGGCTGTCACCATTCCATTCCTCTGCTTTGAGACGTGCAAACCCTACAAGATGGGGAAGGCGATGTTACAGTCGTTAGATGATGGGATGTGGAGGTCTCATGTCTGTCCATGCTATTCCCTCCGAACTGGGCCTGCAGCCAATTTTTTATTTTTCTTCCCGAGCAGGCCATAAGGAGTTGAATTGGGCTGCGAGCCCATAGAGTTGATAGAGAGCTGATTTCACTGTCGAACGGGATGGGAATCGCTGCGTGAAGCAAGAAGCTAGGATGAGAAGCTGAATTTTTGAAGTTGGAGGAGTTGGGGGAGTTTCAGAACAGGCCCTTCATCCGGCCACGCTGCCTTCCACGCCCCAGTCCTAGCCGTCATGGCACCAACAAGGAATCACCGTACGCCTGTAGCACGTCGTTGGCACCCGCATGGGTTCTGCTCGGCCAGCCACCTCCGGCCGTCAGTATAGACTTCACTCGGCCGCGCTTCCATTCACACCCAGCACAATTAGGAACACTTAGTTGTCCCGTGGTGGAACCCCTCAGCCATCCTTCCTTTGCTCCGGCTTGGAGCATGGTGAGTCGGTCGGCGCGGCGTGCAATGGGAGAGGAAGAAGAGAGCTCTTTGCGGTAAGGATATCTCATTTCACTTATGTTGTCTCAAGACTTTCACCATCACTAGAGCCAGTAGCTCGTGGGATTTCATTGCAATGGATAAGCTGACACTAGTAGAAAACAGGGCTTTCGTCCAGGCCAGTTTAGCCCATTAGTCCCGGTTCAGTCCAGAACCGGGACTAATGGAGCTATTTGCCCCGGTTCGTGAGCCCGTGGGGCCGGCCGGGCCACCACGTGGGCCATTGGTCCCGGTTCGTCCGGACCTTTTGGTCCCGGTTGGTGGGACGAACCGGGACCAATGGTCCTGGCTCCTGGCCCACCACCATTGGTCCCGGTTGGTGGCTTGAACTGGGACCAAAGGCTTCCCTTTAGTCCTGGCTCATGCCACCAACCGGGGCTAATGGTGCTGCCTATATATAGCCCCTCAAGCAAGAGCAGAGCACACTGCTCTGTTTTTTCCGCCGAGGGGAGAGGGCTTGGTGGTGCTCTAGCTCACCTCCTATGCACACAAGGTGTTCGATGGAATGCCCGAGCCACACTACTTAAGGTTTCTCCTCTCCATGCTCAACTGCCAAGCTCCATTTTCCTCAATATTTATCTAGGTTTAGCGGTCCGTCACGCCCCGTCCCCGTCTTCATCGCCGTCGATCACCCGCGCCGATCTCATCGCCGGCACCACCGTGGTGAGCCTCTTGTTCTTATCTTCTTTCTGAAAGGAAAAATATTATTACTTGTTTGTTTAGATTGATACTTGTATTATTTTCTTACTTTTATTATTGCATCTTATATAGTGCGATGGTTTTGGTATCCGCCCCTGTCGGCCCTCATCCTGTCTATGATTCGGATGTGGTATATATTATCTTTTCATAACTATTGGTTCATTTATTGTTTATGAAAATTATGCCGACCAACGTGACATAGATTTTATTTATCTAGGAGGTTGTTGAACCGAAAATTTCAACCGACCCTATTGTCGAGAGGTTAAATTTAGTTGAAGAAGAAAACAATTTCTTGAAGGAAAAAATAAAAAAACTTGAGGAGGAGAAGATGATATTGGAGTTGCATGTTGCGGATGTCGTCGATGATCACAAGATCAAGATTGATGCAATGCGCTTGAAGATGAGAAAGATTAGAAAATATGCCATTCATACCGAGGCTTGGTATCATTATGCCGTTGGATCAGTTGTTACCTTGGTTGCGATTATGATCGTATTTGTTTTCGCATTGAAATGTTTTACATAGTTTTAATGTATGGTTTAATTAATTTAGATGCTCTGCAGAGCTTTATGTTGTTAGATGAGAACTATGTATGTACTTTGGTTTTTATGTGATGATGAACTTCTATTAATTTGATCACTTAATTATCTATTCATGATGTTATGTAATGATTTTTGACACACTTAATTATATATAATGCACGCAGATGAACCGGCAATGGATGTACGATGACAGACACACCTCCGAGTACATTAAGGGCGTGCATGATTTTCTCGAAGTGGCAGAGGCAAACAAGCAGAATGGTTTTATGTGTTGTCCATGCCCTGTATGTGGGAATACGAAGTCTTACTCTGACCGGAAAATCCTTCACACCCATCTGCTTTACAAGGGTTTCATGCCACATTATAATATTTGGACGAGGCACAGAGAAATAGGGGTTATGATGGAAGACGACGAGGAAGAAGAGTACAATGACAACTATGTGCCCCCTGAATACGGTGATGCTACTGAATATCAAGAGGAACCAGACGATGTGCCTGATGGTGCTGGAACGGGCGAAGCTGCTGAAGATCAAGAGGAACAAGACGATGTGCCCGATGATGATGATCTCCCCCGGGTCATTGTCGATGCATGGACACAATGCGAAAGTCAAAAGGAGAAGCTGAAGTTCGATCGCATGTTAGAGGATCACAAAAAAGGGTTGTACCCCAATTGCGAAGATGGCAACACAAAGCTTGGTACCGTACTCGAATTGCTGCAGTGGAAGGCAGAGAATGCTGTGCCTGATAAAGGATTTGAGAAGCTACTGAAAATAATGAAGAAGAAGCTTCCAAAGGATAACGAATTGCCCGACAGTACATACGCAGCAAAGAAGGTCGTATGCCCTCTTGGATTGGAGGTGGAGAAGATACATGCAGGCCCTAATGACTGCATCCTCTACCGTGGTGCCTACAAGGATCTGAACGCATGCCCGGTATGCGGTGCATTGCGGTATAAGATCAGACGAGATGACCCTAGTGATGTTGACGGCGAGCCTCCCAGGAAGAGGGTTCCTGCGAAGGTGATGTGGTATGCTCCTATAATACCACGGTTGAAACGTCTGTTCAGAAACGGAGAGCATGCCAAGTTGATGCGATGGCACAGTGAGGACCGTAAGAAAGACGGGAAGTTGAGAGCACCCGCTGACGGGTCGCAGTGGAGAAAAATCGAGAGAAAGTACTGGGATGAGTTTGCAAAGGACCCAAGGAACGTATGGTTTGCTTTAAGCGCGCATGGCATTAATCCTTTCGGGGAGCAGAGCAGCAATCACAGCACCTGGCCCGTGACTCTATGTATGTATAACCTTCCTCCTTGGATGTACATGAAGCGAAAGTTCATTATGATGCCAGTTCTCATGCAAGGCCCTAAGCAACCCGGCAACGACATTGATGTGTACCTAAGGCCATTAGTTGAAGAACTTTTACAGCTGTGAAATGGAAACGGTGTACGTACGTGGGATGAGCACAAAAAGGAGGAATTTGACCTAAAGGTGTTGCTGTTCGTGACCATCAACGATTGGCCCGCTCTCAGTAACCTTTCAGGACAGACAAACAAAGGATACCACGCATGCACGCACTGTTTACTTGACACCGATAGTATATACCTGGGAAGCTGTAGGAAGAATGTGTACCTGGGCCATCGTCGATTTCTTCCGACCAACCATCAATGTCGAAAGAAAGGCAAGCATTTCAAAGGCGAGACAGATCACCGGAAGAAGCCCGCCATGCGTACCGGTGATCACGTACTTGCTATGGTCAATGATTTACACGTAATCTTTGGAAAGGGTCCGGCGGACTAGCTGTTCGAATGACGCTGAGAATCACGCACCCATGTCGAAGAAGAAATCTATATTTTGGGACCTACCCACTGGAAAGACCTAGAGGTCCTCTCTCGATCGACGTGATGCACGTGACGAAGAACCTTTGCGTGAACCTGCTAGGCTTCTTGGGCGTGTATGGGAAGACAAAAGATACACCTGAGGCACGAGAGGACCTGCAACGCTTGTACGAAAAAGAGGGCATGCCTCCGAAGCAGTATGAAGGTCCTGCCAGCTACGCTCTTACGAAAGAAGAGAAAGAAATATTCTTTCAATGCCTGCTCAGTATGAAGGTCCCGACTGGCTTCTCGTCGAATATAAAGGGAATAATAAATATGCCAGAGAAAAAGTTCCAGAACCTAAAGTCTCATGACTACCATGTGATTATGACGCAACTGCTTCCGGTTGCATTGAGGGGGCTTCTACAGGAAAACGTCCGATTAGCCATTGTGAAGCTATGTGCATTCCTCAATGCAATATCTCAGAAGGTGATCGATCCAGAAATCGTAGCAACGCTAAGGAGTGATGTGGCGCAATGTCTTGTCAGTTTCGAGCTGGTGTTCCCACCATCCTTCTTCAAATCATGACGCACGTCCTAGTTCATCTAGTCGACGAGATTGTCATTCTGGGGCCCGTATTTCTACACAATATGTACCCCTTTGAGAGGTTCATGGGAGTCCTAAAGAAATATGTTCGTAACCGCGCTAGGCCAGAAGGAAGCATATCCATGGGCCATCAAACAGAGGAAGTCATCGGGTTTTGTGTTGACTTCATTCCTGGCCTTAAGAAGATAGGTCTCCCTAAATCGCGGTATGAGGGGAGACTGACTGGAAAAGGCACGCTTGGAAGAGACTCAATAATATGCAGGGACGGATATTCTTGGTCTCAAGCACACTACACAGTTCTACAGAACTCTACCTTGGTGACCCCATATGTCGATGAACACAAGAACAGTCTGCGCTCCAAACACCCGGAGCAGTGCGACGACTGGATTACATGTGAACACATCAGGACTTTCAGCAGTTGGTTGGAAACACGTCTCAGAGGTGACAACACTGTTTGTGATGAGCTGTACTTGTTGTCCAGGGGACCATCTTCGACTGTAATGATTTGGAAAGGATACGAGATAAATGGGAATACATTTTACACGATTGACCAAGATGAAAAGAGCACCAACCAAAACAGCGGTGTCCGCTTTGATGCAGCAACCGACAAGGGAAATGACACATATTATGGTTACATAGTAGACATATGGGAACTTGACTACGGAGTAGATTTTAAGGTCCCTTTGTTTAAGTGCAAGTGGGTTAATCTGTCAGACGCTGGTGCAGGTAGACCCACAGTACGGAATGACAACAGTGGATCTGAAAAATCTTGGGTACACTGACGAACCGTTCGTCCTAGCCAATGATGTGGCACAGGTTATCTATGTGAAGGACATGTCTACCAGACCGAGGAAAAGAAAAGATAAGGAAGCGAATACATCATACAATGAGCCAAAGCGCCACATAGTTCTTTCGGGAAAAGGGACATCCCGGGAGTGGAGGGCAAGACAGACATGTCTGAAGAGTATGAAAAGTTTCATGAAATTCCCCCCTTCAAAGTCAAGGCTGACCCAAGCATCCTGATAAACGATGAAGATTATCCATGGTTACGGCGCAATAAGCAAGCGACACAAGCGAAGAAAAAGTGAAGACTTTCTCCGCAACTATTATGATGATACCATGCCAACTTTGTAACAGATTTAGTATGATACCATTGTCCGTTTTATACATGCACATGCTATGCCAACTTTTTCAGAGTTCATTTGAAAACTATGAATTTGAAAACCTCGCCAACCAAGGGCGCCACACCGTTTATAAGCCCGTCCCTCTACACACCTTTTGTTGTAAGCAGAAACAAAATAAAATAAATAAAGCAACAAAGAAAACAATAAAAGTGTTTTCAAATTTGAAAACTAATGGCACTAACAGAAAGTTTATAATTATTCTAAAACTAAAAGAAAAAGAATTAAAAAATAAAGAAAAAACAACAAAAAAATAAATAATGCAGAAAACATAACAAAAAACTGAAAATAAAATGAAATAGCAACAATAAGTATTTTGTTGTAAGTAGAAACAAAATAAAATAAATAAAGCAACAAAGAAAACAAAAAAGAGTTTCCAAATTTGAAAACTGATGGCACTAACAGAAAGTTTATAATTTTCTAAAACTAAAATAAAAATAATTAAAAAATAAAGCAAAAAACAACAAAAACTAAATAATGCAGAAAACAGAACAAAAACTGAAAAATATAAAAATAGCAACAATAAGTATTTTATTGTAAGTAGAAACAAAATAAGATAAATAAAGCAACAAAGAAAACAAAAAAGAGTTTTCAAATTTGAAAACTAATGGCACTAACAGAAAGTTTATAATTTTCTAAAACTAAAAGCAAAAAGAATTAAAAATAAAGCAAAAAACAACAAAAAATAAATAATAATACAGAAAACAAAACAAAAAAACTGGAAAAAATAGTGCCGCAGTTGAGAGGAGGAGGCCAAGTAGGCCCACAGGCACATAGCTAGTGACAGATTAGGCCCGAAAGCCTGCAGTTGAGAGGAGCTCGAGAGGGTTGGCGCAACAGCGCTTATAAACCACTCTCGAGCTCTCTCAACTAGCGAGGTGAGACTAAATTTTGGGCGCTGGGCAGCACAAGGCCTTTGGTCCCGGTTGGTGGCACCAACGGGACTAAAGGGGTTTAGTCCCGGTTGGTGCCACGACCGGGACTAATGCCCCTTTAGTCCCGGTTGGTGCCACCAACCGGGACCAAGGTCGCCGCTTCCCGCCCTTTGGGCTGCTGAAAATTGGCCTTTGGTCCCGGTTGGTGTGGTCGCACCAACCGGGACTAAAGGGGGGCATTAGTCCCGGGCCGTGGCACCAACCGGGACCAATGCTCAGTGTATATAAACAACACTTGTGAAAATTTTCAGTTTCATCGCGCATTTGCCCCCCGACGACGCGCGGACCTCCTCGACGCCGCCAGCTGCCCCGCGTTGCCGTCGCCGTCACCGTGCCCCGAGCCCACGCCGTCGCCGGCTGCGCCCTCGAGCCCAGACGCTGTCGCCACCCAGCGCCGCCCAGCGCCGTCGCCGCGTGCCACCCAGCGCCGTCGGCGCCGTCGCCGCCCGCCTCTGCCTCGCCGTCGCCTCTGCCTGCGCCCGCGCCCGCTTTGGTCGGGCGGCACCGCCCCTCTTCCCTCTCTATACGTATGTATAGTACGAAGGCGTCGACCAAGCACGGACAAAAGAGAGGACACTTTCTCTATTAATTAGCTAGCTATAGCACATTATATGAAACACCTAAATTAACCCCCAAAACCCCCAAACCCCCCTTTCAAAAAAAACAAAAACCAAAGCCATAGAAATGTTGACGCGTGGATGCCTATTGGTCCCGGTTGGTGCCACCAACCGGAACCAAAGGCTCTCCTACCTGGGCTCAGCGGACAGGCCACGTGGAGGCCCATCAGTCCAGGTTCTGGATAGAACCGGGACTAAAGGTCCAGGGTATTAGTACCGACCCTTTAGTCCCGGTTCATGAACCGGGACTAAAGGCCCTGACCAATCGGATCAATAGGCCCCTTTTCTACTAGTGTGAACTCCTCTGTCTTTGGTTTCAATGTTCAGTCAGCAAGGTGAATGGGATTATTTTTCTCCAAATTATTGAATCTGGAGGCCACTGCTATTATTGATATGTACTCCACTTGATTGGTTTTGTTCAGAGAATTTGATATATATACTTACAGGAGCAGTCCAACGGTCCATCTCTTTGTGTCTATTGTCTGTCGATCTTCTGTTATTGTGTTAACTAAAGAGAGCAGAATGGATGAAGCGGAAGATTAATTCATACATATTAGGCTGAGGAAGAAGAGGTCGAGGGCGGCGTTGCAGGGGTCCTCGGCTCCAGATCGAGGTAGCAGGCGGCGTATCGGACTGTGGCGGAGCTCTATGGCATGACGGCGAGGCGCAGGGGCGAAGGTGGCCGCGTGATCGTTAGGGCGTCGGCGACGGCCGCGTCTAGAGCTTCTCCTAATCGACGCAGGGAGCGAGAGGGAGAGGGGTATCGCGGCTAGGGGGCAAGTGAGTGAGAGGGGAGGAGTCCGATGGGCCGTGGGAGTGGCGGCCTTATCCTCCCACGGCGGAGCCGGTGAGGTGGTCCGACGGGGACGAGCGTTGCGTTCACCCTCGATCAGCCACTGTAGCTAGGTTGAAGCCGACCAGATCGATGGGCTGGGTCGGCACTGCACGGCTGGGCCGGCACCGTGCCACTTTTCTATTTCTTTTTCTGTTTTCTTTTATTTAATTTGGTTTTGTAATTATTTTAAATAGCAAATAGGTTAGTAAAAATAGGAACTTGGCCCATTAATTAAAGTGCAATTTTGGAGAATGCCACGAAAAGTTTGGGAGGCTTTTGAATTAGTTTGGAATTCTTATAATTTTATAAGAAATTAAAATATTGTTTTGGCCCCTGTTTTAATTGTTTTTAGGGTACTTAATTAATTTATAAAATGTTGGTTTCACCATGGCATTTATTTAATGATTATTTGCCATTGCATGAACTTTTTAGTTTCTTATTTGTGAAATTCTTAATTTCTCTTAAAATTTGAATTTGATTTAAAGTGGAATTTGAAATGAGATATGAATGAACGATGATGAAGACTAGTTAATCAAGGAAGCTTAGCTTAATGATGATGATCACTGTAGCTCCTTACATAGGGGTGTTACAATGGCGTACAACTCGTGCGGGTCCTCATCTAGGCATGCCCAGTGCTGGCAACACCGACGTGTGCCTTCGTCCATGACGTGTCATTGGGCCTGGTAAGCCGGGTGTGGCACTTCGTCAACATCGACTTCGTCCGTCTATGCATGCCCCATGCTGGCAACAACGACGTGTGCCTTCGTCCACGACGTGTCCCCGGCCTTGACAAACCTGGCGTGACGACTCATCGACACCGTCTTCTTCCCGGTGCACCACTACCTCGACACCACTGGTCCCATGAATAACACGACACCTCCTTGCACCCACGGCGCCATGGCGACAAACTCAACATCGGCCACCCCGACTCGACATCGGCCGTGTCGTCCCTCGCATGGCTACATCGAACATGGATACAGAGGGAGCAGTTGACACATGCGTATATACTTGAGATTTGGTTAGATTTATTAAGAAAAAAATATATTTATTATTAGTAACTATGGAAATAAAATTACCATCATAGCAAAAACCAGTAGATACGCGAAAAAGAAGCAGTAAGTATCAATGCAGTAATCTTATTTCCATTGGTGTAAATACAATACTCGACGCGAGTAATGATATACATTATTAGAAGCATAGTAAATTATAAATGGAGTAGCCTCCAGTACAATACATTATAAATGAAGCATAATAATAGTGATATACTACTCCCTCCGTCCGGAATTACTTGTCGGGGAAATGGATGTATCTAGAACGTCTAGATACATCTATTTTCCCGACAAGTATTTCCGGACGGAGGGAGTACATTATTACAACTAGTACGATGCGAGAAGAGCGCTAGAAACTGGAGTAGAGAGCAATGTGATTTGCAATGAAAACAGACTCTTCCAAGCAGTCGAGCTAGCTAGCCTCCCATGTTGTTCACCTGCATCGGCAAGCCACCGCCCATCCGCAGCGTCATTGACATGAGGAGCTTTGGATGCCCCTCGCCGCCGACGTACCGGAGGCTGAACCTCTCCAACACGCACGCCACGATGTACTTCATCTGTATGTAGGCCATCTCTTTTCCGAGGCACATCCTCGGCCCCGCGTGGAAGACCGGGTACTTGAACGGGCTCGCCGGCCGGAACACGCCTTCCCCGTCGAGCCACCTCTCTGGCCGGAACTCCTCGCAGTCCTCGCCCCAGATGCTCTCCATCCGAGCCATGGCGAAGGCGCAGTATGTCATCAGCCACCCTTTACCGACGAACGTGCCGTCCGGAAGGACATCGTCCTCCTTGCAGCTGTGCACGTCGGCAGCCACCGGCGGGTACAGCCGCATCGACTCGGTGATGGCCGCGTGGAGGTAGTGCATTTCACGCAGCTCGTCCAAGCTGAAATTCGCCGTGCCCTGGCCTGAAGCTCGGATTTCGCGCATGATCTTGGCTTCCACGTCGGGCCGCGTGGACACTAACCAGAAGAACCAGGTCAGCGCCGACGAGGTAGTGTCGCGGCCGGCGAGGATGAAGTTTGTGACCACGTCGCGGAGGCTGTCATCGCTGTGCTCGCCAGCCGCGGCGAAGCGGGACAGCAAGTCGTCTCTGCGCGCCCGCCCAGCCTCCATGCGGTCACGGACGATCTGCTCGGAGTAGCGGTGGATCTTGGCGAGCGCGGAGCGCATCCGTCTCTCCGGCTCCATGTCGAGCAGCCTCTTGACCCGCCACATCCACTTGGTGGGCGACAAGACCCGGGCCACGATGGTGTTCTGCGCGACGGTGAACGCAGCCATGAACTCCGCCGCGCTCTGGTGCGCGGCCGTGCCCTCCTCGGCGACGGAGAGGCAGGCTGGGTCGTCGCCGAAGGCCACGCGGCAGATGTTGTCGAACGCAAAGCGCTCCAGCACGTCCTGCAGGTCGAGGGTCTGCGCGTCGCGCGCCGCGCGCTCCAGCAGCGGCAGCAGCCGCTCAACCACCTCGAAACGGACGACGTCGACGACGAAGTTCCTAAGGGAGCGCTTGTTGAACTCATAGCCCACGGCCTTGCGCTGCCAGAGCCACTGCTCCCCATCGGAGTTGAAGATGCCGTGGCCCAGGAAGTCCTCGAACATGGACACCGTAAGCTCGCCCTTGGGGTAATTCCCAAAGTTAGCCCTGAGTATGTGCTCCACGTTTGCCGGGTCGGCCGTGATGGCTTCGCCGGTGAGACCCGACACCTTGATGACCAGGGTATGGGTGGGGCTGCTCCGCATCACGCCGGTGTACCACTCGAGGAAGCGGTGTTGGTTCTTGAGCAAGTGCGGCAGTGTGCCTAGGATTGGGTAGACCTTGAGTCCATGGCCACAAGGCTGCTTCTTGGGGCCCTGCCGCCGCAGGTAGAAGTAGAGAAGAGGTACGACTACGAGAGGAAGGAGGAGGAAAAGGGGAAGGGATGAGTTCGAGAGTTCCATGGTGAGTCGTTGGTGCGCGATCGAGTGGTGCATGCGGCTAATTTAAAGGCAAAAGCGTTTCTGGCCGACTCGCGCTAGCCAATCACCACGTTGGCCACCGGGAAGCCTTCACTTCCGGCGACAGCACTGCCCAACCACCTTTCCCTGTGTGATACAAGTATTTGCTTGATCCCTTTGGCTTAATTGCATTTCATCTCCGTATTATTGCAGTAGATTATAAATGTAAGCACACGAAAACGCCCTCCCCCTGCCCCTCCCGAGTCGCCCCCTTGTGGCGGCCGGGAGGCCCCAGATCCCGTCGGCCCATCTTCCGCTCTCCTCCTCCTCCTCCCTCGCCGTTGCCGGCGGCGGCGGGGACTCGAGGCCCTCTCACTCGTGAGGGGCTGGCGCGGGCCGGCGCCCCCGGGCCGGAGCGTGGCGTGTGGCCCTGTGTCACGGTGGGGGGAGGCGGCGCTCCGGCGATCCCATACCTCCATGGCAGGCGGCTCAAGGTCTGGGGCGTCCTGGTCGCCAGGGACGGCGGCGCCGCCGCCGCATCTGGGCTTAGGCGTGGGCTTAGTCTCTGGGTCGCGGTGGGCGCGGTGGTGAGTGAGACACGTCGGCAGCTAGGCGGATTTGCGGGATTCCATCTTTGTCTGGTCCTTGACAGCGCGGGCAACTACTGGGTAAACCGTAGATCTCCTTGGAATTGAGCGATGGCGGTGCTTTTTCGTCGTAGTCTCTCTTCAGAGCATCGTTTTGGAGTTTGCTCCGGTTGAAGGGACCAGCGATGCCTGCTGCGCACGCCTAGTGGTGCAACTGCCGATGAAAACCGCGCCGACTACAGTCATGGTGGACAATGGTGGCGTCTTTGATGTCATTTCCTTGTCGAGGCATCATCGTTGCAGTTTGCGTCATCAGCACTAGTAGAAAAAGGGGCTATCGTTGAGGCCTGTTTTGCCCATTAGTCCCGGTTCAATCCAGAACCGAGACTAATGTGAGCATTTATCCGGTTCGTGAGCCGGGGGCGGCCGGTTGCCGCGTGGGCCATTGGTCCCGGTTCGTCCGGACCTTTTGGTCCTGGTTGGTTGACGAACCGGGACCAATGGTCTGGCTCTGGCCCACCACTATTGGTCCCGGTTGGTGGCATGAACCGGGACCAAAGATTCCTTTAGTCCCGGTTCATGCCACGAACCGGGACCAATAGTGCAGTTTATATATACCCCTCGTCATGAAAGCAGAGCACTCCAGTGCTCTGTTTTTCTCTTGCCGGCGAGGGGGGGCTTTGTGGTGCTCTAGCTCACCTCCTATGCACATGAGGTGTTCGATAAAATGCCCGAGCCACACTACTTAAGCTTTCTCCTCTCCAAGCTCGACCTCCAAGTTGATGCGATGGCACAGTGAGGACCGTAAGAAAGACGGTAAGTTGAGAGCACCCGCTGACGGGTCGCAGTGGAGAAAAATCGAGAGAAAGTACTGGGATGAGTTTGCAAAGGACCCAAGGAACGTATGGTTTGCTTTAAGCGCGGATGGCATTAATCCTTTCGGGGAGCAGAGCAGCAATCACAGCACCTGGCCCGTGACTCTATGTATGTATAACCTTCCTCTTTGGATGTGCATGAAGCGGAAGTTCATTATGATGCCAGTTCTCATCCAAGGCCCTAAGCAACCCGGCAACGACATTGATGTGTACCTAAGGCCATTAGTTGAGGAACTTTTACAGCTGTGGAATGGAAACGTGTACGTACGTGGGATGAGCACAAAAAGGAGGAATTTGACCTGAAGGCGTTGTTGTTCGTGACAATCAACGATTGGCCCGCTCTCAGTAACCTTTCAGGACAGACAAACAAGGGATACCACGCATGCACGCACTGTTTACTTGACACCGATAGTATATACCTGGGAAGCTCCAGGAAGAATGTGTACCTGGGCCATCGTCGATTTCTTCCGACCAACCATCAATGTCGAAAGAAAGGCAAGCATTTCAAAGGCGAGGCAGATCACCGGAAGAAGCCCGCCATGCGCATCGGTGATCACGCATTTGCTATGGTCAATGATTTACACGTAATCTTTGGAAAGGGTCCCGCGGACTAGCTGTTCGAATGACGCTGAGAATCACGCACCCATGTGGAAGAAGAAATCTATATTTTGGGACCTACCCTACCGAAAGACCTAGAGGTCCGCTCTTCGATCGACGTGATGCACGTGACAAAGAACCTTTGCGTGAACCTGCTAGGCTTCTTGGGCGTGTATGGGAAGACAAAAGATACACCTGAGGCACGAGAGGACCTGCAACGCTTGCACGAAAAAGAGGGCATGCCTCCGAAGCAGTATGAAGGTCCTGCCAGCTACGCTCTTACGAAAGAAGAGAAAGAAATATTCTTTCAATGCCTGCTCAGTATGAAGGTCCCGACTGGCTTCTCGTCGAATATAAAGGGAATAATAAATATGTCAGAGAAAAAGTTCCAGAACCTAAAGTCTCATGACTGCCACGTGATTATGATGCAACTGCTTCCGGTTGCATTGAGGGGGCTTCTACCGGAAAACGTCCGATTAGCCATTGTGAAGCTATGTGCATTCCTCAATGCAATATCTCAGAATGTGATTGATCCAGAAATCGTAGCAACGCTAAGGAGTGATGTGGCGCAATGTCTTGTCAGTTTCGAGCTGGTGTTCCCACCATCCTTCTTCAATATCATGACGCACGTCCTAGTTCATCTAGTCGACGAGATTGTCATTCTGGGGCCCGTATTTCTACACAATATGTACCCCTTTGAGAGGTTCATGGGAGTCCTAAAGAAATATGTTCAGAATCGTGCTAGGCCAGAAGGAAGCATCTCCATGGGCCATCAAACAGAGGATGTCATCGGGTTTTGTGTTGACTTCATTCCTGGCCTTAATAAGATAGGTCTCCCTAAATCGCGGTATGAGGGGAGACTGACTGGAAAAGGCACGCTTGGAAGAGACTCAATAATATGCAGGGACGGATATTCTTGGTCTCAAGCACACTACACAGTTCTACAGAGCTCTACCTTGGTGACCTACAAGACATCGGAAAAGAGTAAAAAGATGTCAGCGACAAACAAGAGAAATGCTGCGAAGAAGAAGCTTCATCATCGCACGGGGTCAGGTGGCTACCTCATAGCCCGGCCTAAGTGGTCCAAGGCTGAGAATGATCTGCTTGATAAAGGGATCGAACCCGAGACAATGAACTGGCCAGACCGTTGCCGGACTTGGTTCTTCGGGGCCGGCGGATCCTTGGACCCTATAACGGGGAAGTGCATTTGGACGGACGAACAATTGGACATACCAGTCAAGAGGCTTAAGCATTATATCGAAGCAGCGCAGCAAGGGAAGTTTGTTCCAGACAGGGAGAAGGACGAGCTCACAATGGCCCTCGGGAATCCTGAGCACCCTGGACTGACACGAGGCACGAAAGGGTAATGGGGCTAGAGGAACGAGAAGAGGAACGAGAAGCAGCCGATCACAACAAACGACCTGCCGAAGCTTCCCCCGAAGCTACCCCGCCATCTCAGCGGAGAAGCAGCGTGGCTTCCACCGAGCTGCTTCAGCCAGAGCAGCATGCCTTGACGGCTCCTGCCAGCTATCCCGTGGATGCTATCACGGATGCTGAAAGTTGCCACCTTATGGCGCAATGGAGCAATTTAAAGGTCAAGGCGGCTGTTGGCTCTGTTTATCCCACTAAACCCGACTCAACTTTTCACTGCCGGCCGATTCCAGAAGGATATGCTAAGGTGATGGTCGATGAAATAACGGAGGGATTTGAGGAGCTCCGGCTTGACCACCCTACCGGTGAAGGGGAGTATCGGCTGGGTTCTGCTCTGAAGACTCCATGCCTATGGCGGAAGGATCTCATCAACCTTCCGAACTGGACGCCTCCGCCTCCTCCTCCTCCTCCGCGAGTCAGGCACTCCGCCTCCTCCACCGCCTCCTCCTCCTCCCGCGAGTCAGGGCACTCCGCCTCCTCCACCGCCTCCTCCTCCGGCGAGTGACGATCAGGCACTCGGCCGGCTCCTTCTCCGCGCGTGGCGGCACTCCGTCTCCTTCTCCGCCTGCACCGGCGCGTCCGGCAGCCAGCCTCTTCCTTCTCCGCCTCGTCGGCAAAGGCGGAAGAGACCCGCCGCCGCTCCGGCTGCTCCGGCGTCGTAGTCCTTCTCCTCCGCCTCGTAAGCAAGGAAAGAAGACATCCGCTCCGTCTGCTCTGCCGGCGTTTATCAAGACTGCCAAAGGCGGGAGGAGATATAGATTCGGTCCTTCTCTCAAGACTCGGAGAAGTTACCGACGAGAGGAGCGAGGAGGAAAACGCGAAGATCGCGCAGACCAAGTGGATGACTGGTTTCAAGGGTTGAAAGCAAAGAGACATCCACCTCCGGAGGAGAAGGTAGATCCGTCAAAGCGAAGCGCACTCTGGCTGCCCTGACAAAACCACCCAAGTCTCCGCCGAAAGGCAACTATGAGCGCATTATTGGAAAGGCATTTGCCGAGGCGGAGAGATCGGGAAGTACTGTTAGTGATCAAAGGATGAAAGAACGACGAGCTGGGAAACAAATTGCCCAGCTCGGCGAACAAGCGAAGGAATCGTGCCCCCCGCTCAAGGTGCCTGCTAGCGACATCGTCGATCCGAGGATGGTGCCCGATTATGGCAATCCTGAAGATTACTTGCCCGACGATGTACAATTTGATTTCTTGGAGGTGCAGATACAAAGATACGAGTACGGGAAGCCTCTCGTCAAAGATGAAAGCTCTCTAACAACGATGATGCGAAGATTGCATGATTGGTACATGAAAACCTGCAAAGAGTCGACGGAGGAATACTTTGTATTTGAGAGTTAAAAGGAGCATGACCTCCTTGGAATTGAACTGTTGCCTATTCCATTTGAGGAGTTCTATCAGTTTTCAATCAATTGGCCATCGACAAAGCAACGGTCACCTGCTACTGTCTGTAAGTAGTACTACTTCTGTCATTAAGTATCTCTATATAACTCAGCTCTTTCATTGCATGTATTTATAAATATCCTCACTATATTATGCAGATTGAAGATTGCAGAAATGAAGAAAAAACAAGTGGGTGATATTGGGTTCATTAACACATATCTCATCGATGCAAATGAGGTTAAATATCGTGCCAAGGAAACCGAGGCCAACTTGCTACGATCGTTGGAAATAAATGAACACAAAATACAATACTCTTTCCTTACAACTACACGTGAGTGTTACTGTCTTGTGGCATATTCGGTTTCCCTTATTTAGTCCAGGTTATAGAAATGTAATATTGATGAGTTATGCATGCGCAAGCAGGTTCCACTATATTCTCCTAGAGATTAAGTTTGAGCAGGAGTAGTAACTGTCTTAGACTCGAGATGAAAAGATCCCAAGGAGTATGCGGAAATGACTGAATTGCTCGAGAAGTAAGTTAAATCGATCATTATCCACCATATCAGCAACTTTGTTCATTTCTGATATCAAGTAATTGTTTTCTTTGTATGGCAGGGCTTGGGAAAATTCACCAAAAAGCTCCGGACTACCGAAGAAGCTGCAATTTAGACACCAAAGTAAGTACTATATAGTAGCATATTCCACGCGCATCTCCTAGTGATTCAAGCGCTAGTTTCATCAATACCATTTAGCATGTGCTTGCTATATATAATTATCAGTTTGATTGACCTCTGTTTCTTGTAAGGTGGTTGTGGCAGGAACAATGGAATGATTTCTGTGGATACTACGTTTGCGAGTCCATCCGTCACACGACCTGTGAGAGGGGCTACTCCGACAAACAATTTGAAGTGCGTAAATAAAAATATTCACAATTTTATTTTATTACCATCATTTGTGTTGAGTTTCATTCATTCATATATATGTATTGACCCCTTTCTCAAAATTAGATGTTTCGCAGCGGATGAACTCCTAGCACCAGATCGCATGCAGCAATTCAAGAGGAATTGGCGGCATTCTTTCTTGACCACGTGATCGCTGAAGACGGAGAATACTATGTGGACCACGCGTCCGTATTGTAAAAGATAACTATTGTATATATGTAGCCGGTAGTGTCGGATAGATATACGAGAACTTGTTGTTCACCAATCTCTCGGAGAAGGAGAGGTGGTCGATATCACTTCTCTCTGTATGCATATATATGTTCATGACGATCTTCTGTTTGCTTAATTACTAGCTAGCTAGCATGTCTAGTTAGTCCTCTCTATACGTATGTATAGTACGTAGCGTCGACCAAGCACGGACAAAAGAAAGGACACTTTTCTCTATTAATTAGCTAGCTATAGCACAATATATGAAAC
This sequence comes from Aegilops longissima, assembly GCA_021605205.1. Lineage (NCBI taxonomy): Eukaryota > Viridiplantae > Streptophyta > Magnoliopsida > Poales > Poaceae > Aegilops > Aegilops longissima. The sequence goes on from CM038677.1 coordinate 6,714,567, forward strand.
ACCTAAATTAACCCCCAAAACCCCCAAACCCCCCTCTTTTGAAAAAAAAACAAAACCAGAGCCAAAGAAACGCTGACGTGGATGCCTATTGGTCCCGGTTGGTGCCACCAACCGGGACCAAAGGCCCTCCCGCTGGGCTCAGCGGACAGGCCACGTGGAGGCCATCTGTCCCGGTTGGATAGAACCGGGACTAAAGGGCGAGGGTATTAGTACCGACCCTTTAGTCCCGGTTCATGAACCGGGACTAAAGGCCCTAATGAACCGGTACTATAGGCCCTTTTTCTACTAGTGCAGGCTCGGGATGCTCCGGGGGAAACCCTAGATCTGGGTCTCCCGGATCGGACAATGATGGCATTCTCAGTATCGCTTTCCTTCCTGGGGGCATCGTTTTGGACAAAGTGATGGCTAGAGGTCACAAGAGGAGGAGCGGTGTTACATCTACCGCGAGGCCGACGGCGGATCACGACCGCATGGCGCTGCGGAGTTTCGGCGATGGGCACGTGTGGATGGACATGCGTAGGATGGTGGCATTGTTCGACACCATGGTGGCGTCGATGGCAGGCCTCGCAAGATTGGTGCGTCAGTACCTGCTCTGGAGATGGATCAGTGGTTGGCAGTGGCGGCGGCCTCTGAGAGTGCGCCAGACCGGTGTGTGACCCAGTCCTGACATTGTGGTTTGGTTGGGGCATCCGGCTTTAGATGTTAGGATTTGGTGCGATGTCTGTTTAATATTAGGCTCCATTGGACAACCCGTCATCAAGGGGATAGGAGTAGCGACGTGTGTGTTGTGAAGATGGTGGCTTCAGGCATACTGATGTATTACTATGTAAGGTCTTTGTGAAAAATAAATAAAATGGCTGCATGCATCGTCGAGATGCAGAGGCTGTGGGTATATCCTTCTTTTCAAAAAAAATTGAAAACATTGTTCATATATTCCCCTTCCAAAAAAAAACAAACTGAGCATACATGGTTAAAAATATATACCATACCAGCTCTTGAATTATTCCACATCCACAAGATTAAATTGGCCAATAGATTTTATATTTAATGGTCCAGATCTATCAGAAGACACGGCCTAATTTTCTAAAAGAAATGAGAGAACATCTTATATCTATATCATAACGTATACTTTCTTCATCTCAGAATAAGTGTTTTAGTACTACCTCCGTCCTGATTTATTGGTCCTTATTATTTTTTGTGCCAAATTTTGACCATAAATTTAACTAATAAAATGTTTATACATGCCAAAAAATTATATAAATGAAAAGTATGTTCAAATACGAATCTAACAATACAATTTTTGTTGACATGCATTAAGATTTTGTTAGGTAAATATTTGATCAAATTTTGGCACAAATTACAAAGGGACCAATAAAGCAGAACAGAAGTAGTACAATCTTGTACTAAAATTGGATGTACCAATGAAGTCTCCACGTTAATTACTAGAAACACGTATTAAACCTTTAGATATTAGATCTATGGTGCATATTGACAAGTGAACATGGTTGGATTCCTAGAAATACACAATCTATATATCAATTAAATAAATGACAGATATGATCCATGGATCAAGCAAAACAATTGTAGGCGTGCTCTGAAAACAAGGAAAATAAATAAATTAATTAACCAATGAATCATGGATAGAGTCCTAGACATACAAGATCTGTAGATAAAAAAGACGAAATTATAGACATGCGGTAAAAAAAGGAAAGAAAAATAAATTACTTAAAGCTATATCTATACTACATCTATACCTAATAATAAAGGACAGAGGCTTTCATAGTTCTCCATACATTACCTCTTTATATCCGTTGGTTGTGTGTTAAACATAAAGATTGACGGCTGAAATTTAAAGGTAGATCTACCTAGCTTAGTTGCCCTAACCGGACGAATGGCCCTATCCCATACGAACACCACCGGCCGATTAACCCACCCAGCAAACCCGAACTGGGACTAGCAAATCACTTTCTTATTGGGAATCGTTTGGCAGCGGTCCACCGGCCGAAGTCGCGGCCACGCGCAAACGCGCCAGCAACTCGCCTAGCGACACGTAGGATTGGGGGGCCCGCCCACGTGCGTCTTCTCCCTCCAGCCTTTTCTCATCTTCCTCTCGGTCATATCTCTCTTCTCTCTCCCTGTTGCCATGGTCAACCCATCGCCCACGCCGGAGGCCTCCCAGAGGCACTGCCGTCATGAGAATCAGCCGATCTAGCCGCCCTCGACCAGATCCGCGCGGATCCGCATGCATCGGAGCTCTTCCTACCTCGCCGGACCCGGCCACGCTGGAGCTGCAACCAGCCATGCCAGACTACACCCCGCGGCGAATGTTTGCTGGAGCCGGTTGTAGCAAATTCACTCGCCTGTGGTAGCAAAAATCTACTACGGTTGCAGCAAAACGGCGTCATCGTCATCGCGGGGTCGCAGCTGAGATAAGAAGTTTGAAGCTTTTTTCAATGCGGTTGTAACTTTTATAACTGTCGGTTGCAACTTTTCGTTTTTCGTCCATGGCTTCGATTCCACGGTTGAAACTTTTTTTATAGTCGGATGAAGCTTTTTTCGTCGCTAGATGAAGCTTTTTCTGTCACCGGTTGTAACTTTTCTCGGTCATCCATGGCTCCACTCGTATACTGGGTGAAGCTTTTTCGGTAGCCGGTTGAAGCTTTTTCTATCGCTAGTTGTAGCTTTTTTGGTCGTTGGTTGTAGCACTGGGCATCTTCCCCAGTGCTCGATTTTTTGTTTGCAAGATGCACACCAGGGATGAGCGGCAGCGAGCATGCCGGCGAGCTTCAGTCGTTGCAACCGGAGCTACAACGGTCTCAACAAGAGCTTCAACCGCGGGGTGGGGCTGTTGCACGGGGCAAAGCAACAACGGCGAGCGGCTAGCAGTTACGATGTTGCTGCAGCAGCGACGGCGAGCGGCTACAGCGACCGGCGGCGAGCGACGACGAGCACGGAGATGAGGATGACCGGGGGCGGGGGGAGGGGAGAGGGGAGGGGCTGCGCAACGCTTGGAGCGGCGGGGGCGGTAGGAGGCGCGGCGCCGTGGTGCGAGGTAGAAGACGATAGGGCGAACTTGTTCAGCCGGATCCAACGGCCCACTCGCTCAGATCCAACGGCCACGGTGCGACCGGCCCAACGGTTGGGCCGGCGCACCGGCGCAGATCGTTGCCCTTTCTTATTGGGCCTTAGGCCTCCGTATAGGAAGAAGGACTAATTAGGGTTAATTAAACTCTCTGAAGGAAGGACTAGACTTGTCAAAGAGATAAGGAAGGAAAAGGGCTGCACACGAGCGCGACAGAGAGGTATGGCAGGGAAAGAGATTTGCACATCAATCACGTATCGGCTCCTACAACTTCTGCATACGTAGGCACGCCTGCAGATCATCCATTGTGAACGCCATGTCCGGCAGGCAGCGTGATAAGAAGTAGCCGCGGCTGGACGATGGAAAAGAGAAGTGCAGGGTCGAGGAAGAGGCACTGGAGAGGACGGTGACGCATTGGCGATTAGGTGCTGCAGGTCACCATGGAGGTCGCCACGTCTGGCAGCGTGATGAGGTCATGTAGCCACGGCAGCTGGTCGACGGAGACGAAAAGAGCAGGGCCGACGAAGAGGCACTGGAGGAGCGCAGTGAGTCTGTGATGAGCTGGCGATGAGGCGCTGCAGGTCACCATGGCGGACGCCACGTCCAGCAGCGTGATGAGGTCAAGTAGCAGCGGCTGGACGACGGAGACGAGAAGAGCAGGGTCAAGGAAGAGGCACTGGAGGAGCACGTTGACACGCTGGCGATGAGGCTGCAGGTCACCATGGCGGATGCTGCGTCCGGCAGTCAGGTCAGTGCTGTGGCGGACAATGCATGGTAGCGGACCTGCCCTTGCGTTTCCTAGAGCTTCCCCGGCGAGCACACAAATGTCACGTCCAAGGTGTGACATAATGAGCAAAGCATGGATGCGGCACAGAGTTCAGACTTCATGCATGATATGCCTCAAGCTTTTGTTGTTGCTATCATGCAACGTAGATGAGACCATGGTCCTTCCATTATCTCAAACACATAGGCATGCCTACGTTCTACAGAGATTATGTTAAAATGTAGTACGTGTGATAGTTCACAGAAGAACTCTAATCGGACCAAGGCAGAACACACAACCCATGATGTTACTTTTAGTCAAATAAAAAAATTTCTTATTGTTATATACGCAACAGGTTTGAACAAAAACAAGTTATGTATGAACACTGTTATTTTTTATTTTTTTGCATTCAACCATGTGTATGAAACATTTCATGTTAGTTCATGCCACAAATAGACCATAGTGTTAAAGTGCATGTAGGATCCCAAAATAAATTCAATGGGAACTCTCTTAGCACAAAACTTAAGGTACAATGCGGATGTTTTCTCTAAACATTTATTACTCTCTTCGATCCAAAATAAGTGTAATAGGAGGAACCACTATTTCGTATAGCGTGATAAGAAAAAAATGCATTGGGAGTGCCTGACGTATGTCACGATGGTGACATGGCGACATTGTTGAAACCCGTTGCAACGCACGGTAAATTTTACTAGTGTGTATATAGAGGATATGGATTTGGTGATCATGGGTGCGCGTGCACCCTTTATAAATAGTAAAAACAAAAAAATGCTTAAAAAATCAAAAAAATATGACTTAATTTTTTAAATATACATAGTCAACTGGTGTACTTGCATATGAAGTTTCATGAAGAAATCACATCCGTGGTAATATGAGCAAAAATGACAAAATCGGAGATAATCGAAGCTATATTAAAAAGCACTTTTTAATGAATAGTATGGTCGCGTTTATATTTTCTTCACTAAGAATACCATAGGTGTCAATACATCATGAAACTTCACACATGAGTAGAATGGTCGATTAGGATTCATACCGCGAAATTTCAGAATTTTTTAATTTTTTCTAGTATTTTTTATGGATTTACTATTCACGTGGGTGCGCGCGCACCCATGTTCACCTTTGTATTTTCGGTTTTTATATATAGAGAGAGAGAGAGAGGAGGAATAGCCAGTTTTTTTCCCAAAACAATAAAGATTGTATATTGAAACCTACCCACGTGCATAATCCATCATTTTCTATGCATTAAGTAGCACCTTTATTGAAGTGTAATGGGGAGGCTGTAGTACATTGAAGATGATAAAATAATTGAACTATTAATAGCCAATCATGGATTGAGTTGCATGTTCCGTGCTACAATCCATGTTAGGTAGCAACACATTTTCCCCATAAAAGCACAAATCTAGATCTGCAAGCTGTTGATGACCACTTGAATACCGTATCTGGGCCGTATCGTGAATACATCCATCGGTGCATGGACATAGTTGGGGGATAGCGAGACTGAGAACCTCTGCAGGATCATCGCGAACACAACCTTCGCCTCGATCATTGTAAAGTTCTGCCCAATGCAAGCCCTTGGCCCTATAGAAAAAGGTAGAAATGCATATGGGTGCTTCGCAGCCCTGCCCACCCCGTTCTCGAATATCTGTGGCTTGAACTCTTCAGCGTCCTCGCCCCAAAGTTCCTTGTCACGGTGTATCGTCTTGATCGGTGTTGACAAAATTGTGCCTTCCGGTACCTTGATGCCGCCACATTCTCTCATCGGTTGAGCTTGTCATCTGTAGGGATATCCTTGCCACATTCTCTCATCACCTCCTCCCTGAGCTTCTCTTGCCAATCTGAGTGCGTGCTTAACAAGAACATAGTCCAGGTGAGCAGCTGTGCGGTGGTCTCATGTCCAGCTAAGTAAAAAGTCTTGCACTCTTCTATGATCTCGTCCATGCTCAGGAGGGGGTTTTGCACATGCTCTGGCGCGCATGCATTCAGGATTATCCCAAGCATGTCATTCCCGTATCCCACAGTGTCCTTGTAGTTAACCCAATTTTTTATGATGTTCATGAGTATGATCATTACCTGTTTCTCGAGCATATGCATCTTTAGGTTATTGCTGGTAGGAAGGTACCTGATTTGTTTCATAAAAAAGAATTCATCAAATGGTGCTTTGTCAAAAAATGTATTGCCTGTTGATTTGAAACTACAAGACAGAACAAGGTATACATAAGAGGTTGCAGATGTTGAATATGTACCTGAAGCCCGGGATGAGGTTCAAAACATTAAATATACTGTTGAAGGCAAGAAACTGGAGCTCTTTCTGCACCAGATAGACTTCCTTGGCCTCTTTATGGTTTATCCCAAATGCCACGTGTGAGATCACGTCGGCTGCAACCTCCTCGAACTGGCTACTAATATCAATCTCTACATGACCCCTATTCATCTCCAATTTTGCTTTCCAGTCCGCCAGCATTAACCCAACACAATCAGACACTGTCATAGCCAACATCTGTGGAACCAAAGCTCGTGGCACATGCAATGAGTTAGAAAAAAGTCCCATACCAGGAAATACTTCCTCCATTCGAAAATAGATTAAGTTTCAGTTATGTATGGTCTCCTTGGATAAACATGTTAGTAAATTATTGTTCAATATATATTGTAAATGAATATACTAGTATAATCTGTATCTCGAAAATTTTAGTAGGGCTTTTATTAACATGTTTGCACGTCCTCACACAGATAGACCTAACTAAGTTTCACGCAGCCTATCCACTGTCTGATTTTACACGGTGTTTCATAGATATCTTTTCCACTTTAGATTCTTTTTGCTTTTCTGTTTCTTTGATTTTTATTCCTTTTGTGGGTTTTAATTTTTTGTAATTTTCATACACGCAAGACGCCGCCCATTGTCGCACTGGTACAATTGCAAGCCCGCACAACTGCAATTGCACGCCCACTGATTGTCTGCAACTACATGTCTACCGGTCGATTGCAACTGCAGTTGCACACCCGCAACCTATGATTATCTACATGTCCACCATCCGTGTGCGACTACATTTACGAATATTATGGAAATAATAGATACAATAAAAAAATGGAGAAACAAGAAATAAAAGGAGTAAAAAATAAATGAAAGAAGAAGAAGAAAAGCAAAAAGGAACAACAAAAAATTCTTATGCTGATGCCACTCAGGTGACTCACTAACATGATATCCAGATCCAGCGACACCCTTTTATTATAGTTAGTGGGCGAAGATATGGAGAAGTTTAATCAATTGCACGCGTTATGGGACGTCATCGAGTTTTATTTATTGTTACAACCTTAGGTTGAACGAGGACACACAGACGCTCAATTATATCAAAAAATCAATTTTGCGCAGGGCTCATCTACACCTGGTGAACAGTAAAATCAAAAGAAACAGCAGGAAAACTTCTAAATTCTGTGGGTTTTTTGTGGTGCAAGATGATAAAATGCGTGATGTTCATGCAAAATTTCGGATTGTTTGGACAATTGAGGAGCTCGTGGCAAAAAAATACAAAATCAGGTTTGGACATTCAAGGAGCTCGGGCTCAAAATTGCCTTTTTTTTTGGCACAATCTCCTCGAATGTCCAAACATAGGCATTTGAGCACCTTGCACCACAAAAAATTGATTTTTTTTTAATTTTTCTGCTATTTGTTTATATTTTACTGTTCAGACCGGAATGTAGATGAGCTCGGGTGCAGAATTGCCTCATCCTAATTATATTATACTCCGTCCTTCCGAAAAAGATTGTCGCCCAAATATCTATCTAGCACTAGGGCAGTATACCTTTAGCTTGTCGACACTGAACACTGGGTGGACAACCTTCTGGTGGCGCTTCCACTCGTCGCGGTCGATGAGGATGAGTCCCTTACCAAGCAAGCGGGTGAAATGATCGTTCACGGGATTCTTCGGAAAAAGCCCCGTGCGGTCGGAGAGCACCTGCTTCACCATGTTCACATCCCCCATGAACAATTCCGGCTTCTCCCCGGGCCACGAGACGAATGTCCGTCCTGCACGCGCACGTAAACGACAAGGAGGCGCTTTATCTCGCCGATGTTGCCGACCAGGAACCGGTAGTCCGGCCCGCGCACGCCCTGCGCGCGGAACCTCCACACGTACCGCCACAGCGCGCTGAGGATCCACCACGAGGCCAGCGCCACACTCACGCCGGCTGCCACCATCCAGATCATGGCCACGTGCATGGTATGTGCGCAAGGAAACGTTTGTGTGTCTTTCTGGCTGAGGAGATGGTATTGGTATTTATATGCCACTTTTGGCCAGCTACAGTGAAGGTGGTTCACTCTTGGAATGGACCTGGACTCTTGGAAAGAGATAAATGCATCATGACTCATACAAGTCAGCAAGTCGTCGGTGATGAGTAGTTTAGTCACACAACTTTTAAAATGTTTCATAAGAAGCTCTATAAATTCCCAGCTCTAGGCGAAGCCTGCATTGCATGTGTATATACTAGCAAACATGCCCGTACGTTGCAACGAACGAAAAAAAAAATCACGTTGACCCAATAAGCATATCCTTCTTCTTCCCATCTTCTAATTCAATGTGGCGATCCACCCGTATCGCCGCTTAACCTTCTTTCCATCTTCACCGAAGATGGCCTTGGTATCTAATTGATGAAAAAGCGTCTGAATGTGGTCAATTCCAAGGTGATGAAACTGGCACACGTGTCATTGAACCACACAAGCTCAAGGAATGTTTAAACTTTAAGAACTAATTTTTTGGTAACTAATTGAAACAGTGTTTTATTATGTGAACATTATTGTAGTTTGTTTTTTAAGAAAATAACACATATTCAAATAAGTTCATGTTAACACTATAGTTTTGTTTTAGATTTATTATCTTTTCTCATTGTGATATTTAGATATGCATCATATGTTATGCATGAATCACCTAATATTTGTTTGAGAAAATTCCATATATATCGTTGATAATATTTCTTTTTTTCTGGAAAGTTGATAATATTTCATATTCCCAAATGCCACCTAAATTTTCTAGCTACTCAAAATTGCAGCAGGTACAAACTTTCCACTTCCAGTAAGGGAATTTGATGTAAGAGATTGAGGCCGGACTACTTTATCGTGAATACCCGTGCGTTCTCCATTTTTCTTAATACAGTAAACAGGTTACCTTCCTTACTTTGTAAAATACACTTTATTGGACCAACTATTATATGAAAACAATAAACTTTGAAGCACAATCTGCATACACTCTTTGGTGTACATGTGTTCTCTCATATATTTACCTTTGCTAGCCAATCATCTGTTTTGCCCGCTCTTTTCTCTGCAACATGGCTATTTTTGCTCCCCCGTTCATAACTAGTGGCTCAAATTGTGAGGAGTTTTGCAAGTGGGTGGAGCCTCTAGTTGTATAAGCTGATATATAAGAAAAGAAGGGTAAGCAACCTAGTTACTTCTGACCTCCACGTGAATAAAAAATGAGAACACGTCTAAATTTTGCTTAGATCGCAACATATTGTATATGGGAAGCAAGTAATCTATACCTACTAAGAGCATCTCTAGCAGACCCCGTATAATGCCCGGCCTCACAAAATAACTGCCAAAATACGGGTGCGCGCAAAAAAGCTGCCCTATCAGACCCCGTAAACGCGTCGGACACGTAAATTTTTTTGCAGGGCGCCGCAAAAGTTCGTCCTCAACCATTAGATTCACGGGGTGGGAGGCTGACCCGAGCTCGCCCCTATCCGCAGTGAGATTTGGCGCGAGGGAAATTTCTACGCGGTTGTTCCCGCTTCCCACACCTTCGCCGCCATTGCTCGGCCTCCGCCCGCTCCGGTCCATTTTCCCCGGCCATTCTTCACCGCCATGGAAGCCTCCCAGCCGTCCCCCGTCACCGTGGATGTCGCGCATGCGCAATCCCCTCCGGAAGATCTCGTCGCCGGCCATGTCGCCCCCGCCGTTGCTCAAGGCACCACGGTGCCTGCTCGCAAGCGGCAGGGCAACGCTGTTGTGCAGGGAGGAAATCCGGCTGGTCCCGCCGGGAAGCCACGCGCGCCCGGCACCACCGCCGCTGCGTGATCTGCCCGGCCGCCACCGGAGAAGATGGGCAAGGTTTCAGGCGTGATGCGCAAGAAGGTTCCTACGGAAAGGCCGGCGCCTTCGTCCTCTTCCTTCGCCCCGGCAAGAGGTACTGATGACCCACAAGTATAGGGGATCTATCGTAGTCCTTTCGATAAGTAAGAGTGTCGAACCCAACGAGGAGCAGAAGGAAAGGATAAGCAGTTTTCAGCAAGGTATTCTCTGCAAGTACAGAAATAAGTAGTAACAGATAGTTTTGTGATAAGGTAAATTGTAACGAGCAACAAGTAACAAGAGTAAATAAAGTGCAGCAAGGTGGCCCAATCCTTTTTGTAGCAAAGGACAAGCCTGGACAAACTCTTATAATAGGAAAAGCGCTCCCGAGGACACATGGGAATATCGTCAAGCTAGTTTTCATCACGCTCATATGATTCGCGTTCGGTACTTTGATAATTTGATATGTGGGTGGACCGGTGCTTGGGTGTTGTTCTTACTTGAACAAACATCCCACTTATGATTAACCTCTATTGCAAGCATCCGCAACTACAACAAAAGTATTAAGGTAAACCTAACCATAGCATGAAACATATGGATCCAAATCAGCCCCTTACGAAGCAACGCATAAACTAGGGTTTAAGCTTCTGTCACTCTAGCAACCCATCATCTACTTATTACTTCCCAATGCCTTCCTCTAGGCCCAAATAATGGTGAAGTGTTATGTAGTCGACGTTCACATAACACCACTAGAGGCTAGACAACATACATCTCATCAAAATATCGAACGAATACCAAATTCACATGACTACTAATAGCAAGACTTCTCCCGTGTCCTCAGGAACAAACGTAACTACTCACAAAGCATATTCATGTTCATAATCAGAGGGGTAATAATATGCATAATGGATCTGAACATATGATCTTCCACCAAGCAAACCAACTAGCATCAACTACAAGGAGTAATCAACACTACTACAACCTACTAGCACCAATCCCGGACTTGGAGACAAAAATTGGATACAAGAGATGAATTAGGGTTTGGAGATGAGATAGTGCTGGTGAAGATGTTGATGGAGATTGCCCTCTCCCGATGAGAGGAGCGTTGGTGATGATGATGGCGATGATTTCCCCCTCCCGGAGGGAAGTGTCCCCGGCAGAACAGTTCCGCCGGAGCCCTAGATTGGTTGCGCCAAGGTTCCGCCTCGTGGCGGCGGAGTCTCGTCCCGAAAGGTTGCTTCTGATATTTTTCTCATCGAAAGACTTCATATAGGAGAAGATGGGCATCGGAGAGCCACCAGGGGGCCCACTGGTAGGGGGGCGCGCCCCAGGGGGGGGGGGGCGGCCCCCACCCTCGTGAGCAGGGTGTGGGCCCCCTGGCCTTCATCTTTGGCGACGATTTTTCTTTATTTATTTTAAGACATTCCGTGGAGTTTCAGGACATTTGGAGTTGCACAGAATAGGTCTCCAATATTTGCTCCTTTTCCAGCCCAGAATTCCAGCTGCCGGCATTCTCCCTCTTCATGTAAAACTTGTAAAATAAGAGAGAATAGCCATAAGTATTGTGACATAACGTGAAATAACAGCCCATAATGCGATAAATATCGATATAAAAGCATGATGCAAAATGGACGTATCAACTTCCCCAAGCTTAGACCTCGCTTGTCCTCCAGCGAAAAGCCGATAACAATAAATATGTCCTCATGTTTAGAGGTAGAGGCGTCGATAAAAATAAAATACGGACATGAAGGCATCATGATTATTCTCATAACAGCAACATATATAGATTTGTCATATGATTATTTATGTTCAAGTGATGATACTTTCACAATGCAAAAGTATGAATCAGAAACTTTATTGGGCACCAACAAATTATAACCTCAATCATTTAAGCAACTGCAATTTATCATAACATCGGAAAGAGTCTATGTCAGAGCTTAAAAGCAAGTCCACATACTCAACTATCACTTAGTCCTTCATAATTGCTAGCACTCGCGCAATACTTGTGGTTACGGATTTTTAGTCGGACACAAAGAAAGATAGGGCTTATAGTTTTGCCCCACAACCTTTACCTCAAGGGTAATGCCAACAATAACAATTCATGCTCCCTACATCCAATATATATATATATATATATATATATATATATATATATATATATATATATATATATATATATATATATATATATATATATATATATATATATATATATATATATCATGTTCTTTCCAACATGCTGGGCTTGCCAAAGGATAAAATGAAAAAGAAAGGTGAAGATCACCGTGACTCTTGCATAAGGTAGAAGATAATAATAAAAGATAGGCCCTTCGCAGAGGGAAGCAGAGGTTGCCATGTGCTTTTATGGTTGGATGCGCAAAATCTTAATGCAAAAGAACGTCACTTTATATTGCCCCTTGTATGTGGAACTTTATTATGCAATCCGTCGCTTTTATTACTTCCACAACAAGTTCGTACAAAGCTTATTTCTCTGCACTAATAAGTCATGCATATTTAGAGAGAAATTTTTATTGCTTGCACCGATGACAACTTACTTAAAGGATCTTACTCAATCCATAGGTAGATATGGTGGACTCTCATGGCTAAACTGGTTTAAGGGTATTTGGAAGCACAAGTAGTATTTCTACTTGGTGCTGAGAATTTGGCTAGCATGAGGGGGAAAGGCAAGCTCAACATGTTAGAGGATCCATGACAACATACTTTATCTCAGATACAAGAAAATATAACTCATTATGTTGTCTTCCTTGTCCAACATCAACTCTTTAGCATGTCATATTTTTAATGAGTGCTCCCAATCATAAAAGATGTCAATGATGATATATCTATATGTGAAACCTCTCTCTCCTTATTACTTCCTATTAATTGCAACGATGACCAAAGCTATATTTTCCAACTCCCAACAACTTTTAATCATCATACTCTTTCTATGTGAAGTCATTACTCTCAATAAGATCAATATGAACACTTTGTTTCTTTTTTATTCTTTTCTTTTATTCACCCAAGATCATGGCAAAGTAATCAAGCCCTTGACTCAACACTAATCTTTATTATATATAGCTCACGTACTCGATTACATAGAGGGGTCATAAAGCAAAACTTCAAAACTAGATCATGCCATAACTTATTCTACTAAATCAAGATACTACTAATAGGCTCGAACTAAGAAAAAAACGATAAAGATAGGAGTTGTGATGGTGATACGAGACCGGGGCACCTCCCCCAAGCTTGGCAGTTGCCAAGGGGAGTGCCCATACCCATGTGATATATCTCCTTCTTTGTTGTTGGAGGAAGTGGAGGTGTTGTTGATGATGCGGGCTTGTCGTCCCCCTTCCATGGCATAGGCTCACCATCATAGAAGGATGATCGAGTCTCCGGAATCCTCAAGTCTGCAGCCAAACTCATCCTTTTGAATCTATATTCATACTCACAGTTTTGATTTTGCAGATCATAGATTTGGGCTTGGAGGTGCTCGATCTTCTCATGTAGCTTGAAGATGGCTTCCTCGGTGTTCTTGGCATCCGGCTCGTAGTTGTTGGTGAACTCCGCGAGCATCTTGTGGCTAGCGTTAATTCCACGCTCCACCATCCCCTGGCACTTGAAAACTTGTTGCTCCATTGCTTCGAGCCTTGCCTCCACGCTTCCGGTTCCCTTGGGTCCCTTAACATCGCGGATGTGCAGCGACCCATCATGCATCTCAATGGTTTGAGGGTGTCGCAGCACCTCCGCGAGGCAAGCACCATAGAGATCTAGGGCATGATGCTTGAAATAGATGAAGGGGTGATCGAGGGAATGATTCTTCGCTGCACTCTTTTTTCTTCCTTGCAATTTCTTATTCTTTTTGAGCGATCGCAGCCTATACATGAATCCATATGGTTCTGTGTGGGTTTTCTTTCCATTTGCGTTTCTTTTCCTTTTTGTCACAGATCGCAGCCTATACATGAATCCATAAGGCTCTGCGTGGGTTTTCCGTCCCTTTGCGCTTTTTTCCTTTTTGTGAGAGTCGCAACCTTTTATATCCCATGACGCTCTGTGTTTTTATTTTGACCGAGAGATCTAATGGATAACTTTGGCTATTCTTTTAGAATTAACGATGTGCTTTCAATGGTGCTTCCAATTAGTAAATATAAGATTAATGGTGAATGTGGGAAGACTTGATTAACTATCACATGATCCTTCCAGACGTACACTTTTTTGAAGAAGGTAAATTTCCTATTCAAGCGAACCGGGACGTATGATGGGTAGGATCCAAGGTTATTATTTAATGATAATTTTTTGACAAAGGGAATATATTAATATCACGAAGATATCAGTTACACCAAGCCTCTGTACCAATAAGATGACAAAGACATCAAGGATACACGCAGCCAAAAACGAAAAAAAAGACCCCGCCATAGTGATGAATCACTAGCATCAGCAGCACCCTAATTAACCACCACCGAATACAACACCCTGAATACAAAAGAGGTTCTTCAAAATTAGTGCCTCTAAGAAGGAAACAATGCACAAGCTTTGTCGTTGCCCGATCAAAGATCTTGGGTTTACACCCTTGACAAAGTCAGAGTTCACCCAAGAAACACTGCCTTCAACAAAGTCATTGCCAGGTACAACCAATAAAGACCAGACATTGGATTTTCACCCTGGGAATCAAGACTCAGTACTCGAGAGCACCACAAAAAATGCAGCCCTCTAGTGTTGCCTCCCTAGCTTGCCGAGGCTGCAGTTGCAAGTCACCATACACCTGGCACACAGTCTTCATCGCATCCAATACATCCTTCCGACAAAGCTACAAGACCTCCAATCATAACCACCATGACTTTCTCCACCTCTATCAATGACTTGGGAATCTTGACTTAGACATGTCATGGCACCGATAAGAAAGTGAAGCTTCACCGCGAGCCCATTTGAAGCCATGCTAGATGATAGTATGTGCGCACGTGATCGGAGCCTTTCCAATGTAGATATCTAGGGGTAAATAAGCCAATCCGTATAGATCTCCGACGGAGAAGACTGGAACTCGTCAGCAGCCAGATCCAAGATGTTGATATGCGACAGAAAGACGACTAGTCAGAAGAAGAGCGCTAGGGCCAAACCACCATTATTAGGCCGAAGCCAGCAGCACCCACGTCGCCTTCCTCTCGATCCAGACCTGGCCTCCCGCCGCCGCCGACCCACGCCGCCGCTAGAACACCGCAGCCCCATCGCCGCCGCCCCGCAGATCCAGCCGCCGCCAGCCGCGGGCCATGGCCACACACGGGAGCACGCCCCAGGGAGGAGAGAGGCGCTTCAGAGGAGCACCCCGCCGCCACCGTCCCCGGCCTTTCCCGGGCTTCGCCGGCGAGTCCTCTTGCAGTGGCGTGACAAGGAGATCAGGGGAGCAGGGCTCCTGGTGGCAGCACTAACTATTGCTCCCGTGTCAAAGAACGCAGCGACGCGGTGTTTTTTTTTCGTGAGAGTATGTGGATTTCCATTATCTAATGATAATGAGGGTGGGAAAGCTAGATGTATTTCTCACTTTTGAGGAAAATAGCGAGCCACAAAGTGTGCCTTAATTAGTTTACAACTTGTGCATTTGTGCGAGAAATTCAGATCCTTTCACGGCCGCACACATTTTTGCTCTTTCCTACAAAAGTATATACTTTCTGTTCCTAGACTTAACTATAGGCTCACATATATTTTTTTCTAATTGCATGGAAATATGGCCATGCGTTACAAAGATGAAACTTCTTTACGGTCGGCATATTCTCTGAATTATGTTGATAATATACTTGTGTCATTTTTACATAGTAGAACGGTTATGTTCATCTTCATTGATATTACCACCATCGAGCAAAACTCCTGCAACAATCATATTTTTTACACAGTACAGACGCAAACGCTCATACATACATGCATACACCCACCCCTATGAATGCACGAACGCACAACCTACCCCTATGAGCATATCCAAGTGACTAAGCAGGCACATCATCTTGAGATTGATGAAGTCGCCACAGATATCTTCGTAGTTGGCACGAACTCCTCATATTGAATGCACATTACCGGCCGGAAGGTCTGAAATAGATCCATGAAAATACGAGCACATGTGTCAAGTCTAGGACTTCAACTCTGGTGGGCTGGGAATACTACTGTCCTCCTAAGCATCCAACCACCGATTGGTTCGCTACTCCCACAACATCTTTGAGAGGAGGCCATGCCTTCCTTGACTCTAACGGCGTGGACTGAAACGTTGCGACCGGAACATACATATTCAATTTGGTTTAACACTAATCGAGTTTAACATATACATGTCGGGTCCTCAGTGCAGATCAGCTGTTCTTGTATTATTATTTTTATTACTTCTATGGATCATATGCCAACTTTTGGTTCCAGAAGCTAGAATCAGAACCAGAGGGGTTTTAGCTAACCAATTTCTTAATAATCTGGGGAATCCCGTAGTACATTGTTGGCAGGTAAAAGGCCTTTATTGGTTCCGTTGAGCCTTGCTCTTTGCGAAGCCCATGAACTTCTTCTTGTCGATGTTGGGCTTGGACACGACGGAACCATCGTTGCCGGCGAGCACCTTGTACTTGTCCTTCCTGGTGAAGCTGGTGCACTCATACGTGAGCGTGGAGGCAATGAGTCTCTGGATGTAGTTGGCCACCTCATGGCTGGTCTTGCCGCCCTTGCAGGTGAGCTCGTGTGGGACCTTGTCGAGGAAGGTGAGCATGTAGCCCGGGCTTGGGTTCATGAAGAAGTAGAAGGGGTCCAGCCCCTTCCACCCCCGCGCCGTCGTGCCATGAAACATGCTCATCTGGGTCTCCATCGCGACCGGCACGATCTCGTCAGTCAACTCCGCGAACAAGGCCGAGAAACGCAGCAGGAATGGCTCCCGGCACGTCGTGCCCTCGGGGCAGACTACAAGGTCGCCCTCCTTGAGCAGGCGCCGGATCATCGCCGCGTCCACCGCGCGGTCACGGGTCAGCCGCGCCGTTCGGATCGGCGACAGTATCTCCGACAGCCGTGATACCTGTACATCCCGTTGTTTATCAACACGTGACGTGACCAATTAATGGAGTGACTGCTATCCAGTAGTTGCATATGTACGTACGGAGTAGGTGACGGCGGTGATCGGCCGGCCGAGGGCCGTGGAAAGGAAGATTGGATCGAGGAGAGTGCGGTGGGAGCAGACGAAGAGCACGCCGGTCTGGCCGGACTCGAGGCATGCTGCTAGTGGCGGGTTGCCCTTGACGGTGACGCGGACTCCGAGAGCAGTGAAGGCGTGGTACACCATGCGCATCGGCAGGAGCGAGCCCGCGGCGATACGGAGGAAGGAGAGCAGGAGCCCGATGGGAAACCAGAGCAAGGTGAGCAGCGCGAGCGCCGGCGACGGCCTGTGGACGATCCGGCCATCGTGGAAGATCACCGTCTTCGGCAGGTTCTCCTGCGGCACGGGCTTCATCTTCGGCGTCGGGGGCACCATGTACCGCTCCTTGCACAGCCGCATGAACGGGAAGTCCGACTTGCTGTCACCGAGGCCAATCTCCGGCATTGCGTTGCCGAACGCTTGACGCAGCGCATCGGCCTTGTTCTCGCCGACGAGCACGCCAGGGGAGCAGACGAGCCCAGTCACCCTACGGCCCCAGACCACGAGCTCCGTGCCGAGCACGACATCGGTGCCGATGTACTCCTTCAGGAAGGCTTCCACCATGATCCTTGGGTTCGCGGTGAGCACGAACCGGCGTCCGCACGCCGAGAACACACGCCACGACTCCGGGTGGAGGTCGGAACAGTAGAACTTGGGCAGCACCGCGCGTGCCACAGACTCGACGTCATCGACCTTGGCGCCGGCCATGGACCCGAAGATGAGCACCTGTATGCCGGCCGACTCGGACACGAACAAGTAGAGGAGCCCTGCGAGTGGAGCCAGCAGGAGGAGCAACAGGAGCCGGAGTACGCCGCCGGTCTCGAAAGCCATGTGCGCGAAGTACGGGAAAGAGCTCCGATCGCACAGCAGTGTGCCGTCCAGGTCTGCCACCACCGTGTCCCCGCTCCGGTCCACAGACGAGCACTTCTCCACCGTCAGGAATGGTGAGCCCGTCATCTTGGTTGTCGCCACCATCGATTCCAGCTCCATCGTCTCGCCGGGTGCCCGAGCAATAAGCTACGGTCGCACGGTAGCTCAGTGCGTTTCCTGTGTAGTAGTACAACTTAATTTGCATCAGAGTTTCACGCACTTTTCCGTGGCGAAACCAAGGCAAGCACCAGCTCAAAAGACGAATGGGAATCATTTAGGATGTGTGCTTATATAGTGTGTGTATAAAATACTAGCAAATATGCCGGTGCGTTGCAACGGAAAAAAAATTGAGTAGGGATAGGCCAAGCTTCCGTGGTGGCTCATGGGGTCGTAGCAGACTTGTCGGCATGTGGGAACGAAAGACGGGCTGGCGGAGGGGCTGGGATTGGTCGACATCTGGTGGCGGAGCTGGGGTGGCCAACGGAGTGGAGGCGGTGTCCGACGGCGAGTGTCGAACGACGTTGAGGTCTAGGTGGGCTGGGTCGGCCGCGTTGAACTTTTAGTTTCAGCCGTTGGGGCTTTCGCCGCATCGTTTTTTATTTTAGGGCAGCTGATAATGGTGATGCAAACCAGGATCACTCGCAGCAATTTTTGTATCAAGACATAATACTTTTGGATCATCATATGGGCCATTGAAGGTGTATCAATTTTTAAAGCATGGCTACGCTTTTAGGGCTCATTGCCTCTGTTACGCTCTCTGTTAGAATTGTCTACAGATATAGCCTGCCTGTTGGAGGTGCTCTTTTGTTATACTCCCTCGTCTTTTTTCGTTTATTAATAGAGAGAGCATTTTATATTAAACCCATGCACGGTCCCGTCTAATTTGAGCTAGCCACAATATATGCGTGCATGTCCTACTTTCATTATAAATGCAATGAAATTCTGTTTAGTGGTTAGCATTTTATGTGGTTGCGGGTTAGCTGTTTACGAATCGAAGCATCTCGTGTAGATCAGAGGGGCATTGAAGAGAGGAGATTAGAGAGGAGCTTACTCGAGGTTGAAGAAGACACCACATAAACAGCTCGCATCCCTCCCGTTTCTCCTAGTGCGGGGGCCCGCTGGCTGCACTTCCGCTCGGCCTGGCTCCAAAGAAACTGCCGATTCCTGGGGTTCCAGCGAGCCAGGCCCAGAGGTGCTTTAAGAAGCGTGTGATACAGGCCTAATAGTAAAACAAGGCAACCAATCAGCCCGTTCCCTTCCCGCACGGGCTTGGTTGGGCCTCCAACGAAACACGCCGCAAGAGAACCACCTTCACCGTTGCTGCCCAAAATTGCTGTATAAATACCACCTCCTTGGCTGGATCCAGACTCACACCAGAAAGACGCGCACGTTTCCTAACGCACACAGCATGGGCGTGGCCATGATTTGGATGGTGGCCGCCGGCGTGACCGCCGCGCTGGCCTCGTCGTGGGTCGTTAGCGCTCTGTGGCGGTTCGTGTGGAGGCCCCGCGCCATAACCCGGGCGTTCCGGGCGCAGGGCGTGCGCGGGCCAGGCTACCGGTTCCTGGTCGGCAACATCCGCGAGATAAAGCGTCTGCTCGTTGAGAGCGCAGGGCTGGTGCTCGACGTCGGCTGCCATGACTACGGCGCCCTGGTGCAGCCCCACTTTCGCAAATGGATGGCCCAATACGGTACGTTATAATTGCCACGCGCGCCCACGACTTTGGGCGCCGATTAATTCCCTGTACCTCGCACGCAAAACCATTCATCCGCTGTGTGCAGGACGGACGTTCGTCTCGTGGCCTGGGGAGAGGCCGGAATTGTTCATGGGGGACGTGGACATGGTGAAGCAGGTGCTCTCCGACCGCACGGGGCTGTTTCCAAAGAATCCCGTGAACGATCACTTCACCCGCTTGCTTGGTAAGGGGCTCATCCTCATCGACGGCGACGAGTGGAAGCGACACCGGAAGGTCGTCCATCCAGTCTTCAATGTCAACAAGCTAAAGGTACGTAGTAATAATAATATAAATGAGCGAAGATCGACTCTGCACTTCACAACAGCCGCCACTCAGCACTTCTCCTAATGTTTTAATAAGAACAAAATATCACGACCTCCTGGGACACGTATGTACCCAATTGATTTATTTTCTTCACTAGCAAAAAGGTGCGTTCGTTGCAATGGAAGAAATAAATACCACGCGCTCTTAATTTATAAAAAAAATGTCTATAATTTAAGAATTTGTAGTTACGGCCCAAACAAAGATGGTCTTAACCTACAAAGCGCAGCCCAAGGTTCCACGGGTATTCTATTTCAACATGGCTTGTATATTGATTTAATGTGAACAAAGAAACGGGCAAGTGATCATGCATTTATTCATGTCATGCGTGAAATGGGATATTGTTACAGGCCGGTAAAGGAAAACGACAAAAACAGACGATGACACATTAGCACACAACGGAGATATGTGTGCATACTTAAAAAAAAGATATGGTGCATCAAGGGGAATTTCAGTTTAAGCATCACCAACTTAGGGTAACTCTTGAACACTTTTTTCACATGCATATTTCTTAAATACATGAAGAGTTGTTAAAAAAAATACAGGATTCAGCACAAAGAGAATTTTTTGTCTGAAAAATACCATTTTTGTATGGTTTCCTGTGGACGCAGGTACTTGCGTTTATATTTCATCAGTATTTCTTGTCATACATGTCATAGGTATTGGTCCCTGTTTCATCATTTTTTATATCTTGTCAAACATGTCTTTTAGTTTTTTTTGTCGTGCATGCCTCCTTTTTACATTTTGCCATGCATGTCCTCTCTTTCTTCTTCTTATATATAGGAGAATAGCGCAACGTCTCATCTTTATCGGATCTCCTCGGCATTTTCTCTTTTATTTGTTTTATAGCGGACATCCCATATTTATTGGGTTCTTCTTTTTTTTCTTGTCATGCATGTCCTTATTTATTGGGTGTCCCTAGCAAATTTATCTTCAATTTCGTGTCCAATCTAGATTTTGCTGAAATGTTCGTCCCCAATTCGAATCACTATTGGTATGAAAGAAAGGCGGATAATGCATTATTAATTAAGATTGCACCTTAGAAAGTGTTTTTCTTTTAAACTGTTAACATGTCAAATAACATCATATTTAGATTCTATTTTTTCTAATCAAAATTCATATATAACATGTTAAGTTTGGAGTTACGGTTTAGAAGATATGAGTATTTAAAAAAACATTAGATATCTACTGCGGGTTTAATGTCAGAAAAATCAGGATTATAGCATGACGGACTAAGAATACCTATTTCTTTTATTAGTAGGTATAGAGGTACAGATATATTAAAAAAGGGTGTGGCTAGATGTGATGTTTGTGGGAGCATCTACATTCCGCCGGCACGCCTTATATTTTGTCTTCCACACTCGCGTCCCTCATATCCAAACAATTTATGCAACACTACATAAAACACATGATCAAAACGCATTTCATCAGATCAGCCAGACAAAAGGAACATAATTCATCGGAGTTCAACGACGAACAATGCAAATCCATAGAACAAACTACTTACGTAACATAGATAAAATATAAACAGAACAGGGAAGGGCGGAGAAAATCACCATTTCCTCGCCGGCCCCTTCCCCTTACGGTCGTTGGCGCGGCTATGCCCCTCCTCTGTGTAGGTGTTGGCATGCGCAGGCGCGTCATCGTCGGAGCTGAAGGTGAAGCCGTCCGTCAGATATGACATGCCCGACAGCCCGCGGAGCAGCCGGTCCTGCTCCTTCGCATGGCGGCTGCCTTGGCCTTCGCCACCGCCTTCTTTCTTACCTTGCGCTCCGACAACTCGGTGGTGAGCCAGAGCGCCTTGGAATTCTTGCGGTGGAGGTGCCGCGCATCCGTCTCCGCCGCTGTGAGAGAGCGGCAGAGGACAGACACGAGGAGCACTGCCTTAAGATCGACCGTCGCGCGGACATCGACTCAGATGCCATTGCCCTCTTCCTTGCCCACTGTCGCTCGCGCCGGGCTGCTCGTGCCTCTGACTTTGGCATCCGAGTTCTCGCCGGCCACGACACGTGCACGAGGACCCAGCGGTGGCCGGGCACCACCTCCGGAGCAGAGGGTGGTGGTGGTGGGTGGCGTAACTGGAGGAACGGAGCGGAGTGGCCGGAGCTGCATGCCGGGCGGGATCGCTGGGCCTCGGGTGCTGATGAAGTGGATCCGCCGCTGCCGGATCCGCCTTGGTCGATGATAAAATGCCTCAATGCGATGCAGAGGGTGATCTCCTCCACATCGCCGGGCTCCGTTTCATGCAGAAGGCTAGCCCAGTCGTCGTCGGAGCCGGAGTCCCCACCGGAGGCAGCACTGCTTCGGTCGCGGGCCACCAGATGCGTTTGGAGGGGATCCGAAGTCGAGTGGACGAAGAGGGAGTGAAGTGAAGTTCAGATCGACTGTGGTCTAGGGTTTTCCGGGCAGGCGTGGGCCAGGCTGGGCCAAGCCGACATGGCGGACACGCCCAAACCGCCCCATGTCCGCCCCATATTTGGGCTGGATATGAGGGGTGCCGGTCAGTCCATGCATTTGAGGCACATTTGAGGCGCTCAGGTGGGTCAATTTTGTGACGGATTTAGAGCGCCCGGCTGTAGATGCACCGAGTCCCTCATCTCACATTAGTATAGGATTATTTTTCCTGTAGTTTATTTTTTTCTTTGTTTTTTCATAAAAATACTCTTTTATTATTATTTTGTCTCCAATTCCTTTATTGCATTTCTTATTTTTATGAAGGGAAGTGCATCCTAGGTACTCGAACTATTTTGCTGGTGTCACGTAGGTCCTCAAGCCATGAAAAGTGCCATCCAGGTCCTCAAAAATCCTTAAAGTGTAATAAGTGTTTATATATGTGATACCCCTGAAATAGTTCAAGGACCTACGTGACACCTTTAAAATAGTTTGAGGACCAGGATAACACACATATTGCACTCTGAGGACTCAGATGACAATATTCATAATTCGAGGACCTACATGACACCTCCGAAGTAGTTCAAGGACCTAATGCACTTTACTCTTTTTATGACTACCTAAATGCAGTTGCGCACATCGAGCAGCGTGCAACCGTAGTTGCGTGCAACTATACTTGCAACAGGCCGGCAGACATATACAGTTGCATATAGCCAGCGGGCGTGCAACTGTAGTTATGCGCAGGTGGATGCGCAAGGCTGACAAGGGATGTTGTGGTTCCATATAGATGGGTGGCGTGCAACTGTAGTTATGCTCGGACGGCAAGCATGCAACTATAGTTTATCGCAGACCGGCGAGCGCGTAACTTTAGTTGCATGTGTTAAAAGACAAAAATGAAAGCCAACAAAAGGAATGAAAAATCAATCAAACAAAAACGAAAAATACATACGAACCTCTGTAATATCTAGTTTCCGTCAGTTTGAAAACTAGCAAGTCCATTAACTAAGTAACAATTAAAATTTGTGAGATACAAATTATACTAGTAGCTAGATTCATGGTATTTATTTAGCAATCTACTAACATATTTATCTTAGAATTAGCGATTAAATTAATTCATCTAATGTAGACAAGGTAAAATCCTCCACATCAACTAGTTTAGAAACTAGGAAGTATGTCTTAGGTGTGGGACTTTTCTGACTCATTGCATGTGCGACGAGGTTTGGCTCGACAGATGTTGGCTATCACGGTGTCGGATTGTGTTGAGTCCATGTTGTCGGACTGGGAAGCAAAGTTGGAAAAGAAAAATGGTCAGGTGGAGATTGATGTTACTTGCCAGTTCGAGGAGGTTGCGGCCGAGGTGATCTCACACGTGGCATTTGGGAGAGACCACAAAGAGGCCAAGGAAGTCTATCTGGCGCAGAGAGAGCTCCAATTTCTTGCCTTCTCTAGTATATTCAATGTTTTCAACCTCATCCCGGTATTCAGGTACATATTGAACATATGCATTTTTTTATGTATACTCCCCCTCCTCTTAGTTTCAAATCAACATGCAATATACAATTTCACTAAGCACCGTTTGATGAAAGTATGTTTCTGAAATTAACCAGGTACCTTCCTACCAAAAGTAACTTAAAGATGCATGCACTTGAGAAAGAGGTGAGGAGCGTCCTCGTCAACATCATAAACAATCGGCTCAACTGCAAGGAGACCATGGGATACGGGAACGACATGCTTGGAACAATCATGAATACATGCGCGCCAGAGCACGCACACAACCCACTCATGAGTATGGACGAGATCATAGAAGAGTGCAAGACCTTCTACTTAGCAGGCCATGAGACCACCACACAGTTGCTCACCTGGACCATGTTCTTGTTAAGCACACACTCAGAGTGGCAAGAGAAGCTCAGGGAGGAGGTGATGAGAGAGTGTGGTAGGGAAATCCCTACTGCTGACGTGCTCAACAATATGAAACTGGTCAACATGTTCATTCTAGAAACACTTAGGCTATATGGCCCTGTCACAAACATCCAGAGGAAAGTAGACACTGATATTGAGCTCGGAGGCATTAGGGTACCGGAAGGCACAATTCTATCGACCCCAATCAAGACGATACACCGTGACAAGGAGCTCTGGGGCGAGGATGCTGAAGATTTCAAACCTCAAAGGTTCGAGAACGGGGTGAGCAAGGCTGCAAAGCACCCCTATGCATTTCTACCTTTCTCTATGGGGCCAAGGGCTTGCATTGGGCAGAACTTTACCATGATTGAGGTGAAGGTTGTATTCGCAATGATACTGCAGAGGTTCTCAGTCTCTCTCTCCCCCAAGTATGTCCATGCGCCGATGGATGTATTCACGATACGCCCGAGATACGGGCTTCAAGTGGTCCTCAAGAGCTTGCAGATGTAGAGTTGTGCTCGTATCAGAAATATTTGCTACCCAACGTGTGGACTGTACCACGCAACATTCAACTCAATCTACGCTTGGTGATTAATAATTCCCTTATTTTGTCATCTTCATTGTACTACACCATACCTCACACATAAATAAATTTCCCATTTAATGTATAGAAGATGATGGATTTTGTCATGTAGTTAGGCTCGAATGCACAATCCTTCTAGTTCTAGAGAAAAACTGGATCTTTTGCCACAGACCTAAGTTATGTGAAATACTCCCTCCATTTCATAATATAGTGTTCATTGGTTTTCTATAAAGTCGAGGTTTATAAACTTTGACCAATTTTAGAGAGAAATTTTCCATACATCAAATTTCCACACGGTGGCAGCAATGAAGGTCTTCATTTCCCTAACTGCAATGACCTTGTGTAGCCATATCCATGGGCCCAAGAACTTGTGAGATGGCACGTACCTCATGTTATTGACATCCTTCGAGGCCCACCTATCTAGGTTATAGTCGATGTAGTCTTTAACCCACACACCCGCCATTCTTCCCAAGGAGTGGAGAGAAATAAAAATGGTGCCACCGCCATGGTCCTCATAGCCGCTTGGTATTATATCATCTATGGCTATCGTCTCTCACAAGAGAGTACAAGAGAGTTCCCGACGGGTACAACCTGAGAATCTTGTATGAGGGTTCTATCAAATATTCTTGAGATTTCGTCTCACCTCGCTAAAAAATGATCATGGTACACACGCTAACATCTACTTTGCGTCATGCAATGGGCGAGAGTTTGTAGCGAGTGATTGACATGATGTTAGGGTTATGGGCAAGGTTATAGAAGATCCATGCATGTGAGGGTCATTCCAACAGTATCCCTTGCCGCAATCACATAGCTAATGACCATCGTACAAATCAAGTCAATAAGAGTAGTCTGGGTCTTCGAGGAAGGAGGGCATAATAGCCACACCTTGTTGTCCTTGACATTACCAACATGACCTTTGTTGATCTTCCTCTACTCTGACATCTCCTTGACAAACTGGCATACATCCATGCATGCCATGTGGACCTTTCTCTCGGGACTGTTGTTTAGATGCCTCACCCACTTCCAATAATAAGTTGGCATCCTGAGCAAGAAAGAGCCCACTTCCACAACCATGTCTAAGGTGACCGCTACGTCCATGGGCGGCATGTCCAATGATAGGTTGCCAAGTTCCATGCCGAAGAGAGGTGTCACACTGATCGAACATAAACCTCAACACCAGTTCTTGAATGTTGCTACTCCCACAGGAGTTGTTGGATTTCCCCGATGAGGAAGGGTGATGTAGCACGGCAGCAGATACTATTTCCCATAGTTAAGAACCATGGTTTATTGAACTAGTAGGAGTCATGAATCTAACAATTTAGCTATACCTACACACAAACAACTAATTTACTTGCACCCAACGAAGGCAAGCGGGTAGTCACTCCCCTTGTTCTTGCTAGTTACAAGATTAAAAGAAATTAGTGATTGGGAAAAGCGGCAAAACAGTAACAAAAGGTAAAGAGAAATTGTAGGAGTTTTTGTATTGATGGAAAATAGAGTCGGGGTGCCATAGGTTCACTATAGGCATCTCTCTAAAAAAACATATAGTAGCATGGTAGACAAATTACTGTTAGGTAATTGGCAGAATGGTGCAAATTATATATATATGATCATTCATGGCATAATTGCATATAGGCATTAAGTCCATGACAAGTAGACCATTAATCCAACTGCATCTGCTACTATTACTCCACCCCAAGACCGCTATCCCACATGCATTCTACTATTACTCTACCCCAAGACCGCTGTCCAACATGCATCTCAAAGTATTAACTTCATAATAAATAGAGTAAAGCAATAAGCAACATGACATATCGTGATGCTTCGTTCCGGGTAAACCTGCAAGCTTAAAAGATCCACAAATTTCATCCACATGTCTTAAATGCACATCGGGATGCTTCGTTCCATCTCCTGCAAAAGGATTAGCTAGCTGATGTTCTATCATACCCGAAGGAATTTCATAACTAATATTTTAAGTAGGTGCCGTAGGTTGAGGGGCAACTCTTTGTGTTTTCGGTCAAGGTGAAGATACCCCGAACAAACCCCTCATAGGATTGTTTTCCAGAGTAACTAGTGACAATAAGTTTTAGCACGTAATATAAATTTTTCCTCACCGATTTCCACTTACCAAGAGCGCTTCACTCCCAAGCAACGGCGCCAGAAAAGAGTATAGGGGATCAGTCGTAGTCCTTTCGATAAGTAAGTGTGTCAAACCCAGTGGCGTATCGATTATACTGAGACTGTATTACTCCATAGTCTATAGACCATAAGCAATTACTTTCTCTTTTCAGTCTACTCACACTTTCAGTGTCACTGATTTGTTGTAAAAATCCGCTATCCTTGAACTCTGATTAATCATCTCTGCGGATTGCAGTGACAAGTAATATACAGTGTCATCCTCCTAACTCCCACCTCATTAAGTATGTCGCTTAGTGACGCATCTTAAGTCACATGGCTTTCTTGTTACTCCCTCTGGTCCCTTTTAGTCCGCATATAAGTTTTGTCCGAAGTCAAAATATCTCTACCTTGACTAAACTTATAAAAAAAGTATTAACATTCACAATGTCAAATCAACATTGTTAGATTCATTATGAAATGTAGTTTCATAGTATATATATTTGGTATTGTAGATGCTGATACTTTTTAATATAAATTTGGCCAAACTTTGCAAAGTTTGACTTGACACAAATCTAATATGCGGAGTAAAAAGGACCGGAGGAAGTACTTAATTGCATAGACCCAGCACTTGTTCTCACTCTCTCTCTCTCTCTCTCTCTCTCTCTCTCTCTCTCTCTCTCTCTCTCTCTCTCTTGTTTAATTGCCCACCAACTTGATAGTGCTGCTCAATGCATCATGGGCAGACCACTAACAGACAGTATGCTACCACTTATCATATTTTAATTCTATCTTTCTTTGTTTAGATCTATGGCAGAATGTGATTGCTAGGTTCGGTTGGTGGACATGGAACAAGATATCTATGGCCCTAACTCAAAGAAGGCGCATTCAAATATTTTTGTTCTTCTTGTGTCAAAGCGCGCCTATATTTCTCAACAAATTTATTAAATCTTTTAGTTGCCATCGGAAATGACTATTTGAATGGAGACTGCCGTGTCAATCTTAATACTATACTATTGAGTGGTGACTGTCATGTGATGTTTTCATCCGTATGTCTAAATAAAACATTATAGTTGAATGTGACTCCGCCGGCTGCTAACAAAGCAACAAACATGAATGCATCCGCGCAATTATTGAGCAGATTGTCTTGAACTCGCGTGCATCCCACCAGCTTTCGTCCGGCTGCTAACATGCGCCATGCATGCATCTAATGCGTGTCACACCCACGGAGTACGTGCAAGATATACCTGATTACTATAGCTATGCATTGTCACGCCCATGATTGATCTGTGCCTTTCTGGTAATCTAGCCTTGCAATGTTTTTGTTGGAGTGGTTGCTATGAAACATCTATGCAATCTAGGCAGCATTGTCTTTGGCCTAGTATCAATCATACGAAGATAACGCTAAAACTTGTTACAAGAAAGCACTGTAGTACCCGAACTATGACGTAAAACCTACGTATTCCATTAAACTAATAAATCAGGCAAAACATTGATTACTAAATGAACTACAAGACCTGAAAAATAGCAAAAGAAAGGTACATTTTAGTTATGAATGCTAGCTACCAGGAATTTGTTGTTTTAATTGATTTTTAATTTTGTCGCATACTCTATCAGGTTTAGAGAATATATATATATATATATATATATATATATATATATATATATATATATATATATAGGAAAATCCATCCTACCACCGGTGGTAGTTACCCACATGTCTCATATACTACCATGTGATACTATATATACTATTTTATTATTTTAAATATGTTCATATAATATATCTAAGATATTTCAAAGCAAGTTACATGAAAAATTGCATATGAGCCCATAGTTTTTTATATTTGTGAAATACGTATATATTTGTACATAAAAAGAGCATACTCAAAAATGATACATACTACCTAAAATTAGTATATATACTACCTAATCATTATTATATACTACATACTACACGTACATACTCTTAGTTTCGACAGATACTACATACAACATACAAAACGCAAGTGGTGGTAACTACCACTGCTTGTAGGAAACATTTGTCCTATATATATATATATATATATATATATATATATATATATATATATATATATATATATGATGTTTTGATATTGAGCCGACGTTAGAAGTCAATTTGACGCTTAGTTTTGCCTCCTACGTATATGCATAATGTTCGGTCATAGATATTTTTATTTAGGGCTAGTGTTTGGTTACTACCCTGGACACCACGCCTGAAGAATATTGCTGCCTGGGAATTTTCTTTTTCATGCCTGCTCAGGCAAGCTAGGCAGAGATGTGTTTGGTTCCTACCTGGACTGGTGTACTCGTATTAAGGAATAAATGTCCGCACAAAAACTAAAGAGAGTCCTAATGGTTGGCACAAGTCCCTATACTAGTATTAGAGGCCAGACAGCCATTAGCTGGTGCGCAGGCCCAGGAATTCGGAAGCCTGGTAGGCTAATGAAGATGCCTGGTTATCCAGGCCCGGGCACTACGATCCTTTCCAGGAACTAAACAAACACCTCCTAGGAAGATCACATGCATGCTACTGGCCAGGCTTGAAACAACGAGGACGCAAACCAAACTGATCCTTAGAGCTTTCTACGGCCACAACACATAGTCTTTTCCTCAGTGGAGGAGGAGCAGGAGCGTCGGCGGTAGCGGGCGACGACGGTGGTCGGGGAATGGTGGTTG
Source organism: Aegilops longissima (assembly GCA_021605205.1). Classification (NCBI taxonomy): domain Eukaryota; kingdom Viridiplantae; phylum Streptophyta; class Magnoliopsida; order Poales; family Poaceae; genus Aegilops; species Aegilops longissima. The sequence goes on from CM038677.1 coordinate 6,744,247, forward strand.
CGACGGATGATGGGAGGGGTGCGGGGGGGTGAGAGAGTGGAGAGGGAGAGTGGGGGCAGGCGGTTGGTGGAAGGTAAAATTGAACTTAGCAGTAGCGCTGGACAGGATAAAGCGCTACTGCTAATCCCCGTAGCAGTAGCGCGTTTAGAAGTAGAAGCGCTACTGATATGCCTGTACCAGTAGCGTGTTCTGCCAAACGCGCTAGTGCTAAGACCAGGAACGTGAAAAAATTCAGAAATACATTAGTCACCAATGATCTTTTTGTGTAGAATCTAAATTGTCAATAGAAAAACCGGCGAAGATTCCTATTGCGGCCATAGATGCTACACATAGAGTTCAAAGAAGACCAAGTGCTTGTGATGGTTTGTGAAGTAACGTATTTAAGGTGGTAAACACCCTATTCGCTTAGCATTATAGGACTAAACTTTGACGCGAGAGGGGATGGGACTTTAGCAGTAGCGCGCTACTGCTAGGCTAGTTAGCAGTAGCGCGTGTACGGGAAGGGCGCTACTACAATACATAGTTTGGAGGCAACTCCCTGGCAATTGTAGTAGTAGCGCTCTTTTACCTTAGCGCGCTATTACTAACTGGGTGTTAGTAGCGTGCACTTTTGAAGCGCGCTACTGCTAATTAGCAGTAGCGCTTGTTTTTAAACCACGTTGCTGGAAAGATTCTGTGTATAAGGTGTTCCATAGTAGTGTTTGGATAACTATATCCGTATCTTACACAGTACTAGCAAAAGAGCGCATGCTTTGCGATGAGAGAAAAAAAATAAATACCACATGCCCCTAAATCAATAACGATGACTCAAAAAGCCAATAGGGCCAGGTCCTTTATTTCAACACACATAGCGTCCCATCTATGTTGCCGCTTATCCCCCTCCCCACCCTCATCGACCTTGGCCTCAGATTGTTTTGGCGAAGTTGCCACTTATCCGCTTTTCCCTACGAGATTTTGGCGAGGCGTGCATGTGTGGCTATAGATTGTATCTTTCGTCTCCAATCTAATTTTGTTGAGGTGTCCATCTTCAATCCGGATCGACATAGGTACGAAAGAAAGACGGATCATGCGCTATTTCTTAAGGTTGCATCCTAAATAGCATTTGAAAAATGTTAACAGGTAAAATAATATCATATTTAGATTCCACACATTTTTCTAATCAAATTCCATATATGATATGTTGAAGTCGGAGTTAGACTTTAAAAGATATGGATATTTTTAAACATTTGATATGGACTATGAGTTGATTACCCAAATATTAGGGGGCTTTCTGCAAACTGTAAAATGTTTCTCTGTCCTAATTGAAACCTGGTCCGCAGGTTGATTTCAAGAAACAATAGGGGGTTTTATGCAAAAAAAGATGCGACAAGCGGGCAGAAGAGTTTTTCTCTCTATTAGAACATATAGAAAAGCCAATATCTGACCATTGGCTAGATGGACTCTTCTAATTTAAGGTATCAACTAATGTTTTCGACTAAAATAACTTGTTCAAATCATTGTTTATGTTTTATAAACCCATTTGAAGCCTTCATATGCCATGTTCAACAGAGACAAAACGCAAATGGTATTTCCTTAGTCCATGAATGTATGCGAACTCTCCTACTATATTTATGTTATTTCTAGCACTAAATATTATATCTGCTCTTTTTTGTTTTGTGTTGTAACAAAAAATAGAACGCTTGATGATCTAAATTTCTACCGTGTGTGTCAAAACTTAACAACACAAACTTAATGTCGGAAATATAAATCCAAACTCATATAAACGTGTAACGGATACAACTTTTGAATACAAGCATGCCACGAATGACCCATGGCTAACTACACTAGGAGATGGAAGTAAAACACATGGTATACATTAATTATATCTGATTTTTGTGTTGACAGTGTAAAAACACAACCAAAATTACTAATTAAGGTGTAAAACATAAAATAAAAATTAGTATTTGAAAATTCTTTCTCAGTAAAATTATCATTTTAGTCTACACATAATATTGTTATGAGATATGATTCTTGAAATTTAGCACCAATGCAATTAAAATGAATTTTGAAACTGGAATATTAATCTGGAAAAAACTAAGCACCAAATTGTTTACAATGACATTAAGCTTATGGACATACTAGTTTAAGCATATTTTATTTAGATTATGTCTGTTTACTTTAGGATTACAAAATATTTATCTTCTTTTTGGTCATTCTTTTTTTATCCCGAACTAGCATGCTTGACGATCTGATTTTTAATCATTTGTGTTGGCCGTTACAAAGTCAATTCGTAAAACTGAAATAATTTCTATCATAGGATTTTGTTATGATTAGATTTTAAAAAGAGAACGAACCTAGTATAGATGAGCAACCTTAATTTTTTAAATTTTAGGCATGTGTATCAAGAATGAGTTGATGCTAACTACACTATGACATCGGAGGAGCAAATCTCTGTCTCGAATAATCGAGAACCTTGACATAGTTTTCCACTATGCTCGTAAGCTACCTGTATGAACTCCATGTGACAGAAAAAATTTGAAAAACCCGGTATGAAGGCCTACGATATTCTCATGGTCTAAGGCTATGAGTAAATGATAATAGATAATATTATAATACCTATAACTAAGTTACGATGGGAATTAGACAGTTTGTCATAACTTACGATGGGAACATAGTTGTCATCGTATTCTTCTTCTTCGCCGTCTTCCATCATAACCTCTATTTCTCCGTGCCTCGTCCAAACATTATAGTGTGGCATGAAACCCTTGTAAAGCAGGTGGGTGTGAAGGATTTTCCGGTCAGAGTAAGACTTCGTATTCCCACATATAGGGCATGGACAACACATGTAGGGCATGCACGCCCTTAATGTACTCGGAGGTGTGTCTGTCACCGTACATCCATTGCCGGTTCATCTGCGTGCATTATACATAATTAAGTGTGTCAAAAACTATTACAAAACATCATGGATAGATAATTAAGTGACCAAATTAATAGAAGTTCATCATCACATTAAAATCAAAGTACATACGTAGTAAAAGTAAGAAAATAATACAAGTATCTATCTAAACATACAAGTAAGAATATTTTTCCTTTCAGAAAGAAGATAAGAACAAGAGGCTCACCACGGTCGTGTCGGCGATGAGATCGGCGCGGGCGATCGATGGCAGTGAAGACGGAGACGGGATGTGACAGACCGCTAAACCTAGACAAATATTGAGGAAAATGGAGTTTGGAGGTCGAGCTTGGAGAGGAGAAAGTTAAGTAGTGTGGTTCGGGCATTCCATCGAACACCTCGTGTGCATAGGAGGTGAGCTAGACCACCACAAAGCTCTCCAACGGCCGGGTAAAAAAACAGAGCAGTGAAGTGCTCTACTCGCGGGCGAGGGGTATATATAGGAAATTCATTGGTCCCGGTTCGTGACATGAACCGGGACTAAAGGGTAGCCTTTGGTCCCGGTTCAAGCCACCTACCGGGACCAATGGTGGTGGGCCAGGAGCGAGGCCCATTTGTCCCGGTTCGTCCCACCAACCGGGACCAAAAGGTCCAGACGAACCGGGACCAATGGCCCACGTGGGCCGGCTGGCCCCCGGGGCTCACGAACCGGGTCCAATGCCCCCATGGGTTCCGGTTCTGGATTGAACCAGGACTAATTGGCTGACCCGGCCTGGACCATTGCCCCATTTTCTACTAGTGCGAGCATGCAACTATAGTTGCACACAGACCGGCGAGCACGTACCTTTAGTTGCATGTGTTAAAAGACAAAAATGAAAGCCAACAAAAGGAATGAAAAATCAATCAAATGAAAAGGAAAAACACATACGAATCTCCGTAATATCTAGTTTCCGTCAGTTTGAAAACTAGCAAGTCCATTAACAAAGAAACAATTAAAATTTGTGAGGCGTCACACTGATCGAACATAAACCTCAACTCTAGTTCTTGAATGTTGCTATTCCCACAGGAGTTGTTGGATTTCCCCGAAGAGGAAGGGTGATGTAGCACGGCAGCAGATACTATTTCCCATAGTTAAGAACTATGGTTTATCGAACTAGTAGGAGTCATGAATCTAACAATTTAGATATTCCTGCACACAAACAACTAATTTACTTGCACCCAACGAAGGCAAGCGGGTCGTCACTCCCCTTGTTCTTGCTAGTTACAAAATTAAAAGAAATTAGTGATTGGGAAAAGCGGCAAAACAGTAACAAAAGGTAAAGAGAAATTGTAGGAGTTTTTGTATTGATGGAAAATAGAGTCGGGGTGCCATAGGTTCACTATAGGCATCTCTCTAAAAAAACATATAGTAGCATGGTAGACAAATTACTTTTAGGCAATTGGCAGAATAGCGCAAATTATAACTATATATGATCATTCATGGCATAATTGCATATAGGCATTAAGTCCATGACAAGTAGACCATTAATCCAACTGCATCTGCTACTATTAATCCACCCCAAGACCGCTATCCAACATGCATGCTACAATTACTCTACCCCAAGACCGCTATCCAACATGCATCTCAAAGTATTAACTTCATAATAAATAGAGTAAAGCAATAAGCAACATGACATATTGGGATGCTTCGTTCCGGGTAAACCTGCAAGCTTAAAGAATCCACAAATTTCATCCACATGTCTTAAATGCACATCGGGATGCTTCGTTCCATCTCCTGCAAAAGGATTAGCTAGCTGATGTTCTATCATACCCGAAGGAATTTCATAACTAATATTTTAAGTAGGTGCCGTAGGTTGAGGGGAAACTCTTTGTGTTTCCGGTCAAGGTGAAGATACCCCGAACAAACCCCTCATAGGATTGTTTTCCAGAGTAAGAAGTGACAATAAGTTTTAGCACGTAATATAAATTTTTCCTCACCGATTTCCACTTACCAGAGGCTTGATGACCCACAAGTATAGGGAATCAATCGTAGTCCTTTCGACAAGTAAAGTGTCAAACCCAGTGGAGTATCCATTATACTGAGACTGTATTACTCCATAGTCTATAGACCATAAGCAATTACTCTCTCTTTTCAGTCTGCTCACACTTTCAGTGTCACTGATTTGTTGTGAAAATCCACTATCCTTGAACTCTGATTAATCATATCTGCGGATTGCAGTGACAACTAATATATTGTGTCATCCTCCTAACTCCCACCTCATTAAGTATGTCGCTTAGTGACGCATCTTAAGTGCGATTTGGAATGTGCTTTTATTTGGGAAGCGGGCAGCAATGGAGGTCATTTCTTATCAGATAATCTTGTTATTGAAATCCGTGCATTAGTTTGCTATATTAAAGTAAACAATGTGATTTTTCATGTGCTCATGTAGTAGTATATGAGATTAGCTTCGAAAGGAGTGATAATGCTTGATTTGGGATGAAACATAATATGTGCATCAAATACTAATTATAGGTAAAAACATGATTTTTTTTTCTTTGCGGGAAAACTTTTGATTTATTTATCTTCAATCATGGCAGTACAATGAACACCAAAAATAATAAAAATTACATCCAGATATGTAGACCACCTAGCGACAATTACAAGCGCTGAAGCAAGCTGAAGGCATGCCACCGTCCTCGTCCCTCCCTCGCCGGAGTGGGCCAAACCTTGTTGTAGTAGAAATCAAGGAAGTTGTCGTGCTAAGGCCCCATAGAACGACCACCAGGAAAATCTTATTGTAGTAGACAATCGGGAAGTCGTCGTGCTAAGGACCCATAGAACCAGTGCACCAGAAAAGCAACTGCCGCCGATGAAGAGTAGCATAGATCGTAAGGATCCAGCCTGAAGAGACATGAATGTAAAGGCACAACGAATAGATCCCAGCAAATCAAACAAAGATAGATCCGATAGAGACATACCTCCCTGGCGATGCTATATGCATCACCGGGACATGGGCTAGGCGAGGAGATTCCATCTTCAGGGATGCACCACCATCTCGTCTTCCTAAGCATGACACAATCCCTCACAAAATCAAAGAAACATGTAAAAACAGAGCCCTCCCACCGGCAAGGTCGGGCATCAAACGCGCCCCATGGCGTTAAAGCCATCAGAGACGAAACGGACTAGCAGCGGTGCAGCTCGGAGTCAGAGGAAGCCTAGGCCATTTTTGTAGATGAGGCGGCTGCGTGTGGAGGCTATTTCATTTGTCTCTTACCTAACAAATTGAATGACCTTCATTAAGAAGTTCCTAAAAAAGCATATTCTATCTGTGACTGCGAAGTTATTTTTGTGCTACCAACGGTGAAATGAGAAGGCTTCAACAAAAATCATGCCATGATGAAAAACAATACCCTAACTCTAATTTTAGATGAAGCCATAGCTGGCAAGCAAAACAAGAGATGATGACGTTTAAGCATTAGTAGTCCTCCATGGACGTTGTGGCCAGAGACTTGGCCTAAATAGTATGTCATCACCACTCTTCCTTGTGTCATACAGAAGCATAGCTGATCATGGACACAAGGATCCGAGCATCCACCAGCGCTGCTATTTTGCCATCGTACTTGGAAAGTCTAGTGTCACAATGTGCATCCACGTCAATGGAGGACTATTGACGCTTAAACACGCGCAGCGGGTACAACCATGTGATCTTGAGTCTACATGCCTTGGTACGTATATACCAGAAGTGCTTGCCTGTAATCCACGAGAAATGGTAGAAAAACGCTTAATATTTCATCCACACAGTATAAATACGAACTAATAATTAAAGTCCATTATGGAACCTTGCAAAAAAACAAAGAACATTATGACGACTACTGTTGCACATCAATAATGGCAACCACCAGTTCCTGTAGTCGATGCTCCTTTTATTAGTGCCATGATGTGTTGTCTCGTAATGTTTAAGAATGATATGATTCAATTTTAAAAGTTTAATTCGCAAAGTAGAAAAACCACTATCTTGTTGTAGTTCGCATAAATATGCTGGAAGGTCATGTTCACATTTCTAAAAGGTCCATGTTATTACTACAAAATTATTTACAGAAGTTGTACCACCTAGTTCAATGTGATGAGGATTAACAAAAATTATGAAGGTGGTGGAAACGCAAATTAACTAGTGTGGGAAGTTTAATTTCCCATATCAGCCCTGAAAAGAATGGATCTGACGTAAATCTGAATCTAGCGTGGCTTCCTTTCTCATTTGGACCCCACGTCGTTGTTGCCATCTTTGTTCTGTTATCATCATCCTGTGATGTACGTAGCACATTTGAAAATTAAATTTTGTCCATGGATATGTATTCGTCGTGTCCATGGACTGGTGAGTTCATCAAAATCTCAAATATTCCTTAAACTTGATTCCAATAAAAGAATTTAATGTGCAATTTGAAATGTGATTTTGTTTGGGAAGCAGACAACAACATAGGTCTATTCTTATCACAGGATCCTATAATTAAATTCCTTTCATTTGTTTGCTAAATTTAATTTAACATGTTGTTTTTTCATGTGCTCAAGCAGAAGAAGATGAGGTATGCTTAGAAGGGAGTAATAATACGTGAGATGGAATGTAATTTAATATGAACTTCAACATTGCTTGCAGGTAAAAACTTAAATGGTCTGCATTAGCAAGTTTTGTATGAACTCATATTCTATGCTGTAACGTCTATGTCCTTTTTGTGCTAATAATGGAGAAATGAGAAGGTTTCTTTAGAAATCGTGGCATCCTGAAAATCATCGACCTGAATTTAATTTTTGATGAAGCCAATACTGGTGAGCAGAGCAAACTAGCAACGACGCTCAAGCTTCGGTAGTCATCCATGGATGCTGTTGTCCGAGAGGTAGAGACTTGTCCTAGACAGTCGTCGCAACTCTTCATTGTGGCACGCGAAGTCCAGCACAAGTTATCATCAATACACGAATACTTCGATCCACTAGCACGGTCATTTTACCGTCTTACGTGGCAAGCCAAGCGTCAGGTCGACCATCCACACTGATATCTGCCAAGAATGGTATGTACGGCATTTATAGCAAGAAGTCACGTATGGTTGTTAGTACAATCATGTGATCGTTATGTCTTCCTGCCTTCAGCATTTAATTGTACTCCTACTTGCTGACCTGAATTGCCATCCTCTCATCCACTTGAAAGGGAAGCAAAAAGTTGAACGTTTATTCCACAGACTTACGTACGGATAGGTTATTAAGGACCTTGAAGGCGACCACTACTGCAGACAGAGGTAACAAAAGAATTCTAGTCTAGCATCCAATAGCGTGCCCATTTCACCGTCATACGTGGAAACTTGAGGGTCCCGAGGCGTTTCCACGTCAATGTCTGCCACGAGTGGTATGTATTGTGTTCCTAAAAAATCGACGTGGCTAGGTACGATCATGTGATCGTTAAGTCTTTCTACCATTACTAGTCCACTGTTACTGACTTGAAATTGTTGACGCGGACCAGAAATTCTGGCCTCTATTCCACCTGAAAGGGTAGCAAAGAGCTGAACGCTTCATACACACAATTAATATATGGACACATAATTAATGACCATCATTGGCCCTGCAAAAAGAAAAAGACCATCATGCCTACTAGTACTGCAGGTCGAGATGGCAACCACCAATTATTCTAGTTAAATTTGCAAAGTAAAAACCTCATTTTTGGGGAAATTTTACCTAAATTTGTTGGAAGTTCAGGTTCACATTTCGAAAGAGCAACATCAGTTCTACGTACTAATTTACAAAAACTGTACCAGCCCGTTCAACCTGATGAGGATTAACCAAAGTTGTGGGGGTGCTTGCAATGCTCATGTGGTGGCAATGAAGTAGTACCACCTAGTTCAATGTGATGAGGATTAAACAAAATGATGAAGGTGGTGGCAATGAAAATTAACTAGTGCAGGGAGTTCTATTTCCCTTATCAGTCCTGAAAAGAATGGATCTAATGTAAATCAAAATCTAGCATGGCTTCCTTTCTCATTTGGACACACATTTGTTGTTGCCACTTTTGTCCTGCTATCATCGTCCTGTGATGTACATAGCTCATTTCAAATTCAAAATTTGTCCATGTATAAGTATTCGGACGGTTACGCTGGTGGGGGCACAAACCAAGAGACGGGATAGGCAATCGAAGAGATCTAGAGAATCATGCGTGCATATTTATTACCGCCCAGCTCTTCCGTATTGCTTTACTCTAGCGATGGGCAAATTACTATTAGTCAAAAACGAAAAGGTTGTCCTCCTTGCTATGCGGGTATGTAGTTAGGTGCTGAGTAAACAGGACCGGAGGGAGTATTACACTGTTATTGACTAGAATTGTACGTATGGACCAGAAGTGCTGGCCTCTCATCCACATGAAAGGGTAGCAAGAGTTGAACATTTCATCCACACAGTTAATATATGGACAGATAATTAATGACCATAATTCGCCCCACAAAAATAACAAAGTCCATCATGGCGACTAATACTGCGGAAGGAGATCGCAACCACCTGTTCTTGTAGTCGATGCTCCTTTTAGAATTTCAGTTAAATTTGTTGGAAGTTCATGTTCACATTTCTAAAAGAGCAACGTTATTTCTACATACTAATTTACGAAAAATGTACTCGACCGGCAAGTTCATTCTGATGAGGGTTAAAAAAAATAATGGTGGTCTTTGCAATGCAAATTAACTTGTGTATGGAGTTTCTTTTTCCCATAACACCACTAAATATTTGATCTGCCGAGAAAGAAAATATCCGCGTGGCCTATATTTTCCATCGAACCCAACGTGTGTCCTTTGCCACTTTTGTTCTCTTATCATCGTCCAATGGGCACATGTAGCTTAGTACAAATTTAAATTTCATCCTGGTATAAGTGGTATCCATCGTCAGCTAAATTCAACTTTTGTTCCTCCACATAAATTCATGGACAATCGAAATATGAAACAGTAAATTTGTTGAGATAAAAGATTTCAATGTGCTATTTAGAATGTGATTTTGTTTCGGAAGCGGGCAGCAATGTAGGCCAGTTCTTATCAGATAACCTTTTTATTAAAATCCATGCATTAGTTTGCTAGATTAAAGTAAATGATGTGTTTTTTCATGTGCTGATGTAGAAGTAGATGAGGTTGGCTTAGAAAGGAGTGACAATGCTTGAGTTGGGATGAAACATAATATGTACATCAAATACTGATGATAGGTAAAAAATATCTTTTTTATTTGCGGGAAAACTTCCGATCTATTCAATCTTGGCAGTACAACGCACACCAAAAAAAATAAAAATTGGATCCAGATATGTAGAACACATAGTGACGATTACAAGCACTGAAGTGAGCAGAACGCATGCCGCCATCCTTGCCCCTCCCTCGCCGGAGCTGGGCAAACCTGGTTGTAGTAGAAAATTAGGAAGTTGTCGTGCTAAGGTTCCATAGAACCACAACCTGGAAAAACTTGTTGTAGTAGACAATTGGGAAGTAGTCATGCTAAGGCCCCATAGAACCAGCGCAACAAAAAAGCAATTGCCGCCGATGAAGAATAGCATAGATTGAAACGATCCAACCTGAAGAGACCCGAATGTAAAGGATCGACGCGTAGATCCCAGCAAAAAAAAGACAAATCCGACAGAGACATACCTCCACACACGCACCGGAGATGCTATATGCATCACCGGGACATGGGCTAGGCGAGGAGATTCCATCTTCAGGGATCCGCCACGATTTTGTCTGCCTGAGTAGGACACAATCCATCACAAAACTCGAAGAAACGTGTAAAAACTGATCCTTCCCACCAGCAAGGTCGGGCATCAAACGCGCTCCATTGCGTTAAGGCCATCGGAGAAGAAACGGACCAGCAGCGGTGCAGCCGGGAGTCAGAGGAACCCTAGGCCTTTTTTGTAGCTGAGGCGACTGCGTGTGGCGGCCACTTCATTTGTCTCTTACATAACAAATTGAATGATCTTCACTAACAAGTTCCGTAAGAAAGCATATCATATCTGTGACTGCGAAGTTATTTTTGTGCTACAAATGGTGAAATGAGAAGTCTTCAACATAAATCATGCCATGATGAAAAACAATACCCTGACTCAAATGTTAGATGAAACCATAGCTGGCAAGCAAGACAAGAAATGATGATGTTTAAGCCTCAGTAGTCCTCCATAGACGTTGTGGACAAAGACTTGGCCTAAACAATACGTCGTCACCACTCTTCCTTGTGCCATGCAGAGTACAACACGGCTGTTCATGGCCACAAGGATTCGAGCATCCACCATCGTACTTCGAAAGTACAGTGTCACAATGTGCATCCACGTCTATGGAGGACTATTGACGCTTAAACATGCACAATGGGTACAACCATGTGATATTGAGTCTACCTGCCTTTCTACGTATATACCAGAAGTGTTTGCCTGTAATCCATGAGAAAGGGTATCAAAAAGCTTAACGTTTCATCCAGACAGAATAAGTACGGACTAATAATTAAAGTCTATTATGGAACCTCGCAAAAAGAAAACAGAGAACATTATGACGACTACTATTGCACACATGGCTACCACCAGTTCCTGTAGACGATGCTCCTTTTATTAATGCCATGATGCTTTTTCTCATAATGGTTTAGAAACATATGATTCGATTTTAAAAGTTTAATTCGCAAAGTAGAAAAAGCTCTTTCTTGATGTAGTTCCCATTTATAGGATGGAAAGTCATGTTCACATTTCCGAAAAGAGCCATGTTATTCCTACGAACTTATTTACAGAAGTAGTACAACACATGTCAATGTGATGAGGATTAATAAAAATTATGAAGGTGGTGGTAATGCAAATTCACTAGTGGGGGGAGTTTTATTGCCCTTATCAGAAAAGAATGGATCTGACGTAAATCAAAATCTAGCGTCACTTCCCTTATCATTTGGACCCCACGTTTGTTGTGGCCATCTTTGTTCTCTTATCATCATCCAGTGATGTACATAGCTCATTTCAAATTTAAATTTTTCCCATGTATAAGTATTCGTCGTGTCCATGGACTAGTGAGTATATCGAAATCTCAAATATTCCTTAAACTTGATTCCAATAAAAGAAGTTAATGTGCAATTTGAAATGTGATTTTGTTTGGGAAGCAGACAGCAACATAGATCTGTTCTTATCACATGATCCTACAATTCAAATCCTTTCATTTGTTTGCTAAATATATTTTGACATGGTGTTTTTCCATGTGCTCAAGCAGTAGAAGATGAGGTACACTTAGAAGGGAGTAATAATGCGTGTGATGGAATGTGATTTAATATGAACATCAACATTGCTTGCAGGTGAAAAATTAAATGGTCTGCATTATCAAGTTTTGTATGAACTTATATTTTATGCTGTGACGGCTATGTCCTTTTTGTGCTAATAATGGAGAAACGAGAAGGTTTCTTTAGAAATCATGGCACCATGAAAGTCAACGATGTATTTTCTCATGTGCTCATGTAGAAAGTAGATGAGGTTGGCTTAGAAAGGTGTGATAAGGCTTGAGTTGGGATGAAACATAATATGTACATCAAATACTGATTATAGGTAAAAAATGGTCTTTTCTCTTTGCGGGAAAACTTCCGATCTATTCATCTTCAATCATGGTAGTACAACGCACACCAAAAATAACAGAAATTGCATCCAAATATGTAGACCACCTAGCCACGATTACAAGCACTAAAGCGAGCCGAACGTATGCTGCCGTCCTCGTCCCTCCCTCGCCGGAGCTGGGCAAACCTTGTTGTAGTAGAAAATTAGGAAGTTGTCGTACTACGGCCCCATAGAACCACCACCGGGAAAAACTTGTTGTAGTAGACTATCGGGAAGTCGTCATGCTAAGGCCCCACACCAAAAAAGCAACTGCCACCGATGAAGAATAGGGTAGATCGGAACGATCCAACCTGAAGAGACACAATTTAAAGGAACAACGAATAGATCACAACAAAAAAAACAAAGAAAGATCTGATAGAGACATGCGTCGACACGTGCACCGGAGATGCTATATGCATCACCGGGACATGGGCTAGGCGAGGAGATTCCATCTTTAGGGATCCGCCACCATCTCGTCTTCCTGAGTAGGACACAATCACTAACAAACTCGAAGAAACATGTTAAAACAGAGCCTTCTCACCGGCAACATTGGGCATCTAAACGCGCCCCATGGCGTTAAGGCCATCGGAGATGAAACGGACCAGGAGTGGTGCAGCCAGGAATCTGAGGAACCCTAGTCCTTTTTTGTAGCTGAGGCGACTGCGTGTGGCGGCTACTTCATTTGTCTCTTACCTAACAAATTGAATGATCTTCATTAACAAGTTCCGTAAGAAAGCATATTCTATCTATGACTGCGAAGTTATTTTTTTGCTACCAATGGTGAAATGAGAAGTCCTCAACATAAATCATGCCATGATGAAAATAATACCCTGACTCTAATGTTAGATGAAGCCATAGCTCGCAAGCAAAACAAGAAATGATGACGTTTAAGCCTCAGTAGTCCTCCATGGACGTTGTCGCCAGAGACTTGGCCTAAATAGTACGTGGTCACCACTCTTCCTTGTGGCATTTGGAGTCCAGCATAGCTGATCATGGACACAAGGATTCGAGCATCCACCGGCGCTTTCGTTTCGCCATCGTACTTCAAAAGTCCATTGTCACAATGTGCATCCACGTCTATGAAGGACTGTTGGCGCTTAAACACGCTAACGGGTACAACAATGTGATATTGAGCCTACATGCCTTGGTACGTATATACCATAAGTGCTTGCCTGTAATCCATGAGAAAGGATAGCAAAAATCTTAACGTTTCGTCCAGACAGAATAAGTACGGACTAACACTTAAAGTCCATTTTGACGATTACTATTGCACACCAATAATGGCAACCACCAGTTCCTATAGTTTGTGCTGCTTTTATTAGTGCCAAGTTTGGCCTTGTTGTAGCGGAGGCGGCTGCGTGTGGCGGCTGCGTGTGGCGCCTACTTCATTTGCCTCTTACCTAACAAATTGAATTATCTTCGTTAACAAGTTCCGTAAGAAAGCATATTATATCTGTTGCGTACGGACCAGAAGTGCTGGCCTCTCATCCACATGAAAGGGTATCAACAGTTGAACATTTCATCCACACAGTTAATATACGGAAAGATAATTAATGACCATCATTCGCCCCGCAAAATAACAAAGTCCATCAGGGCGACTAATACTGCGGAAAGAGATAGCAACCACCACGTCTTGTAGTCGATGCTCCTTTTAGAAGTTCAATTGAACTTGTTGGAAGTTCATGTTCACATTTCTTAAAGAGCAACGCTATTTCTTGTATTGAAGATCAAAAAGGGAGAAGTGGCCATCTAGCTACTGCATACAGACCCGTAGGTGTGTGGTAAACTACTCACGCATCATCGTAGTGGCAAGGGTGATAATGAAGAACCACTCCGTGATTGTTGTCCCCTCCGGCAGAGTGCCGGAAAAGGCCTCTGGATTCCCCTTGGTTCTGGAACTTGCAGTGGCTGGAATTGTGTTTCGCCGACTCCCCTTGGGTTTCTGCAATATTAGAGTACTTATAGAGCTGTGAGGCGGTGGAGGGGGTGCCTGTGGGCTCCACTACCAACCAGAGCATGCCTGGGAGACCTGGCGCGCCCTGGTGCCTAGTGGGCCCCACAGGGCTCCTCTGTGCACTTCTTGGGCCTCCTGGGTATCTTCTGGGCAAAAAAATATCTCCAAATTTTTTTGCTGCATTTGGACTCCGTTTTATACTGATTTTCTGCGAAGTAAAAAAACAAGCAAAAAAAAAGCAAGTGGCACTAGGCACTATGTCAATAGGTTAGTTCGAAAAAATGATATAAAGTTGCTTGTAAATGAGTATAAAACATCCAAGAACGATACTTTAATAGCATGGAACAATCAAAAATTATACATACGTTGGAGACGTATCAAACCCACATACCAATCCATCCATCCTTCATCCAGCTTAATCCGTTCATTCTTCATCCAGCTTACTACATGTAGTTTGGCCCACATATATAAAATGGTACAACTGTATGTAAAGGAGCAACGTGGGACTATTTAAATACTTTTGCCTTATTCCCCAGGTAGCTTTTTTTTTAGACAAATTCCCCAGGTAGCTGGTGAAGGAAATATGCCCTAGAGGCAATAATAAAGTTATTATTTATTTCCTTATATCATGATAAATGTTTATTATTCATGCTAGAATTGTATTAACCGGAAACATAATACATGTGTGAATACATAGACAAACAGATAGTCACTAGTATGCCTCTACTAGACTAGCTCACTAATCGAAGATGGTTATGTTTCCTAACCATAGACATGTGTTGTCATTTGATTAATGAGATCACATCATTAGGAGAATGATGTGATTGACATGACCCATTCCGTTAGCTTAGCACTTGATCGTTTAGTATATTGCTATTGCTTTCTTCATGACCTATACATGTTCCTGTAACTATGAGATTATGCAACTCCGTTTACGGAGGAACACTTTGGTACTACCAAAGCGTCACAACGTAACTGGGTGATTATAAAGGAGTACTACAGGTGTCTCCAAAGGTACTTGTTGGGTTGGCGATTTGAGATTAGGTTTTGCCACTCCGATTGTCGGAGAGGTATCTGGGCCTTCTCGGTGATACACATCACATAAGCCTTGCAAGCATTACAACTAATGAGTTAGTTGTAAGATGATGTATTACGGAACGAGTAAAGAGACTTACGAAGAACGAGATTGAACTAGGTATTGGATACCGACGATCGAATCTCGGGTAAGTAACATACCGATGACAAAAGGAACAACGTATATCGTTATGCGGTTTGACCGATAAAGATCTTCGTAGAATATGTAGGAACCAATATGGGCATCCAGGTTCCGCTATTGTTTATTGACCGAGAATGGTTATAGGTCATGTCTACATAGTTCTCGAACCCGTAGGGTCCGCACGCTTAACGTTTCGATGACAGTTCATTATGAGTTTATAAGTATTGATGTACTGAAGGTTGTTCGGAGTCCCGGATGTGATCACGGACATGACGAGGAGTCTCGAAATGGTCGAGACATAAAGATTGATATATTGGAAGCCTATGTTTGGACTTGGAAGGTTCGGATGAAAACAGGAAGTTACGGAACACCGGGGTTACGGAACCCCGGGAGGTCTATGGGCCTTGATGGGCCATAAGAGAGAAGAGGAAGGGCCGCCAGGCAGGCGCGCCCCCTCCCCTCTAGTCCGAATAGGACAGGAGAGGGGCGGCGCCTTCCTCTTCCCCTCCTCCAATCCTAATCCAACTAGAGAGGGGGAGTCCTACTCGGTGGGAGTAGGACTCCTCAGCGCGCCTCCCCTAGGGCTGGCCGCACCCCTTGGCTCCTTTATATCTGAGGCGGGGCACCCCATGACACACAAGTTGATCTATGGATCGTTCCTTAGCCGTGTGCGGTGCCCCCTCCACCATATTCCACTCGGTCATATCGTCGCGGAGCTTAGGCGCAGCCCTGCGCCGGAGAAGTCATATCGTCGCGGAGCTTAGGCGAAGCCCTGCGTCGGTGGAGCATCATCATCGTACCACGCCGTCGTGTTGTGGAACTCATCCCGACACTTTGCTGGATCGAGTCCGGGATCGTCATCGAGCTGAGCGTGTGCAAAACTCGGAGGTGCCGTGCGTTCGGTGCTTGGATCGGTCGGATCGTGAAGGCGTCGACTACATCAACCGCGTTGTTATAACGCTTCCGCTTTCGGTCTACGAGGGTACGTGGACGGATACTCTCCCCTCTCGTTGCTATGCCATCACCATGGTCTTGCGTGTGCGTAGGAAAATTTTTGAAATTACTACGTTCCCCAACAGTGGCATCCGAGCCTGGTTTTATGCGTTGATGTCATATGCACGAGTAGAACACAAGTGAGTTGTGGGCGATATAAGTCATACTGCTTACCAGCATGTCATACTTTGGTTCGGCGGTATTGTGAGATGAAGCGGCCCGGACCGACATTACGCGTACGCTTACGCGAGACTGGTTTCACCGCTGCGAGCACTAGTTGCTTAAAGGTGACCGGCGGGTGTCTGTCTCTCTCACTTTAGTTGAACCGAGTGTGGCTACGCCCGGTCCTTGCGAAGGTTAAAACAGCACCAACTTGACAAACTATCGTTGTGGTTTTGATGCGTAGGTAAGAACGGTTCTTGCTCAGCCCGTAGCAGCCACGTAAAACTTGCAACAACAAAGTAGAGGACGTCTAACTTGTTTTGCAGGGCATGTTGTGATGTGATGTGGTCAAGGCGTGATGCTATATTTTATTGTATGAGATGATCATGTTTTGTAACCGAGTTATCGGCAATGGCAGGAGCCATATGGTTGTCGCTTTATTGTATGAAATGCAAAAGCCATGTAATTGCTTTACTTTATCACTAAGCAGTAGCGATAGTCGTAGAAGCAATAGTTGGCGAGGCGACAACGATGCTACGATGGAGATCAAGGTGTCGCTACCGGTGGCGATGGTGATCATGGCGGTGCTTGGCGATGGAGATCACAAGCACAAGATGATGATGACCATATCATATCACTTATATTGATTGCATGTGATGTTTATCCTTTATGCATCTTATCTTGCTTTGATTGACGGTAGCATTATAAGATGATCTCTCACTAAAATTATCAAGAAGTGTTCTCCCTGAGTATGCACCGTTGCGAAAGTTCTTCGTGCTGAGACACCACGTGATGATCGGGTGTGATAGGCTCTACGTTCAAATACAACGGGTGCAAAACAGTTGCGCACGCGGAATACTCAGGTTAAACTTGACGAGCCTAGCATATAACAGATATGGCCTCGGAACACGGAGAACGAAAGGTCAAGCGTGAATCATATAGTAGATATGATCAAACATAGTGATGTTCACCATTGAAACTACTCCATCTCACGTGATGATCGGACATGGTTTAGTTAATTTGGATCACGTAATCACTTAGATGACTAGAGAGATGTCTGTCTAAGTGGGAGGTTTTTAATATGATTAATTAAACTTAAATTTATCATGAACTTAGTACCTGATAGTATTTTGCTTGTCTATGTTTACTGTAGATAGATGGCTCGTGCTGTTGTTCCGTTGAATTTTAATGCATTCCTTGAGAAAGCAAAGTTGAAAGATGATGGTAGCAATTACACGGACTGGGTCCGTAACTTGAGGATTATCCTCATTGCTGCATGGAAGAATTACGTCCTGGAAGCACCGCTGGGTGCGAAGCCTGCTGCAGAACAACGCCGAAGTTGTGAACGTCGGCAAAGCAAAGCTGATGACTACTCGATAGTTCAGTGTGCCATGCTTTACGGCTTAGAACCGGGTCTTCAACGACGTTTTGAGCGTCATGGAGCATATGAGATGTTCCAGGAGTTGAAGTTAATATTTCAAGCAAATGCCGGATTGAGAGATATGAAGTCTCCAATAAGCTCTATAGCTGCAAGATGGAGGAGAATAGTTACGTCGGTGAACATATACTCAAAATGTCTGGGTATAATAATCACTTGATTCAACTGGGAGTTACTCTTCCGGATGATAGTGTCATTGACAGAATTCTCCAATCACTGCCACCAAGCTACAAGAGCTTCGTGATGAACTATAATATGCAAGGGATGACTAAAACAATTCTTGAGCTCTTCGCAATGCTAAAAGCCGCGGAGGTAGAAATCAAGAAAGAGCATCAAGTGTTGATGGTCAACAAGACCACTAGTTTCAAGAAAAAGGGCAAAGGAAAGAAGAAGGGAAACTTCAAAAAGAACAGCAAGAAAGTTGCTGATCAAGAGAAGAAACCCAAGTCTGGACCTAAGCCTGAAACGAGTGTTTTACTGCAAGCAGATTGGACCTTTGAAGCGGAACTGCCCCAAGTATTTGGCGGATAAGAAGGATGGCAAGGTGATCAAAGGTATATGTGATATACATGTTATTGATGTGTACCTTACTAATACCGCATAGTACTTGGGTATTTGATACTGGTTCTATTGCTAATATTTGCAACTCGAAACAGGAACTACGGATTAAGCGAAGATTGGCTAAGGACGAGGTGACGATGCGCGTGGGAAATGGTTCCAAAGTCGATGTGATCGCGGTCGGCACGCTACCTCTACATCTACCATCGGGATTAGTTTTAGACCTAAATAATTGTTATTTGGTGCCAGCGTTAAGCATGAACATTATATCTGGATCTTGTTTGATGCGAGACGGTTATTCATTTAAGACAGAGAATAATGGTTGTTCTATTTATATGAATAATATCTTTTATGGTCATGCACCCTTGAAGAGTGGTCTATTTTTATTGAATCTCGATAGTAGTACACATATTCATAGTGTTGAAACCAAAAGATGCAGAGTTGATAATGATAATGCAACTTATTTGTGGCTTTGCCGTTTGGGTCATATCGTGTAAAACGCATGAAGAAACTCCATCTTGATGGGCTTCGGAATCACTTGATTATGAATCACTTGGTACTTGCGAACCGTGCCTCATGGGCAAGATGACTAAAACGCCGTTCTCCGGAACTATGGAGCGAGCAACTGATTTGTTGGAAATCATACATACCGATGTTTGTGGTCCAATGAATGTTGAGGCCTTGGCGGTATCGTTATTTTCTCACCTTCACAGATGATTTGAGCAGATATGGGTATATCTACTTAATGAAACACAAATCTGAAACATTTGAAAAGTTCAAAGAATTTCAGAGTGAAGTGGAAAATCATCGTAACAAGAAAATAAAATTTCTACGATCGGATCGTGGAGGAGAATATTTGAGTTACGAGTTTGGTTTACATTTGAAACAATGTGGAATAGTTTACGCAACTCGCGCCACCCGAACACCACAGAGAAATGGTGTGTCGAGCGTCGAATCGTACTTTACTTGATATGGTGCGATCTATGATGTCTCTTACTGATTTACCGCTATCGTTTTGGGGATATGCTTTAGAGGCGGCCGCATTCACGTTAAATAGGGCACTATCTAAGTCCGTTGAGGCGACACCGTATGAACTGTGGTTTGGCAAGAAACCAAAGTTGTCGTTTCTTAAAGTTTGGGGCTGCGATGCTTATGTGAAGAAACTTCAACCAGATAAGCTCGAACCCAAATCGGAGAAATGTGTCTTCATAGGATACCCAAAGGAGACTGTTGGGTACACCTTCTATCACAGATCTGAAGGCAAAGTTTTCGTTGCTAAATTCGGATCCTTTCTAGAGAAGGAGTTTCTCTTGAAAGAAGTGAGTGGGAGGAAAGTAGAACTTGATGAGATAACTGTATCTGCTCCCTTATTGGAAGGTAGTTCATCACAAGAAACGGTTCCTGTGACAACTACACCAATTAGTGAGGAAACTAATGATGATGATCATGAAGCTTCAGATCAAGTTACTACTGAACTTCGTAGGTCAACCACAGTAAAATACACACCAGAGTGGTACGGTAATCCTATTCTGGAAGTCATGTTACTTGACCATGGCGAACCTACAAACTATGAAGAAGCGATGGTGAGCCCAGATTCATGAAATGGCTGGAAGCCATGAAATCTGAGATGGGATCCATGTATGAAAACAAAGTATGGACTTTGGTTGACTTGCCCGATGATCGGCAAGCCATTGAGAATAAATGGATCTTTAAGAAGAAGACTGGCGCCGATGGTAATGTAACTGTCTACAAAGCTCGACTTGTTGCAAAAGATTTTCGACAAGTTCAAGGGGTTGACTACGATGAGACTTTCTCACCCGAAGCGATGCTTAAGTCTGTCCGAATCATGTTAGCAATTGCCGCATTTTATGATTATGAAATTTGGCAAATGGATGTAAAACTGCATTCTTGAATGGATTTCTAGAAGAAGAGTTGTATATGATGCAACCAGAAGGTTTTGTTGATCCAAAGGGTGCTAACAAAGTGTGCAAGCTCCAACGATCAATTTATGGTCAGTGTAAGCCTCTCGGAGTTGGAATAAGCGCTTTGATAGTGTGATCAAAGCATATGGTTTATCTGAGACTTTTGGAGAAGCCTGTATTTACAAGAAAGTGAGTGGGAGCTCTGTAGCATTTCGATATTGTATGTGGACGACATATTGTTGATTGGAAATGATACAGAATTTCTGGATAGCATAAAAGGATACTTGAATAAAAGTTTTTCAATGAAAGACCTCGGTGAAGCTGCTTACATATTGGGCATCAAGATCTATAGAGATAGATCAAAAGCGCTTAATTGGACTTTCACAAAGCACATACCTTGATAAAGTTTTGAAGAAGTTCAAAATGGATCGAGGCAAAGAAAGGTTTTTGCCTGTATTACAAGGTGTAAGATTGAGTCGACTCAATGCCCGACCACAGCAGAAGATAGAGAAAATGAAAGATGTTCCTATGCTTCAGCCATAGGCTCTATCATGTATGCAATGCTGTGTACCAGACTGACGTATGCTTAGCTGTAAGCTTGGCAGGAAGGTACCAAAGTAATCCAGAGTGGATCATTTGGACAGCGGTCAAGAACATCCTGAAATACCGAAAAGGACTAAGGATATGTTTCTCGTATATGGAGGTGACAAAGAGCTAGTCGTAAATGGTTACGTCGATGCAAGCTTTGACACTCATCCGGACGATTCTAAATCGCAAACCGGATCGTATTTTTATTAAGCGGTGGAGCTGTCGGTTGGTGCAGTTCTAAACAAAGCGTCGTGGTGGGATCTACATGTGAAGCGGAGTACATAGCTGCTTGGAAGCAGCAAATGAAGGAGTCTGGATGAAAGAGTTCATTTCCGATCTAGGTGTCATACCTAGTGCATCGGGACCAATGAAGATCTTCTCGTGACAATCTTGGTGCAATTGCCTTGGCAAAGGAATCCAGATTTCACAAGAGGACCAAGCATATCAAGAGGCGCTTCAATTCCATTCGGGACCAAGTCCAAGTGGGAGACATAGAGATTTGTAAAATACATACGGATCTGAATGTTGCAGACCCGTTGACTAAGCCTCTTCCACGAGCAAAACATGATCAGCACCAAGACTCCATGGGTGTTAGAATCATTCTTGTGTAATCTAGATTATTGACTCTAGTGCAAGTGGGAGACTGAAGGAAATATGCCCTAGAGGCAATAATAAAGTTATTATTTATTTCCTTATCTCATGATAAATGTTTATTATTCATGCTAGAATTGTATTAACCGGAAACATAATACATGTGTGAATACATAGACAAACAGATAGTCACTAGTATGCCTCTACTAGACTAGCTCATTAATCAAGATGGTTATGTTTCCTAACCATAGACATGTGTTGTCATTTGATTAATGAGATCACATCATTAGGAGAATGATGTGATTGACATGACCCATTCCGTTAGCTTAGCACTTGATCGTTTAGTATATTGCTATTGCTTTCTTCATGACCTATACATGTTCCTGTAACTATGAGATTATGCAACTCCGTTTACGGAGGAACACTTTGGGTACTACCAAACATCACAAGCGTAATCGGGTGATTATAAAGGAGTACTACAGGTGTCTCCAAAGGTACTTGTTGGGTTGGCGTATTTGAGATTAGGTTTTGTCACTCCGATTGTCGGAGAGGTATCTCTGGGCCTTCTCGGTGATACACATCACATAAGCCTTGCAAGCATTACAACTAATGAGTTAGTTGTAAGATGATGTATTACGGAACGAGTAAAGAGACTTACCAGGTGCGAGATTGAACTAGGTATTGGATACCGACGATCGAATCTCGGGTAAGTAACATACCGATGACAAAAGGAACAACGTATATCGTTATGCGCTTTGACCGATAAAGATCTTCGTAGAATATGTAGGAACCAATATGGGCATCCAGGTTCCGCTATTGGTTATTGACCGAGAATGGTTCTAGGTCATGTCTACATAGTTCTCGAACCCGTAGGGTCCGCACGCTTAACGTTTCGATGACAGTTCATTATGAGTTTATAAGTATTGATGTACCGAAGGTTGTTCGGAGTCCCGGATGTGATCACGGACATGACGAGGAGTCTCGAAATGGTCGAGACATAAAGATTGATATATTGGAAGCCTATGTTTGGACTTCGGAAAGGTTCCGGATGAAAACAGGAAGTTACCGGAACACCGGGGGGTTACCGGAACCCCCCGGGAGGTCTATGGGCCTTGATGGGCCATAAGAGAGAAGAGGAAGGGCCGGCCAGGCAGGCCGCGCGCCCCCCTCCCCCTCTAGTCCGAATAGGACAAGGAGAGGGGGGGCGGCGCCCCCTTCCCTCTTCCCCCTCCTCCAATCCTAATCCAACTAGGAGGGGAGTCCTACTCGGTGGGAGTAGGACTCCTCAGCGCCGCCCCTAGGGCTGGCCGCACCCCCTTGGCTCCTTTATATACGAGGCGGGGCACCCGGTGGGAGTAGGACTCCTCGGGCGCGCCTCCCTAGGGCTGGCCGCACCTCCCTTGGCTCCTTTATATACGGGGCGGGGCACCCCATGACACACAAGTTGATCTACGGATCGTTCCTTAGCCGTGTGCGGTGCCCCCTCCACCATATTCCACTTCGGTCATATCGTCGCGGAGCTTAGCGAAGCCCTGCGCCGGAGAAGTCATATCGTCGCGGAGCTTAAGCGAAGCCCTGCGTCGGTGGAGCATCATCATCGTCCACCACGCCGTCGTCCGACGGAACTCATCACCGACACTTTGCTGGATCGAGTCCGGGATCGTCATCGAGCTGAGCGTGTGCAGAACTTCGTAGGTGCCGTGACGTTCGGTGCTTGGATCGGTCGGATCGTGAAGACGTCGACTACATCAACAGCGTTGTTATAACGCTTTCGGTCTCACGAGGGTGCGTGGGCGGATACTCTCCTCTCGTTGCTATGCCATCACCATGGTCTTGCGTGTGCGTAGGAAATTTTTTGAAATTACTACGTTCCCCAACAGCTGGGCAGCCTAAGTAGCGTGGGCTGTGAAAGGCCCAGGCACTGGAACAACATCTTTTTGTAAGGTGGGAGTAAAAATAAAAAAAATGACTAGTTGAAGTATGGACCTCACGACCTCAAAGACCCGACCAATTGATACTACCCAGTCGAACCAATAAGTTCTGCTAACCAATGGCTAGCGCACATATTTAAGAATATAGTGCAACCTCATATTTGAAACAGTTTTTATTTTACTTTAACTTTCCAAAAAATCCTAATTATTATGAATTTTTGAATATTTCAACAAACATGAACAATTTCTAAAATCCTGGATAGTTTTAAGAAATGTGAACTATTATTTGAACATTTAATACATCTTTGGAACTCGAGCAAAATCTGAAGCGGCTAAATTTTAAAATTCACAAACATGTTAAAACATGAAACTTTTATAAAAAACCCGTATATTTTTAATTTGTGAACAAGTTTTGAAAATGATAACATGTTTTGAAAATTTAGAACAATTTTAGAAAATGTGTATTTTTAAACACAATCATTATTTGGAATTTGTGAATGTTTTACTAATATAAGAATATTTTTGGAATTTGGAACTCTTGAATAATTTTGGAAAACACAAACACCTTTTGAAAAAATGGGCACATTTTTTCATTTGAAGAAACGTAGTGTTCTTTTCCCGCTAGCTCACGTACAAACACTAGTAGAAAACATGGCTATGGTTCCGAGCCAATATTCACATTAGTCCGGTTAGATGCGGCTAAGGCATTAGTCCCAGTTCACTGTGCCCTTTAGTCCCGGTTTGTGCCTCAAACCGGGACTAAAATCGATGTCTTTAGTCGGTTCGTGCCTCAAACCGGGACTAAAGATTAGACCTTTAGACCCGGTTTGAGACACGATTCCGGTGCTAATGGGGTTCAGACCTTTAGTCCCGGTTCGTGCCACGAACCGGTACTAAAGGTCCCATTTTCAGTTTTAAAAAAAAATAAAAGAAAATGATGGAAATGTCGAAAAAAAGAAAATATGTTTCCCATGTGATATGTGGTCTAGTTGTTGGGAAAATTTGCAAATGTGAATTTCGACTTTATTTGCAAAATCTCTCTGGAATTTGTAAAAATGGGCATAACTTTTGCATACTAACTCGGATGAAAAAGTTTTTTATATGAAAAATCATCTACTCAAAAATTTACATCCAAATTTAACCTGGGGAACCCCGTTAAACATTTTCAAAATCCTCAAAAACCTAACAGAAAAAAGTTACGGGGCTTTTAAGATCTAGAGTGGAAAAAATCGAAAAAATTTCAAACTGTGGTCAAACAATGGTCAAACTAATTATTCTAGAATATTAGCGTTACTAAATAATTATTTTAGTTATTTTGAATTTTGTCAAATCTGGTCAAACTGTGGTCAAACTATGGTCAAAAATGGTCAAACTAATTATTCAAAATAACTATTATTTTCTAAATAATTATTGTTTTTTAAAACAATAGTTTCAAACTCAAACAGTGAAATGTGTCACTTCATGCTCAAGCAAAATTCCTGAGGGTTAATAGGATTGACATCTTACTATTGTCAGGAAAACAACAAGTGCAAACTTGGAAACGAGGGAGAATAGAACCCGGAAGTTAAGCGTGCTCAGGCTGGGGGAGTGGGAGGATGGGTGACCGTTCAGGAAGTTTGATGATTTGGAATGATGTCGGGTGATTAGAGATTAGAGGATAAACTGAGCAGTGATGAGGGGTGCTGATTAGAGATTAGAGGTTAAAATAATTCAAAAAAAATTCAATTTTTAAAAAAAAATCATAAAATTTCCTTTAGTCCCGGTTGGTGTTACGCCGCGGCCTTTAGTCCCGGTTCTGGATTGAACCGGGACTAAAGGGAGGAGGCATTAGTACCGACCCTTTAGTCCCGGTTCACCAACCGGGACTAAAGGCCCTTACCAACCGGGACAATAGACCCTTTTTCTACTAGTGAAATCCATCTATCCTTCATCCAGCATAATTCATCTATCATTCATCTAGCTTAGGGCGTGTTCGGAATTCCTCCAGCTTCTAACTCCAAAAACTTCTGAGATGATTTGGTCCCAAACGTTTGGGCTCAAAGAAGCTAAGTTCTTCAAGTTGAGCCTGGCTGCAGTGCAAAAACATGGAGGACGGTCAGCCCAGCTCCACAAATTGAAGAATCTGTAGTTTTGACTAATCTACATCAATATGCCACCGCCAAACATACCATTTCGCTGCCCCCCCCCCCCCCGCGCGCTCGAGAAACAGAACCTACAGATCGATACCCCCTTCCCCTCGAATCGGTGCCCTGGATGGCCCGAATTGGGTTGCCTCCAGCCGGCCCGTTCTCCGCTGAAAAGGCCACAACCCTCTCAGTTGGGCTGCAAAGCTGTGATGCAGCCGAACAGATCTGAATCGCTGCCTGGAGTAGAAGCGACAAAGAAAAGCTGGATGTGTGAAGTTTTGTGAAGCTAGATGGGATCCGAACACGCCCTTACTATATGTAGTTTCGCACACATAGGTAAAACTATATTTAAACGAGTAATGTGTGCCTATTTTAAATTTTTTTCCCTGAATTTTTGAACATTTCACTAAAATAAGAATATTTTTTGAATTTGGAATATTTTTTTTGAAATGCAACTGTTTATTGGAAATCTTGAACAATATTGAAAACATAAAGAACTTTTGAAGAACTGGGATTTTATTTTATTTTTCATACATTTTGGAGCGAGAACCAAAATTTAAAGTTCTAAACATTTTCCTAAA
This sequence comes from Aegilops longissima, assembly GCA_021605205.1. Taxonomy (NCBI): domain Eukaryota; kingdom Viridiplantae; phylum Streptophyta; class Magnoliopsida; order Poales; family Poaceae; genus Aegilops; species Aegilops longissima. The sequence goes on from CM038677.1 coordinate 6,770,769, forward strand.
CAGGATTTTTTTGGAATTCTAAAATTTTCTGAAAATTTCATTTTTACTTATCAACGATTTTTGAAATATTTGAATTTATGAATAATAGTAAAAAAGAAAAGAAACATGGAAGGGAAAAAATAAAAATGAAACAGGAAACAAAAAGGGAAAGGACAATGGGCCGGCCCAGTCTTTCGCGCCCTGTGCGAAGCTCTGACTATGTACCACCTGTGCGGAAAATATGGTATTCCCAGCTACGTGAGCAGCAAAATAAGAGTGCTGCCTTTCTTGGGCAAGAATGCGTGCCCCGTACAAAATTCTGGACAAATCGATTTCCTCTTCCAGCAAACGATGCACGAAAACTTAGTAGCACCTCGAATAGAAAAAATACGGCAGTGAACAGATAAAAAATCGGAGAAACTCACCTTGCTTTGTTAGTAAGTATATATATAGATATAGCTATAGATATAGATATAGATAGATTGTGTTGGGTGGTGTTGTGTTGTATTGTATGTTGTAAGGGCATCTCCAACGCTGACACTTAAATATGCTCCGGCATCTGTCCGCACACATGGGGGACCAGTCCGCGGTCACTAATGCCGAAGGCCACCATCCAACGCTGTCCACATATATTGTAACCATTGTTTGACCTAGCTGGATGAAATTCATGCATACACGTCAGATTTCATATAAAACGAACGAAATTCATTACATTTTAAATAATTTTTCACTAAAAACTATATCAGACAAAGGTAAAACTAGTCTATGGCCGGTCATGGCGGATCTCCATTGTATTCCCCATGTCCGGCATCACGCTCGTCGGACTGTCGTGTCCCATGGAGGTATATGCTTCAGCACAAAGGACGACTTGCTTCCCATTGTTCGGCAGCTCCGCTCATCGGAGTGGAACTGTCATGATGTGCTTTAGCCGGAGTAGAAGGGGATGATGGTGGCCTATGTCTGGGAAACACACCAGCGTCGCCTCAGTGGTGGCCTTCATGGGAATCAAGCAGCGGCGGCCTCCAATGTTCTACTATCCTCGATGGTGGCGGCGGGCGGGGACGTGCTGGCCACCGTTTTGTCCATCTCCGCAAAGCCAACTTCTTTTTCCGCTGACAGGGCACGGTTACGCGTACGTTAAAATACGACGGATGGCGCGGTTGTAGGCACGAGAGAAGAGGTACAACACGACGTCGTCCACGCCAGCAATAAGGCCCATGCAGTCGTGCATCCACGCGTACCAGCCTGGAGCAACTCGCCACTCCTAGGCGAGCTGGCTTGGAGCGGCGCGTTATGGAACGACGCGTCGACTTGGAGCTTATGCATCCGCGAGCTGGCCTACAACGGCCTGGAGCGTCGACGGTGATGGAGCAGAGAGTTGCCTGACTCGTATCGGCGGGCTTGACGGGCCACCCAGCTGGCTTTTGTGCCGGAGAACACCTTCTCCTATTCACCGGATGCCATGGAGATTGTGGAGAAAATGACGCAACAATGAGTTGGGAGCAGAAATGTGGTGCGATTTTCGCCCCGGCACCATTATAAAGTGGGTGGATGGCCGGAGCCAACCAGCGTTGTGTTTAATGGCGGGCTGCTCACGAACGTACATGTGCCCGGAGTAGATTTCTCGGCACACGCGCGAGTTTTAATGGAGGAAGTCGGACAGTCTGTGGTTGTTTGAATGCGGCGAGGAGGCTTGTTCAGCCGGGCGAGCAGCAGGCGGCGCTCTCTCAGTCATTGCACCACTTCAATGCAGGCAGTTAGGGGTCACGCCCGTCTGCGCCGCCCTCTCGGCCAATCAAATTGTGGGCATCAATGTCGGCCGCTGCATGCTCTGGGGTGGCATGAATGCGGCGCGGTAAGCGGCTTGGACGTTCGATGGAAAGCACGGCAGAGGTGGGTGGGAATTTTTTATGGGCCAGGGCGGTCAGGAGCGGACGTGGTAGCGGTCCGGACGCCCGCAAAGCAGCCCCCCTAGTTTGTCTTCGGTTTGCGGAAAAAAATATGTTCGGACCAATATAGTGTCGCGTTGGATCGCACAACATCTACGGACAGTTCGATCCAGACGTATGTGGCCGGTTTGAGGGTTAGCATTGGAGGTGCCCTAAGGGCTTCATTAATATAAAACCGACAATCACATTATTTCTAAAAGAAAAAAATATTTGTAGAAAATCTTCCTATGATTGAAACTATTTAAATTCACATCATCAAGTGTTCTACTTTTTGTAACAACACGAATGAAGAAATAAAGGATATAAATTTATCGCTAATTGCAAATTCCGAGCCACTGTGTTTTTGCGATAGATCGGAACACTTCATTTGTCGTTCGATTCCAATCATGTGATGCGCACTTCTCCATCTTTCTTCCGCATCAACCGCAGGAGAGGAGGCAGAGGCCCACGCATCTTGTCTTCCTCCCCACCCATCACACTCTTTCCTCCCCTAGATCCCCTCTCTGCCACCACCGTCATCCGTCATGGATCTGCACCCCCACCCTGCAGCCACGGCAAGGCGTCATAGATCCGCACCCCCACCCTTCCACCCTCCTTCATGTTCTTCCTTCCACAGCTGCCATGCCGAGCCCCTCCAAGGCTCCATTGACCGATGTCTCTGCAGCATCGTCCTCGGCACCGAGGACGATGAGCCATTCACCGCGCCGCTTTCCTTGACGGCATGGGGCCCCTTTGCGACTGGCTCAACCACAGAAAGGTGCGCCCGAACTTCTTGTTCGCCGCATCAAGCTTCCAAGAGACCGCCCTCTCGTCAGGAGGGAGCCAGAGGTTCTCCTGTGGTCCTCCAGGAACGACCATCAGTGGTCTTGTCGGCGCTATCACGGGAAGACATGGACACTGCTGCCCTTTTCTACATGTATGTGTCGACGGGTAGGCACAGTTGTTAATACTTGGTTTGCTTCTAGTTTTCAGCAGCCAGCAGGGAAGCCCCCCGGTTACATGTTAATCACAAGTTGCATAATGTCCATAGTTGTTGATACAACCCATAAATGAAGGATGCCGATAAGTGCCACACGCCAAGAGACTATTTGACATTCCATGATAGAAACACAACAAAATATTACCCCCTTCCCAGTAAACAAATGATTATGCCCTTGAAGTGTTACTTCACTAGGTTAGTGTTTCACGTAATCCATCACTTGGGGTTTCTGTCTATGCATCTGTCAGTATTTTACCATATTAGGACAAGAGGTATATATGGGTTGCTATCGTCAAGCACGCATGCAAGCGGCAGTGAACTACACTTCCATTTAAATTTGATGTATTTTTTCTTAAATTGTAATCATTTCCAACTCTCATTTGTACTACTTTAGGACGATCATATGCATGAATATGGATTCAGCTTATGCAACTATATATGGGCTGATCTGCATTTCCTTCTATCTAAATTATTTATATTGTTGCTAAAATTGTAACCCAAACGAACTTCCATTAGTAATTGCATGATGATCCTATGCATGTAGTGAGATATGGATTTACCTTATGGAACTATGAAATTCTGCATTGTGAAGTGGGTGTCGCTATCTGGCGCGAACATTGCAACACTCGTTTACCGATAGGCCCCATTTGGAAAGTGTCTTAACTATGTGGATTAATTAGGGGGGATTAATTACAGGCGAGCCCACATGAAAATCAGGGGAGCGATTGCCTCCCTCCTGCCTTACCTAGCGTTTGCTTGTGCGTACGCTCAAAGTCTCACGTGGTGGGCCTTAACAGGAAGTCTTGTCTGCTGATTACTTACGCCGGCTTAGATGGCTCGTTGCAGCGGCCGATCTCTAGGGAGTCGTTTCGTTGAGAAGTATATATGGACTGCTATCCACTTTATTGGGATGATTATGTAGATTTTAATATAATTGCTCTTCATATATATAGTATTTTCCTATTGCATGTGCAAATGGTACAAAAATAAAGATAGGCCATGTCGACATATTCGATGAAATTGCCTCCAAAATAATGATTACATCTATATATAACAGCAAAAGTTGTCAAAATGTTAGAAACATATAATTGAATTTTAAAAGTTAAATTCATAAAGTATAAAAAGCTCTTTCTTCTGGAAATTCCCCTAAATATGTTGGAAGTTCATGTTCACATTTCTCAGAGAGCCATGTTATTTCTAGGTACTAATTTACAAAAGTTGTACTACCCGGTAAAATATAATGAGGATTAACCAAAATTGTGAAGGTGGTTGCAATTAAAATTACCTAGTGTGTGGAGTTTTATTTCCCTTATCACCCCTGAAATAATGGATCTGGCATAAAACAAAATTTAGCGTGGCTTCATTTCTCCTTTGGACTCCATGTCTGTTGTTGCCAATTTTTTTCTCTTATCATCATCCAGTGATGTACGTAGCCTATTTCAAATTTAATTTTTTTGATGTATAAATATTCGTCGTGTCCATGGAATGGTCAGTTCAACTAATGTTCATGCACATCAATTCATGGCCAATCGAACTCTCAAGTATTCAGTAAATTGGATTCATATAAAATAATTTAATCTGCGATTTGAAATGTGATTTTGTTTGGGAAGCTCGACAGCAACGCAAGTCAGTTCTTGTCACAAGATCCTGTTAGTCAAATCCTTTCATTTGTTAGATAGATTTAAGTAAATGAGGTGTTTCTTCATGTGATCAAGGAGAAGAAGATGAGGTACGCTTGGAAGGGAGTAATAATGCGTGAGATGGAATGGAACTATATATGAACTTCAACATTGCTTGCAAGTAAAAAATTAAATGGTCTGCATTAACAAGTTTTGAATGACTGCAAATTCTATGTTGTGACTGCTATGTCCTTTTTGTGCTAATAATGGAGAAATGAGAAGGCTTCTCGAGAAATCATGGCATTTCGAAAATCAATGACCTGAATCTAATTTTAGATGTTGCCAACCATGGCGAGCAGAGCTGCACAGCGACGATGCTCAAGCCTCGTTAGTCCTCAATGGAAGTTGTAGCCCGTGAGGCCGAGACTTGTCCTGAACAGTTGTCACCACTCTTCATTGTGGCGTTATCATGGATAAAAGGATTCTAGGATCCACTAGCGCGGTAATTTTACCGTGGTACGTCACGCGCCACGTCGAGCATGCACACCGATATCTGCCAAGAATGGTATATATGGCGTTTATAAAAAAAGCCACCTATCGTTATTGGTACAGTCATGTGATTGTTATGTCTTCCTACCTTCAACATTAAATTGTAACTCCTACTTGCTGACTTGAATTGCTATCCTCTCATCCGCCTGAAAGGGAAGCAAAAAGATGAACGTTTCTTCCACACACTTACGTATGGACTGGTAATTAAGGACCGTGACGGTGACTACTACTGGAGACCGAGATGACAAAAGAATTCTAGTCTAGCATCCAATAGCGTCACCATTTCTGTACGTGGAAACTTGAGAAACTTCCCGACCGGTTTCCGAGTCTGCACTTGTTGTTTTCCTGACAATAGTAAGATGTCAATCCTATTAACCCTCAGGAGTTTAGCTTGAGCATGAAGTCACACATTTCACCGTTTGAGTTTGAAACTATTATTCTATAAAAACAGTAATTATTTAGTAACGCTAATATTTCTTGAATAAGTTTGACCATAGTTTGACCAGATTTGACCAAAATTCAAAAAATTGAAATAATTATTTAGTAACACTGATATTCTTGAATAATTATGTAGTAACACTAATACTTCTTGAATCAGTTGTTTGACCGGTTTGACAAGATTTATCCAAAATTCAAAAAAACATAAATTAGAGCATATCTTTTTTTTTCCTTTTACAATTTTGTCATTTCAAAAATTGTCCTAAACTCTAAACCCGGGACTTAAAACATCGGAAACTATATGCTAAACAGTAAAAACTAAGGGTTTAAACCATAAAACCTAACCCTAAACTCTGAAATCTAAACCCTAGCACTAAACGCTAAAAACGTCTAAAACGCCTAAAAACTCTATTTTCCCTTTGGAATTTCGTGATTTTAAAAAATTGGAGAAATGCACTTTACTTTATTAATAGGTATAGATTACTTACTTCCCATATACAATATGTTGTGACCTAAGCAAAATGTAGACATGTTCTCATTTTTTATTCACGTGGAGGTCAGAAGTAACAAGGTTGCTTACCCTACTTTATTTTTTTATCTTTATTTTTTTTATCTGTTTGAAGGAATTTGCTCATGTAAGACAAGACTCATTCTCTATATATATAGCCAGGTGGGTTTTTCTTTTGTTCACAATTTGATTTGCTCATGTAAGATAAGGCACCAGGTTGGCAAGTGCATTCCTAGCATAAAAACACCGGCTCCAATCCAATTACCAGGTTGGCAAGTTTCAAAGTCCCTGCATTGTACATTTTTTTCAGAATTTGATAGATTATAATTGAAAAAACCCAGACAACACTCATTCATTCTTGACACCGACAAACTCGGTACTCTCCTCTTCAAGGGCAATGAAAATTATCTTGTTGTACCATACAAAACACAAGTATATATGGAGACTTCAAACAGCACATGAATTCCTTGACGCAATTAATAATATGATCAACTTAACTCTTGATGCACTTAACCAAGAAAGAAAATTCCCATAACGGCGCGCAACATTTCACATCCCAACCTTCACAATGAAGATATTACTTCCACCAGATTTGATCAAACTGGAACACGCATGCATCCGCGCGCACACACACAATGCAGAAATACATCTTCACCAAAAACAAATTTAAATATCTATGTAATCAACTACTTCTCATATGAACTGATAAAAACATCTCGACTCCACTACACATCCAAGGAAGCACATGTACTTTCCGTCCTTCCATCACAAACATTGCAACATGACAGAGCCAAACTACTACATACATGGCTTAATTCTGAAACCTAACCCATCAACGGAGAAAGCTTGAGGAGGATGATGCCATCCAGTGCATCTTTATCAGCGGAGAGAGCCCGAGGACGACGGCGCCATCCAGTGCATCTTCATCAGCGGAGAAAGCCCGAGGACGACGACGCCATCCAGTGCATCTTCATCAGCGGAGAAAGCACGAGGACGACGGCGATGAAGCTTTTCCATCGTGTCCGGTAGGTTTGCCAGACGAAAGGAGTATCTTCCTGAGGAATGCAATCTTGGTGGACATAAAAAGATCAGTCTAGTGTAGAGACAATGTAATGCATCAAAGGAATGTCAGATTTCTCAAAAGTAAGCCACACAACAATTCTCTTGTGTCAAAGGAATTTACAGGAATTAATAAGACACCATCTTTCACTCAAAACAATGCAGACATATTCACTACCCTAGGAATGCAAAGTGCTCGTTCCAGTTCCACACACTGAAAGTTAAGTGTTGGACCTGATCAAGACAAGACAAAATTTCCAACATTATCAAGTTAGTATGTGTCGTTAGTATCAACCTGAAGATAAATCTGCTGCAGAGTTTTCAGTTTTCTGAAGAAAGAAGGAACTAAAAGTTTCAGGTTTCTGCAGTTTAGTCGTCTCTGAACATAAATTGCAGCAAGCAAGCAAGCAAATATGGATAGGCATGAGAGGGAGTAAGGGCCACTGATGATGAATGCTGAACTAGGATGAGCAAAGCCTGCACTCACCACCCACATAGAAGGCAATGACATAATCCCTTCCCCTGGCACGAGCTTCGGATCAGCGGTGGCACTTGTTCTTGCCTATTGAGGATCCTCCATGGACAAGGGAAGGCGTCATCAGACCACCGTAGTCCAATTAGTGCTATACGGCCTGCACAAGGATCACACGAGACATGCATGGTGAATGCTACAGAAAAACAAGACAAGCGTTTGCTCAATACAGAAAAACAAGACAAGCGTTTGCTCCATCGTGGGAGCAGCGGCGACCCGGGAAGAAGCAAACCCGGAGGAGCGAAGCGGCGGTCTTCTAGGTCAAATCGAAACCACCACACAAGCACTTGACAAAGCAGGATCACAAGCTGCCAGAATGCAACATCACAAGCACTTGAGTTACAGTCAAGACCGTCGACAAAAGGGAACGTAGTAAGGTTGCTGCGATGGTGATTCGATAAAACATCACATACTTTTCTGTACACAGGGCTCTTCTTTTCGTCCTTGAGTAAGTTCCTCTCCTCCACCAAATCCGTCATCTCCTCTTTCAAAACATTGTCATCAGCGGGATGAAGTGCTCCTTCCCCGAGGCGGGCGTCTGGAACGGCGGTTCATATCATGTCCTCGATGTCCTGCACTCCACCTTGGTCATCATTGAGGGTCTCTGTTGGGAAAACATCAACGTCAAAGCAGAGAAATGGAGTCACACCAAGGGACATGGCAGCATTTAAGAAATGGAAATACATAACTAGTACTCCCTCTGTAAAGAAATATAAGAGCGTTTACATCACCGCTTTAGTGATCTAGACGCACTTATATTTGTTTACGGAGGGAGTATATGTGATGGTGTTACCAGTGCAAGAGAGAGAGAGAGAAATTGCAATCTTACGCAATTTGAATATCATCTTATCTTACTATTACAAGTGTGTGTTTATTATAAATGACATGGCAGGCAGCTCAGGTCTGCACCTGTCATCATTTTGCCCATACATATACATACATACATCAAGAGAAGCAAAACTTAGCAGATTGGAAGGCTTGTTGTACAGGGGCGTGATCACAAATGAAATAGTAGACTATTTCAGGATGGTGCTACATATTCTGTAGCAAACAAAGTTGTACGATCCATACAAAGTGATGCAATTAGACCAGACATAATTGCCATAGAAAGGCTAGCATGTGGGAATCGCTACAAGAGCTCATCTTCTCTTGTCAAATCTCATACTGGGCACACACACAAATTGTTGTACTAGTGAAAACCAATAAGCAGCATCTATGGGTACGTAATTGATGGCCGGGACATGCAGGACATGAGAAATACCTTAAGGAGCTCCGTGGCGTGGACGCCCATGGAAGAGGTGGCCCACGGCAGTCTGCGCCTGAGGACACCAGCATTATCAAGTTAGTATGCTTGGTTAGTATCATCAACCTGAAGATAAATCTGCTGCAAAGTTTCAGTTTTCTGAAGAAGGAAGGAACTAAAAGTTTCAGGTTCCTGCAGTCTTGTCTGTCTGTGAAGATAAGTTGCAGCAAGCAAGCAAAATATGGAGTATCAAGTTTCCTAGTGCTCCCTCAAATTGTAAGCTTTGTTATGCATGCTCATGTCAGATTTTATTTTAGTTTTTGAAGGAATTTGCTCATGTGAAGACTTCGGTATGAGATACATGGAGATTTTTCAGAGTTGTTTTTTTCTTCTTCTGTAATACATGTGAAGACTTGGGTATGAAAAATGGTGTCGTTTTGTTGTTGCTCTAATCGGCATGTGTCTCATACTGGAAGACTTTGGTAATTGATGGTCGGGACATGAGAGAGAGCATAATGAGATGCCTTGACGGTCTCCATGGCGTCCGCAGCGGCAGCAGCAGCGGGGTCACGGAACAGTAACATTACCAAGTTAGTATCAACCTGAAGAATAATCTGCAGAGTTGTCAGTTTTTTCTGAAGAAGGAAGTAAAAGTATGAAATTTTTGCAGTTCTGTCTAGCTCCGTCCGAATACAAGTTGCAGCAGCAAGCAAACACGGATAGATGGGCGTTGACAAGCTCACCGTGATTATTTTGTAGCCAGTGCCGAACAACGCCGTGCCTCGTTGGTCGAAGGGAGACATGCACGATGAGCCCCTTGTTCTCTGCATTAACCAGGGATGATGCAGCACCGAATCAATCATGCTGCTGCACAAGGACATAATAACAAATCTTGAGTCAAATGGAAAATCTTGAGCTCCAATCATAATGAGAGAAAAGAGGAAATCATGTCATGGGAAGGGGTCCATGGGGAAACAAAAGAATAGGAGTATTTTAGCATAAGGCAATGATCCTGAAAACAGCGGGCAATCGAGCTGTCTAAGCCCAAACAATAGCAAATGTTGAGAACACATTTGCAACACAGAGACACGCATTGGTGATTTCGTGCGGACATGTCAAGAGCACAGCACACACATGGGGTAGAGATAAACATGAGAAGAGAACATTACTACAGTAGAAAGCATGATGATATGTGGCAACCTATATGATTGGGGCAGTAGCAACAAGGGAGCTGAATTACACGTCCTAACTAAACCCAGGACCAATGGCTCGGTTATGAGACAATTGACATCACTAGTAGAAAAAGGGGCTTTCGTCCAGGGCAGTTTAGCCCATTAGTCCCGGTTCAATCCAGAACCGGGACCAATGGAGCTATTTGCCCCGGTTCGTGAGCCCAGGGGGCCGGCCGGGCCACGTGGGCCATTGGTCCCGGTTCGTCCGGACCTTTTGGTCCCAGTTGGTGGGACGAACCGGGACCAATGGTCCTGGCTCCTGGCCCACCACTATTGGTCCCGGTTCGTGGCATGAACCGGGACCAAAGGCTTCCCTTTAGTCCCGGCTCATGCCACGAACCGGGACCAATAGTGCTGTTTATATATACCCCTCGTCATTCATGCAGAGCACTCCATTGCTCTGTTTTTCTCTTGCCGGGCGAGGGGGCATTGTGGTGCTCTAGCTCACCTCCTATGCACATGAGGTGTTCGATGAAATGCCCGAGCCACACTACTTAAGCTTTCTCCTCTCCAAGCTCGACCTCCAACCTCCATTTTCCTCAATATTTGTCTAGGTTTAACGGTCCGTCACGCCCCGTCCCCGTCTTCACCGCCGTCGATCACCCGCGCCGATCTCATCGCCAGCACCACCGTGGTGAGCCTCTTGTTCTTATCTTCTTTCTGAAACGAAAAATATTCTTACTTGTATTATTTTCTTACTTTTATTATTGCATCTTATATAGTGCGATGGTTTTGGTATCCGCCCCCGTCGCCCCTCGTCCTGTCTATGATTCGGATGTGGTATATATTATCTTTTCATAACAATTGGTTCATTTATTGTTTATGAAAATTATGCCACCAACGTGACATAGATTTTATTTATCTAGGAGGTTGTTGAACCGGAAATTCCAACCGACCCTATTGTCGAGAGGTTAAATTTAGTTGAAGAAGAAAACAATTTCTTGAAGGAAAAATAAAAAACTTGAGGAGGAGAAGATGATATTGGAGTTGCATGTTGCGGATGTCGCCGATGATCACAAGATCAAGATGGATGCAATGCGCTTGAAGGTGAGAAAGATTAGAAAATATGCCATTCATACCGAGGCTTGGTATCATTATGCCGTTGGATCAGTTGTTACCTTGGTTGCGATTATGATCGATTTGTTTTCACATTGAAATGTTTTACATAGTTTCAATGTATGGTTTAATTAATTTAGATGCTCTGCAGAGCTTTATGTTGTTAGATGAGAACTATGTATGTACTTTGGTTTTATGTGATGATGAACTTCTATTAATTTGGTCACTTAATTATCTATTCATGATGTTCTGTAATGATTTTTGACACACTTAATTATATATAATGCACGCAGATGAACCGCAATGGATGTACGGTGTGAGACACACCTCGAGTACATTAAGGGCGTGCATGCTTTTCTCAAGTGGCTGAGGCAAACAAGCAGAATGGTTTTATGTGTTGTCCATGCCCTATATGTGGGAATACGAAGTCTTACTCTGACCGGAAAATCCTTCACACCCACCTGTTTACAAGGGTTTCATGCCACACTATAATGTTTGGACGAGGCACGGAGAAATAGGGGTTATGATGGAAGACGGCGAGGAAGAAGAGTACGATGACAACTACGTGCCCCTGAATACGGTGATGCTACTGAACATCAAGATGCACAGACGATGTGCACGATGGTGCTGCAACGGGTAAGCTGCTGAAGATCAAGAGGAACCAGACGATGTGCCCCATGATGATGATCTCCGCCGGTCATTGTCGATGCAAGGACACAATGCGAAAGTCAAAAGGAGAAGCTGAAGTTCGATCGCATGTTAGAGGATCACAAAAAGGGTTGTACCCCAATTGCGAAGATGGCAACACAAAGCTCGGTACCGTGCTTGAATTGCTGCATGGAAGGCAGAGAATGCTGTGCTCGATAAAGGATTTGAGAAGCTACTGAAAATAATGAAGAAGAAGCTTCCAAAGGATAACGAATTGCCCGACAGTACATACGCAACAAAGAAGGTCGATGCCCTCTAGGATTGGAGGTGGAGAAGATACATGCATGCCCTAATGACTGCATCCTCTACCGTGGTGCCTACAAGGATCTGAACGCATGCCCGGTATGCGGTGCATTCTTGATATAAGATCGACGAGATGACCACGGTGATGTTGACGGCGAGCCTCCCGGAAGAGGGTTCCTGCGAAGGTGATGTGGTATGCTCCTATAATACCACGGTTGAAACGTCTGTTCAGAAACGGAGAGCATGCCAAGTTGATGCGATGGCATAGTGAGGACCGTAAGAAAGACGGGAAGTTGAGAGCACCTGCTGACGGGTCGCAGTGGAGAAAAATCGAGAGAAAGTCTCGGGATGAGTTTGCAAAGGACCCAAGAAACGTATGGTTTGCTTTAAGCGCGGATGGCATTAATCCTTTCGGGGAGCAGAGCAGCAATCACAGCACCTGGCCCGTGACTCTATGTATGTATAACCTTCCTCCTTGGATGTGCATGAAGCGGAAGTTCATTATGATGCCAGTTCTTATCCAAGGCCCTAAGCAACCCGGCAACGACATTGATGTGTACCTAAGGCCATTAGTTGAAGAACTTTTACAGCTGTGGAATGGAAGCGGTGTATGCGTACATGGGATGAGCACAAAAAGGAGGAATTTGACCTAAAGGCGTTGCTGTTCGTGACCATCAACGATTGGCCCGCTCTCAATAACCTTTCAGGACAGACAAACAAGGGATACCACGCATGCACGCACTGTTTACTTGACACCGATAGTATATACCTGGGAAGCTGCAGGAAGAATGTGTACCTGGGCCATCGTCGATTTCTTCCGACCAACCATCAATGTCGAAAGAAAGGCAGGCATTTCAAAGGCGAGGAAGATCACCGGAAGAAGCCCGCCATGCGTACCGGTGATCACGTACTTGCTATGGTCAATGATTTACACGTAATCTTTGGAAAGGGTCCCGGCGGACTAGCTGTTCCGAATGACGCTGAGAATCACGCACCCATGTGGAAGAAGAAATCTATATTTTGGGACCTACCCTACTTGAAAGACCTAGAGGTTCGCTCTTCGATCGACGTGATGCACGTGACGAAGAACCTTTGCGTGAACCTGCTAGGCTTCTTGGGCGTGTATAGGAAGACAAAAGATACACCTGAGGCACGAGAGGACCTGCAACGCTTGTACGAAAAAAGAGGGCATGCCTCCAAGCAGTATGAAGGTCCTGCCAGCTACGCTCTTACGAAAGAAGAGAAAGAAATATTCTTTCAATGCCTGCTCAATATGAAGGTCCCGACTGGCTTTCGTCGAATATAAAGGGAATAATAAATATGCCGGAGAAAAGTTCCGAACCTAAAGTCTCATGACTGCCACGTGATTATGACGCAACTGCTTCCGATTGCATTGAGGGGCTTCTACCGAAAACGTCCGATTAGCCATTGTGAAGCTATGTGCATTCCTCAATGCAATATCTCGAAGGTGATCGATCCAGAAATCGTACCAACGCTAAGGAGTGATGTGGCGCAATGTCTTGTCGGTTTCGAGCTGGTGTTCCCACCATCCTTCTTCAATATCATGACGCATGTCCTAGTTCATCTAGTCGACAAGATTGTCATTCGGGGCCCGTATTTCTACACAATATGTACCCTTTGAGAGGTTCATGGAGTCCCAAAGATATATGTTAAGTAACCGTGCTAGGCCGAAGGAAGCATCTCCATGGGCCATCAAACAGAGGATGTCATCGGGTTTTGTGTTGACTTCATTCCTGGCCTTAATAAGATAGGTCTCCCTAAATCGCGGTATGAGGGGAGACTGACTGGAAAAGGCACGCTTGGAAGAGACTCAATAATATGCAGGGACGGATATCCTTGGTCTAAAGCACACTACACAGTTCTACAGAACTCTACCTTGGTGACCCCATATGTCGATGAACACAAGAACAGTCTGCGCTCCAAACACCCGGAGCAGTGCGACGACTGGATTACATGTGAACACATCAGGACTTTCAGCAGTTGGTTGGAAACACGTCTCAGAGGTGACAACACTGTTTGTGATGAGTTGTACTTGTTGTCCAGGGGACCACCTTCGACTGTAATGATTTGGAAAGGATACAAGATAAATGGGAATACATTTTACACGATTGACCAAGATGAAAAGAGCACCAACCAAAACAGCGGTGTCCGCTTTGATGCAGCAACCGACAAGGGAAATGACACATATTATGGTTACATAGTAGACATATGGGAACTTGACTACGGAGTAGATTTTAAGGTCCCTTTGTTTAAGTGCAAGTGGGTCAATCTGTCAGGAGGCGGGGTACAGGTAGACCCACAGTACGGAATGACAACAGTGGATCTGAAAAATCTTGGGTACACTGACGAACCGTTCGTCCTAGCCAATGATGTGGCACAGGTTATCTATGTGAAGGACATGTCTACCAGACCGAGGAAAAGAAAAGATAAGGAAGTGAATACATCATACAATGAGCCAAAGCGCCACATAGTTCTTTCAGGAAAAAGGGACATCCGGGAGTGGAGGGCAAGACAGACATGTCTCAAGAGTATGAAAAGTTTCATGAAATTCCCCCTTCAAAGTCAAGGCTGGCCCAAGCATCCTGATAAACGATGAAGATTATCCATGGTTACGGCGCAATAAGCAACGACACAAGCGAAGAAAAAGTGAAGACTTTCTCCATAACTATTATGATGATACCATGCCAACTTTGTAACACACAGTATGATACCATTGTCCGTTTTGTTCATGAACATGCTATGCCAACTTTTTCAGAGTTCATTTGAAAACTATGAATTTGAAAACCTCGCCAACCGAAGGGCGCCACACCGTTTATAAGCCCGTCCCTCTACGCCTTGTTGAGCTCACAAACTTGTGATTCACACAAATTTCAAAGAATTCAAATTTTATAAAACTAATGGCACAAACAGAAAGTTTATAATTGTTCTAAAACAAATGGCACTAACAGAAATTTTATAATTTTGCTGACCTAAAAGCAAAAAGAATTAAAAATAAAGCAAAAACCAAAAGAAAATAAATAATGCAGAAAACAAAACAAAAAACTTGAAAATAAAAATAAAAATAGCAACAATAAGCATTTTGTTGTAAGTAGAAACAAAATAAAATAAATAAAGCAACAAAGAAAACAAAAAAGTGTTTTGAATTTTAAAACTAATGGCACAAACAGAAAGTTTATATTTTTCTAAAACTAAAAGCACTAACAGAAAGTTTATAATTTTGCTGACCTAAAAGCAAAAAGAATTAAAAATAAAGCAAAAACCAAAAGAAAATAAATAATGCAGAAACAAAACAAAAAACTTGAAAAAATAAAAATAGCAACAACAAGTATTTTGTTGTAAGTAGAAACAAAATAAAATAAATAAAGCAAAAAAAAACAAAAAAGTGTTTTCTAATTTTAAAACTAATAGCACTAATAGAAAGTTTATATTTTTTCTAAAACTAAAAGCAAAAAGAAATAAAATATAAAGCAAAAAAAGTGCCACCCCTCTGGGCCCCCACGGCTGAATACGACTAGAAACCCTATGGGCCAGATTCAGCCCATGAAGGCCCAAAGAGCCCCTGAGCACAGATGGCAGAGTTAGGCCCGAAAGCCTGCTTTAGAGAGGAGCTCGAGAGGGGAGCCGCACCGCACCTTATAAACTGGTGCGGCTCCCTCTCAACTAGCGAGGTGGGACTAAACATTTGGCGCGGGGCAGCACATGGCCTTTGGTCCCGGTTGGTGGCACCAACCGGGACTAAAGGGGGCATTGGTCCCGGTTGGTGCCACGAACCGGGACTAAAGCCCCCCTTTAGTCCCGGTTGGTGCCACCAGCCGGGACCAAAGGTCGCCGCTTCCGCCCTTTGGGCTCTGAAAAGGCCTTTGGTCCCGGTGGTGGCACCAACCGGGACTAAAGCGCATTAGTCCCGGTTGGTGCCTCGAACCAGGACCAATGCACTTTCTATATACAGGACTTTGCGAAAATTTCATTCAGTTCCTCATCCGCCGCAGACGCCGCCCTCTGCCCGACGCCCGCTCCTCGTCGTCGTCGCCGCCGTCGCGTCGCCGCCGCGCCCGCGCCGCCCGTCGTCGCCGCGCCGCTCGACGTCGTCGCCGCTTCATTGTCGCTTCCCCCGCGCCGCCCGAGCCCGTCGTCCCGCGCCGCCCGAGCCCGCCGTCCCTGTCGCCACCCTGAGCCCGCCGTCCTCGTCGCCCCTGCCTGCGCCGCCCGAGCCGTCGTCGCCCCCGAGCCCGCCCGCCCTCCTCGCCGCCTGCCTGCCGCCCCGCCCGTCGTCCCCCCCTGCCCGCCGCCCTGAGCCGTCGTCGCCGTCGCCGCCGCCTCGCCGCCGCTGCCGTCGCCCTCGCTTGGCCGCCCGTTAATGAGCCGCCGCCGTCGAGCCGCCCCGCTTTTTTTTATTTTTATTAGTTTATTTTTTGTTCATATATGATGTATATGTGTATGTGGCTATAATGTATATGTTTTTATTTTTATTAGTTTAGTTTTTGTTCATATATAGAAAGTTACAATTTTAATTAGGTTAGTGCATTTTAATTAGGTTAGTGTAGAGGAAAAAGTAAAATAAGGAAAAGGAAGAAAAGAGGAAGAAGGAAGAAGGAAGAAGAAGAAGAAAAGAATGAGAGGAAAAAGAAGAAAAGAAAGGAGAAGAAGAAAGGAATAGAGAGAAGAAGAAAAATAGAATTTTTTTCTATTTTTCTTCTTCTCCTCTATTCTTTTCTTCTTCTCCTCTTTTTTTTTCTTTTTTTTTCTTCTTCTTCTTCCTTCTTCCTTCTTCCTTTTCTTCCTTTTCCTTATTTTCCTTTCTCGAGGATAAGAAGAAAAGAAGAGGAGAAGAAGAAAGAAAGGAATAGAGGAGAAAGAAGAAACTTTGACACGAGGGGGGGTACCGATACCCCTCCCGATAACATTATTTTCCCATGTATATGTATGTTGCGCCGTTGTCGATATAACGAGGGTGTCGAAGATCGCCGAGGGTCGAGGGTCGGGAACTAGGGTAGAGGGTCGAGGGTCGTTAAGGGGTCAAGGGTCGAAGGTTTCAGGTCGAGGATTCCTATAGTGTCAAAGTATTGAAGAAATCCATGGCTTCATCATTAGCCGAAGTAACCATGGCATGATGATGAAGTCCTCAAAGTTGTTACGGAATGGAGTCCGGATAGGATAATTTGCCTTTTGCTGAACTTTGTACCAAAAGCTAATTATCCTATCTCGGGACCGCTCCAAAACAACTTTGGAGAGCTTGCACCATCATGCACCTGCATTTTCGCCTAATGATGAAGACATGGTTTTGTTGAACTTTGACACTAGGCAACCTCCCGACTCCTCGGCGATCTTGACCCTTGACCTCGACCGCTCGGCGATCCACGACCCTCTACCCTACATGGGCGCCGATGCCCACGCCACTTGTGGGACATAGATGTACTGTTCAACGCCGACCCCTCCCGATAGCTTCAACACGTGGGGGTCGATATGCACGCACCCCTCCTAGCTTGAAGCGTTTCGAGGCCACCCCTAACCCTTGAAGCGTTGTCGAGGCCACCCCAAACCACGGAGAAGCAGCGCCGAGGCCACTAATATGATTCCTTATTGTGATTAGCTAGCTAGTTCTACGTTGGCACAAATATATCCATATCTGTCATGTTTGAATAATAATTGCCATGTTGTAAATATTTGTAGAAACTATGGACACCCCCCGAGACGAAGCACAAGAAGCGTTGTTGAGGGACATAATCGCACAAGGAAGTGATGCCATCTGCTCGATGATGTTTCTCAACGACAACGATGGTCTGGAAGGAGAGGGTGAAGAAGCAGCTGGCTATGATTTACATGGCTCCGATGACCCAATGCCGGTGCAAGAAGGAGAGGGTGAAGAAGTAGACCGTGAGGACGGCTCCGGTGATCACCAAACCGAGTCCGCCAGGTATATATATTAGTTAAGCCTGTCTTGACTAGCTCTCGTCTTTGTTTTGGTATATATGTACACATATTAATTAACTCTCGTCTTTGTTCTTTTTTCTAGCCCATCGGATCGAGCACAACTTCGGTAAAGAGACGAGGCCCAAAGAAAAAGTTGAGCTCGGATGAAAAGTTTGAGATCATACAAATCGCGCGCGACGGCCAACCGATTGAACCCTACCGGACAAAGAAGGCATTTGTTGCTCGGTCATGGGGTTCGGTTAGGGACAAGATCCCGATCAGCATCCACCAATGGTCTAAGCCTAAGAACGAAGACCCTGAGGTGTCTTGTGTCAATGATATGCAGAAAAATGATCTTTGGACTGAGCTAAAGTCAAATTTTACCCTACCGCTAGAGGATGATCCGGAGAAGCCAGTAATAGAGCCATTAATCAAGTCTTTTGCTCTTAATAAGATGGCAGAACTATTCAGGAATTGGAAGAAAGAACTCAATAGTATGTCGAAAAAAATGAGACACCAGAATTCAAGGGCAAATATGAGAAGATCAGAGATGACTGGCCCGCATTTGTGGCCTACAAGACATCGGAAAAGAGTAAAAAGATGTCAGCGACAAACAAGAGAAATGCTGCGAAGAAGAAGCTTCACCATCGCACGGGGTCAGGTGGCTACCTCGTAGCCCGGCCTAAGTGGGCCAAGGCTGAGAATGATCTGCTTGATAAAGGGATCGAACCCGAGACAATGAACTGGCCAGACCGTTGTCGGACTTGGTTCTTCGGGGCCGGCGGATCCTTGGACCCTATAACGGGGAAGTGCATTTGGACGGATGAACAATTGGACATACCAGTCAAGAGGCTTCAACATTATATCGAAGCAGCGCAGCAAGGGAAGTTTGTTCCATTCAGGGAGAAGGACGAGCTCACAATGGCCCTCGGGAATCCTGAGCACCCGGACGGACACGAGGCACGCCAGCTCCGCTTCGTGGAAGGCTGGATTTCGGACGCAGGGGTTACAAAACCCATGAGAGGAGGAAGAAAGCGGAGCAGAGCCTAATGCAGGCGCTGCACGAAAGGGTAATGGGGCTAGAGGAACGCGAAGCAGCAGATCACAACAACGACGCCAAGCTTCCCCGGCTACCCCGCCATCTCAGCAGAGAAGCAGCGTGGCTTCCACTGAGCTGCTTCAGCCAGAGCAGCATGCCTTGACGGCTCCTGCCAGCTATCCCGTGGATGCTATCACGGATGCTGAAAATTGCCACCTTATGGCGCAATGGAGCAATTTGAAGGTCAAGGCGGCTGTTGGCTCTGTTTATCCTACTAAACCCGACTCAACTTTTCACCGCCGGCCGATTCCAGAAGGATATGCTAAGGTGATGGTCGATGAAATAACGGAGGATTTGAGGACCTCCGGCTTGACCACCCTACGGTGAAGGGAGTATCGGCTGGGTTCTGCTCAAGACTCCATGCCGATGGCGGAAGGATCTCATCAACCTTCCGAACTGGACGCCTCCGCCTCCTCCTCCTCCTCCGCGAGTCAGGGCACTCCGCCTCCTCCACCGCCTCCTCCTCCGCGAGTGACGATCAGGGCACTCGGCCGACTCCTTCTCCGGCGTGGCGGCACTCCGTCTCCTTCTCCGCCTGCACCGCGCGTCCGGCAGCCAGCCTCCTCCTTCCCGCCTCGTCGGCAAGGGCGGAAGAGACTCGCCGCCGCTCCGGCTGCTCCGGCGCGTCGTAGTCCTTCTCCTCCGCCTCGTAAGCAAGGAAAGAAGACATCCGCTCCGCTCTGCTTCTGCCGGCGTCTAGCAGTACAGCCAAAGGCGGAGGAGATCTAGATTCGGTCCTTCTCTCAAGACTCGGAGAAGTTACCGCACGAGAGGAGCGAGGAGGAAAACGCGAACATCGCGCAGACCGAAGTGGATGACTGGTTTCAAGGGTTGAAAGCAAAGAGACATCCACCTCCGGAGGAGAAGGTAGATCCGGTCAAAGCGAAGCGCACTCTGGCTGCCCTGAAAAAACCACCCAAGTCTCCGCCGAAAGGCAACTATGAGCGCATTATTGGAAAGGCATTTGCGAAGCGGAGAGATCGGGAAGCACTGTCGGTGATCAAAGGATGAAAGAACGACGAGCTGGGAAACAAATTGCCCAGCTCGGCGAACAAGCAAGCAATCGTGCCCCCGCTCAAGGTGCACTGCTAGCGACATCGTCGATCCGAGGATGGTGCCGGTTATGGCAATCCTGCAGATTACCTGCCCGACGATGTACATTATGATTTCTTGGAGGTGCAGATACAAAGATACGAGTACGGGAAGCCTCTCGTCAAAGATGAAAGCTCTCTAACAACGATGATGCGAAGATTGCATGATTGGTACATGAAAACCTGCAAAGAGTCCGAGGGGAGGAATACTTTGTATGTGAGAGTTAAAAGGAGCATGACCTCCTTGGAATTGAACTGTTGCCTATTCCATTTGAGGAGTTCTATCAGTTTTCAATCAATTGGCCCTCGATAAAGCAACGGTCACCTGCTACTGTCGTAAGTAGTACTACTTCTGTCATTAAGTATCTCTATATAACGCAGCTCTTTCATTGCATGTATTTATAAATATCCTCACTATATTATGCAGATTGAAGATCGCAGAAATGAAGAAAAAACAAGTGGGTGATATTGGGTTCATTAACGATATCTCATAGATGCAAATGAGGTTAAATATCGTGCCATTGAAACCGAGGCCAACTTGCTACGATCGTTGGAAATAAATGAACACAAAAATATAATACTCTTTCCTTACAACTACACGTGAGTGTTACTGTCTTGTGGCATATTCGGTTTCCTTATTTAGTCCAGGTTATAGTAATGTAATATTGATGAGTTATGCATAAATGCGCAGGTTCCACTATATTCTCCTAGAGATTAAGCTTGAGCAGGAGTAGTAACTGTCTTAGACTCGAGACGAAAAGATCCCAAGGAGTATGCGGAAATGACTGAAATGCTCGAGAAGTAAGTTAAATCGATCAGTATCCACCATATCAGCAACTTTGTTTATTTCTGATATCAAGTAATTGTTTTCTTTGTATGGCAGGGCTTGGGGAAAATTCACCAATAAAGCTCCGGGACTACCGAAGAAGCTGCAATTTAGACACCCGAAAGTAAGTACTATATAGTAGCATATTCCACGCGCATCTCCTAGTGATTCAAGCGCTAGTTTCATCAATACCATTTAGCATGTGCTTGCTAATTATCAGTTTGATTGACCTCTGTTTCTTGTAAAGTGGTTGTGGCAGGAACAAGGGAATGATTTCTGTGGATACTAAGTTTATGAGTCCATCCGCCACACGACTTGTGAGAGGGCTACTCGACAAACAATTTGAAGTGCGTAAATAAAAATATTCACAATTTTATTTTATTACCATCATTTGTGTTGAGTTTCATTCATTCATATATATATATATATATATATATATATATATATATATATATATATATATATATATATATATATATATATATATGTATTGACCCCTTAAAATTAGATGTTTCGAAGCGGGATGAACTCCTAGCACCAGATCGCATGCGAGCAATTCAAGAGGAATTGGCGGCATTCTTTCTTGACCATGTGATCGCTGAAGACGGGAATACTATGTGGACCACGCGTCCGTATTGTAAAAGATAATTATTGTATATATGTAGCCGGTAGTGTCGGATAGATATACGAGAACTTGTTGTTCGACCAATCTCTCGGAGAAGGAGAGGTGGTCGATATCACTTCTCTCTGTATGCATATATGTTCATGACGATCTTCTGTTTGCTTAATTACTAGCTAGCTAGCATGTCTAGTTAGTCCTCTCTATACGTATGTACAGTACGTAGCGTCGACCAAGCACGGACAAAAGAAAGGACACTTTTCTCTATTAATTAGCTAGCTATAGCACAATATATGAAACACCTAAATTAACCCCCCAAAACCCCCCAAACCCCCCCCCCCCTTTTCAAAAAAAAGCCAAAGAAATGCTGACGCGTGGATGCCTATTGGTCCCGGTTGGTGCCACCAACCGGGACCAAAGGCCCTCCTGCCTGGGCTCAGCGGACAGGCCACGTGGGGCCCATCTGTCCCGGTTCTGGATAGAACCGAACCGACTAAAAAGGCGAGGTATTAGTATCGACCCTTTAGTCCCGGTTCATGAACCGGGACTAAAGGCCCTCACCAACCGGGACTATAGGCCCTTTTTCTACTAGTGCATGCAAGCCTAGCACATAGGCAAGCATATTACTATGAATTTCCTCTCCAATACATGTCTGAATCTGGCTGTTGCTTTGTGTGGGCGTGTGTTGCGAAACTGAAACTATGAATTTCCTCTCGAATATAAGTCTGAATCTGGCCTACTATCATTCGTGTACCTCACCTCCCCCCAAATCGATCTCTTTACAGTTGCCAAACTGAAAATTAAGTGTTGGAATCAATCAAGCCAAGACAAAATTGGCATAGATAGGCTCACTTTCACTTGTGTGACCAGCAGAAGAATCATCGCTACAAGAGCTCACTGTGTCTTGTCGAATCTCATACTCCCTCCGTTCCAAAATAAGTGACTCAACTTTGTTCTAACTTTAGTACAAAGTTGAGTCATTTTTTTGGGATCAAGGGAGTACTACACACGCGCGCACACACACAGGGTTGCACTAGTGAAAAGAGGCAACACCTCCGGGTAATTGATGGTCGGGACATGAGAGAGAGCAGAGTGAGATACCTTGACGGTCTCCATGGCGTCCGCAGCGGCAGCGGCAGCGGGGGGGATGCGATTCGTTTTCAATATCTTTTCTTTTTCTTTCCTTTCCTCTCCTCTTCTTTCTTCTGAGACGAGGAGACGGCGGGCGCACGAATTTAATTTTGAGAGAGGAGGGGTGTAGCGGACTCCTTCTAATTGGTCGATCGGATCGTCATCGTCTTTGCCCGATCTCGTCCGTCCGTTCGTCCGTTTGTCGACATCCGACGGCCCGCGTAATCAATCGTGAGCAGCTGGCGGGGTTGGATCCGTGGGAGGCTCCCTCATTGGCCGGCCGGCGGCGAGTGCCCACGGTCGATCGGCTCTGCGGCCAATCCCAGCCATCCGACGGCCTAGATGCGTGGGGATTTCGTTTCGGGTGTTGCACCATACTGATTGGTCAACCCACAGATCGATCGGCTCTATGGCCAATCCCAGCCATCCGACGGCTTAGATGCGTGGGGATTTTGTTTCAGGTGTTGCACCATACTGATTGGTCAACCCACGGATCGATGCCCGACAAGGGGACACCGGCGATGTAGGAGGAAGTTTGAGTTCCCTACAGTGCGCGTTGATGTTTGTTGGCGCGAATTTGTACAACCGGCTGATCCGAGAGTCGTGCGTCGAATGGGCAGGGTGGTTGTGGAGGAGTTGGTAGATGGCGTCGTGGTAGCATCACAGTTGGTATGGGAGGATGCGCCGGGTCGGAATGTGGATCTTGTTGGTGCCGCCGCTCCTGCTCCGGTGCAGGCAGAATGACCACGAGGAGCCGCCTGCTATGCTCGTCCGGCCAGGCCGGTCTGGCCGGCATCAATGCCGCACGTACCTGCCAACGTGGCTGTCGGCAGTCATCTGCGCGCTGCAGGATCAACGTCCGGGCAAGGCCATCTGCTGAATGTTTTTTTTTTTTTGCACAATCTGAAAAAGGAAAGAATTTTTTTAAGGTGATTGCTTCCCTCAAAGAAAAAGAAAAAGAAAAAGAAAAAGAAAAAGAAAGAAAAGAAGAAGAAGAAGAAGAAGAAGAAGAGAAAGACGCGTGTGATTTGATGGTGCCGCGCGCGTGAGGAGAATTAGCGATGCGAAGAACACGGATGGATATGTCCACCAAGCGAAGAATTTGATCAGTCCATGCGTCCCTAGTTGAACTACCCCGTGCCATGCCCATGCGTGCGTAAATTGTAAATACGGCTCAGTCCATCAAGCCATAACCATTCATATGTCTTGCTTTGTTTTATATATATTCCCTCTGCAACTAAATATATAAGACTTTTTTCAGCCTAAGCTGAAAAGCGTCTTACATATTTCTTTAGTTACTTATAATTACTCAGAACTTGACGATAATAATGCATGATTACAAACTCCCCTCCTCCACGCCTATAAAAAAATCCCTCCTCCAGCCGCATAGGCGAATGGTTCACGCGAGCTTCGGCCGCAGGATGGCCCTGTGTTTGAGGTGCAACCGGAGGCGGTACCAGTCGTGCACCAAGTGCGGCACGAGGCCGGCGAGGAACCACTGCAGCTGCTGTGACGCGTCGGGTACGCAGAGCGCGCCGCCGTGTCCGATCCACCGCGCCGCGTCCCGGGCGTACTCGTCGGCGGTCGCCACAAACGCCGAGAAGGTCATGGCCGCCTTGATCGCCGGAGACAGCATGCCGGTGTGCACGTAGAAGGGGACCTGGCACTGCACGTCAATGCCCTTGCTCTTGTACTCCACGTCGAGGCACCGCGACAGGTGCTGCACGTACCGTTTTGTGGCGCTGTACACGGTGTAGAGCGGGAAGGAGGGCACGGCCACCGTCGACCCCGACCCGACGTTGACGATGGCGCCCCTCCCTCGCTCCAGCATTCCGGGAAGCACCGCCGCCGTTACCTCCGTGAGCCCCATCACGTTCACCATTATCATCCTCGCCAGCCGCTCCATGGGCGCCTCGTGCACGTACAGCGCGCCGGGCCGGTTCACGGCCGCGTTGTTCACCAGCATTCCCACGTCCAGCCCCTTGATGGCTTTCCTGAGCCGCCGAGTCCCCTCGTCGCCGGCAGGGGTTCCGACGAGGGAGAGATCGAACACCACGGTCTTGGCTTCCACGCAGGGGTGGGTTTTGCGGATGGTGTCGGCGACGTGGTCGAGGTTGGCCTCGTCCAGGTCGAGGAGGACGAGGCTGATGCCCCGGCGGGCGAGCTCCATGGCCGTGGATCGCCCGAGCCCCGTGGTTGGGCCGGTGACCACCGCCCAAGAGCCGTAGCGGCGTCGGAGGTCGATTGGCCGGCGGAGGTAGAGGGCAAGGTGGGCGAGGAGGCGGAGGCAGGCGGCAGACAAGTACAGGGCGCCGAGGCCGGCTAGGGAGATGAACCAGGCCGGCATTGCCGCCACCATTTCCCCAGGTAGCTCCGGCCTCTAGAAACTATTTCTTTTTTAGTATTTTTGTACGAACCAGTGGAAGGTTGAGCTCTCGAAACTATGTTTGAGGCTTTGCAGTAGCGATGATCCCTATATACTATATATACTCCGTATCTCTTCTTCCCATCTACCAAATCACCATTATGGATTCCGGCCATTAATTACTTGGAGGAGCCTACTTTGAGGCCGCCATCGTGGTGCATATATATATGCTTTGTAGAATAATTGCAACTACCTTACACCCGTTTCACCACATTTGAGCTCACCGTGTCCAGAGATTGTAAATAATCTCATCGTGGTGAGGCCATTTGAGCTCACCACATTTCGGGAATTTTTCACAGATGATTACAAGTAATCTCATCATAGCACATTTTAGCAAGTAAAACGAGCCTAAGTGTAGAGGGGAGGAAAAATGGAACACATGCATGGTTATGTGATCCATTAATTCCTTAATAGTTGTGTTTAAGTTAGTTAGCTAATCATCAAAACCCATGCTCTTGAACATGCTAGGATATCTCATTTTGAACATTATTATGAAAATATGTAAAGTTGTTAACCATTCAAAATCACTCTGTAAATATGAAAACTGAGATATGTATAAATGCATGTTATGCGTTTTCATAGTTCCCCTTAACATTTTGTAAATCCACCAATTCCCCCATACCTATAAAAAATACTTATAATGTATATTATGGCATTGTGCATAGTAACTGTCGCTGATTTAGTAAAACTTTGCACTAAATCAGCGAACAATTAATATGGATTGGAGGGGCTAGTATATTTTAAAATTAACCAACATGGATAAAAAAAACATATGTTAACCTTGTAGCTTTGCTACCTCCTGCTGCAGGCTGTGCTCCTTTGCTACTCCATGATGTGTCGTGCTCCCTACTTATATCCATGCAAAACCTTATGTACTGATCCCTATTTCATATATTCATTTGATGTGTGAGATATTTTCAATGAGTGCCATCTCCAATACACGGTCAAAATCACTATTTGACATTTAATGAACAATTTATCACAAAATTACTCGTATCTGAAGCTATTTCACGATCTGACCCTCTGGTCTACCACCAAAAACCATGGAGGTATGGTAGACAAGGTACCGTCATAGTCTATAGTAGTAGTCCTCGGTCCATATTTGGTTTGTGTCCCCTGACCATGCTGTCGTTGTAGAAGTTTACCACCGATGCTGTTGGCAGTAGCCTCGAGATGCTATCTCCAACGGAGTCGGAGGTAGATATCTATAGGGCACCTCCGATGGCATTCACGATAGGGTCTCAAGACTACTTCCAACGACAACAGATGAAGACTTATGCAGGCTATCTCCAAAGGCATCGGCGGTAAAGTCTCAAGGCTACCTCCAATGGCGTCGGAGGTAGACTTGTGCCACATAGAATGGTCAGCGGGCATGGAATAGAGTTTACCATCATTGACCGTGGCGGTAGCCCACCAAACCCTACGGCCGCTTTGTATTACAAAATACGAGAGGGTCAGATCGTGTAAATAATTTTGAGTGGGTCATTCCATGATAACTTTGCTAATAAATTAAAAATAGTGATTTTGGCCCAAGTTTTTATGTGTCCAACAAAGATGGCAAATGGAAGTTACTTGTCAGTCTCACTAGCAAGTTCTAGCTGTTAGATCCACTTGTCGAGTCGATGATCACGCCAGTGCCAAATAAAGGTAGAACTGTGAGATTATCACCCTAATATCTAACCATGACCCCCCTCCCGCTCCCCCCGGCCCACGGGTGACCGGGAGGGAATGCCAGCGCCGCCACTGAGAGACCTCCCCCTCTCCCTCCTTCCTCGCCGCCACCAGAGGGCGCACCCACGCGAAGCTCGGCCGGCATCAGCGCTGGCGGGGACTTCTCGTCTCCTTGCGTGCCTGTCTCGGTACGGGTCGGAGCGGCCTGGCCTAGATGTAGCGCTTGGCGCGGGTGCGACCGTGTAACGGCAAGCCTGCGCAGTTTGTCATTGGCGGGTGGCGGCCTCATGAATGGTGTGGTGGTGTGGGTTGTGGGCCAGGGATAGCGACAGTGAATGGTGTGACGGAGGCTCGGCTAGATCTGACCTCGTGACATCGCGGGCTGAGGGCGGTTAGGGCTGCACACAACCGGAGCCATCTCAGGGTGTCGAGGTGGCGGCGCAGTGGCGGTGGTTTGACCCCGCCCCCCTCCTCCTAGTCCATGGGGTGCTCTGATCTGATATTGGTGGCACACCCAACAGGGGGATCTGGGCGACTCGGCGCACTCTCATCTAGGCTTACCAGCGGTGGCAAGGGTGCTCCAGAGACTATGGCAGGGGTGCCTCCAGGTCTTGCTGTCGTGACGGGCGGTGACGGCGGCCGAGGCCCTGCATTGCGAAATGGCGAGGTGGTTGCGGCCGGCTTTATATATGAAACGGGGCGACGGTGTTTTTCAGTAAAATCTAACCATGTCGACAATTGAGGTAGCAATGTGACGACTACAAATTAACCAAAGTGTTCGTATTAGTAAATTCCATTTTGGTTACTATGTTTATGCCACACTTGCACAGGGGAAAGCATAGGACAGATCACATGCAAATTAACCAATGTGTCTCGACGATGTGGGACACCGATGATTTAATTAAGGCTCCAATATATGGGCTAAATTGGCCTATACATCATTCTCAACGTGGCTCAAAATGGCCAGGCTGTCTTAGCTATGGATTGCTGGTTGTTAAAAATGGTGGATGCAGGGCTATTAATACAGATGGATGCAGAGCTAGTATGCCTTGCAGGGTTGTCTGTCCAGATAGATATAAATATGTGAGATCGATTGGGTGCATACGTGTTTGAAGGGCACGCATGTATAAATCATAATTTAAAGGTAGATTAATTGGATGACAATGATGAAACTAGCTGTTGTGTTCAACTCTCAATGAAGAGACGGAAAACTAGGGCACGATCCTCAGACTCAAAGCCACCCTACATCATCAATGAAGAGTACTATTAATGTATTTTTTAATCAAGAATCAGGGGAATCTTTCTAGACCACTCTCGATCTACCACGTACTACCTCCGTCCTGGTTTATCGGTCCTCATTATTGTATTTTGTGCGAAATTTTGACCAGAGATTTAACTAATAAAATGTTCGTGCATGCCACAAAAAATTATATCATTGAAAACTTTGTTCAAAATACGAATCCAGCGATATAATTTTTATTGACATGCATTAACATTTTCTTATTTATTTTTGGTTAAAATTTGGCACAAATGACAAAGGGGACCAATAAACCAGGACGGAGGTAGTAGGCTGTAACTTTGAGTTCTACTCATTAATTCCTTTTCCTCATTCCAATAAACGTCGGAAATTCAACTTCTTATCATCTGGTATCAAGTGTCCCAATCTTCCATTGAGGCGGATAAGGGCATCTCCAACGCCGACCCCTTTTACAGACATGGTATCTGTCTGCAGACTAGTTTGGACCAGTCTATGAAGAGTGATGCAGGAGCCGGCCATCCAACCCCTTTCCCTAAATGTTCGGCTCTGTTTTTTCTAACTGCAACACCCAAAATAATAAGGGTTAATTTGATAAATGCCACTTCAAATTTGGTGATTCCGATAAATGCCACTGCAATTTCCAAACTTTGAAAATTTGAGAAAGTACTAGATATGATGTCATCATCAATGAGATCAAGCGGCAGGCAAGGATGTTCAACTGCAAATTCACTTTCAAAGGACGAGTTGTTAATACTGAAGCTGAATTGTATCACGTATCAGTTTGTTGTCGCCCTGTTTCGGCTGAATTGTTTCTCTCTCCGTGTGATCCTTATTGGTCGGCCGATAACTAGATGACACGATTGTTTGATTTGTTGCTTGGTATGATTGTTTAGCATGTCAGAGTAGCTCTCAAGAGTACACTGCTTATCTTGTACCCACGCCTGAGCCAGTTGGAAGGCGTGGAGTAATCGGCCGTAGAACACCTCATTGACGTGGTGTGTATTTTTGGCCTGACGCGTCGGTTGAGGTAATTAATTGTACTAACATGGACTCTTGATGCTTGAAATGCTTACTTAAGCCACAACATGACCCCATAAAACAAGATTTACAAGTTAAGAAAAAGGAGATCTTCAAAATTATAAATGTATTACTAGCACAACTTCACATGTGCAAGAAATAGGATTGATTGAAGCGAGTAGCACAACTTCACAAGTACAACAACAATTGTCTCTTCAATCCATATTACTTGTCGTTGCTTTAGTCATCTTAGGCTGGTCGTAGTGGGTAGTATCATATAGTGGTACTAGTATCATGAATATGATACTAATATATGATACTACATCCATAGTGCATAGCAAAGGGCTCGACTTTCTGGAGTGGGATCCAGGCAGTTAAGCTGGAATTCGCTCTAGGTGCTCAGTTCTGGGTTAATGATGGGAGGTCAACTCGGTTTTGGCTTGATTCTTGGTGCGGGGCCGTTCCGCTGTGGCAAAGCTACTCGCCACTATATAGACTAGCCACGAACCGCGATACCCTAGTTGCGGATGCGTTACGCTCCTCCACGCAAGTGATCACATTTATCCGACCCCTCTCAGCCACTGAGAGCGCGTCCTGGGAGGAGCTGTGCCGTACGCTGTCCGTTGTCACCCTAAACACCAAGCCAGATGATGTTTCCTGGCTCCTCACTAGATCCGGGAAAATTTCGGATAAGTCTCTTTACGACAAGCTTTCGGAGGGCCCAACACTTGACATAGCTCGGGGGCTATGGAAGGTGGCCACACCCCTAAAATAAAGGTGTTCCTTTGGCAAATGTTTCGTGATAGGCTCCCCTCGTCCAACAACGTGGCTAAGAGAAACGGGCCGTCAGACGGCACTTGTGCGGTCTGTGGCGCAAACGAGGACGCGAATCACATTTTCTTCAACTGCCACCTTGCTCGCTTTGCGTGGAGGGCGGTTAGGGAATTTCTTTTGGCCAAAATTGGAACCCGCACTCCAGAGGGGCGGATTTGCTAGAGTTCTTTGGCGATGCGTAGGGGCGCTGTTGTGGTCACTTTGGACCACCCGTAATAAGATTACTATCGAACACAAGTTTCCATCACACCCTGCTGACATTATTTTCAAATGCCACTTGTTCTTCTAGACCTGGATGCCGTTGGGGAAACGGAGGGACACTGAGAGGATGGAGGAAGCCATGGAGAGGATCTGTGCCATCCAGACTGCTGCTCGTCAATGATCCCCATGGTAATTTTGTGGGACTGTACCTCCTTTTGCTCGGCCGTTTCAGACTCTAAGTTTATTTCAGGCTTCGACCGGTTGCATGTACTAAGATTGTGGTCCTCGCCCAATGTTGATTGTCCTCTATTATGGACCCGAATGCTGCCTGTTTGGTGGGCTTTATTAATTTAAAGCCGGGCGCTCCTTGCGTCTCCGTTCTAAAAAGAATTAAAAAAATGACACATACTATCTCCGTCATGGTTTATTGGTAATCATTTTATTTTGTGCCAATTTTTTACCATAAATCTAAATAATAAAATGTTCATGCATGCCACAAAAAATTATATCATTGAAAACTATGTTCAAATATGAATCCAACGATATAATTTTTGTTGACATGCATTAAAATTTTGTTAGTTAAATTTCTTATCAAAATTTGGCATATAATATAATGGGACCAATAAACCAGGACGAAGGAAGTAGTAGGATATAATTTATTATAATACGGTATCATAATACTCAACCATCTCTTCCTTCATTTAATTCTATGCCGCCTTATCAAAATTGCCTAGTTGACATGCATAATACTCCCTTCGTTTTTATTTACTCTTAATATTAGAGTTGACTGAAGTCAAACTTCCTAAACTTTGACCAAGTTTACAGGAAAGAATATAAATATTTACCATAACAAATCTATATGATGTTAAAGTACATTCAATAATGAATCTAATGGTATTGATTTGTTATTGTATATGTTAATATTTTTGTTTATAAACTTTGTCAAAGTTTACAAAGCTTGACTTTGACCAAACCTAATATGCGGAGTAAATAAAAATGGAGGAAGTACTAGCTGTGATACTCCCATTACAAGTAGCCATAGGTTATGCACCGCGATCAAGGTGAAGGAGAAAACGAGAGTATTTAATGTTTTTTTGCTAATTAATATCATTACATGCAATGAACTGACATTGCATACCGTGCTAGGTAGTCTCAAGTCATTGAAAGCATATGCACCCCATATTTCTTATTGGTTGATTCCTTTATTAATGTCAAAAAATAAGCAACGAGGTGGGAGTTAATACACCGCGGCTAAGTGTTTTATAATTATTTGGTTTTCGTAATATGCCTAATGCATTGGTATGAATGGGGTACTACTAAAGCAGTGGCAAGTAATATAGATAGAAGGGAGTAGCTTAACTTCACAAATACGATAACAACCTCATGAATGGTAGCATGTGGCCATCTAGCCAGGGCCCAGTAATAAATGACGACCATCAGGGCTTTCACTGGCACGTTAATTACGAGATCAGCTACTTGTTGAGCAGCTTGCAAACTATCAATCACAATACTCATGCACGGAATTATTGGTACTGTCTCCGTCCTGGTTTACAAGTCATCCTCGTATTTTGGATCATTTTTTACCATGATTTGAACTAATAAAATATAAGTTATACATAGCGAAAATGAGATCACTGAAAACTACATTCAAATATGAATCCAACAATATATTTCTTTATGACATGTAATGATATTTTGCTAGTCAAATATGTGATTAAATTTGGACTCAAATATGAGAGGGGCTAATAAACCCTACTCGAAAGTCGAATGTATTTTTTTCCGGCCTACTGAAAAGTTGGCCATGGTTAATTTCACAACCGTCTACGCATGACCAATAAAGGTGTAATAAAGACAGTCTCATCCCCCCTTTATCTACAAAAGATATAATTATAATGGCATCGATGGAGCTCAACTACCCCGTGCCAAGCCCATGCGTGTGTAGATACGGCAGGCGCGGCAGACCTGCTCCTCCTAACCCTGCTTCCCTTGACTCTCCTCTTCTTCCTCCTCCACCATGCATCGCCATTCAAAGCCCTTCTCACGAAGGCCAAGTCGGTTCTAGCCTGTGTTTCGATTTTTGGTTTGAGCTTTTTTTCTCCCTAGGCCGAGATGGCCGAATTTCGGCCATTTTCAAAAATTTCGGCTGTAATTTGATCAAATTTTGACTGCAATTTGACTTAAATCTGACCAAAATTTGCCACATTTGAGCAATTTCGGCCTAAATATACTTTTCGCCTCAGGCCGAGATGGCCGAAATTCGGCCGAAATCCACTTTTTGCGGCCGGTGAAACTATTTGGCCATGGTTAATTTCGGCCTAAATATACTTTTCGCCTCAGGCCGAGATGGCCGAAATTCGGCCGAAATCCACTTTTTGCAGCCCGCTAGTTTCTTTGTCACCGACCATGAGACGGCGCACAGCCTTCTCGTGCGTGGCAGCGCCGGCGGCTCCTTCTCCAACCGCCCACCGTCCATTTCTCCCAGCGTCATCCTCTCGCGCCGTCGATACCAGAACATCACCTCCGCTCCCTACGGTGAGCACCGGCGCGCCATTCGTCACAACCTCACATCGGAGGTCCTCCACCCAGCGCAGCTCCACCGGCACGCGTCAGCGCGCCGCCGTGCACTAGATGGTCTCGTTGTGGACCTCGCCGAGCAGAGGAAAAACGGCGTGGTTCACGCGGCGGAGAGCATCCGCTACCCTATGTTTGGCCTGGTGGCCAACATGTGTTTCCGCGATGGCATCGTCAATAGCCACGTCTGTGCCATGGCCGACGCCCATCGTCAATAGCCACGTCTGTGCCATGGCCATGGCCGCGCACGCGAAGCTCCCTGCAGTGACCAGGCTCATTTACCGTAATCGGTGGAAGAAGCTAGCCGCCCTGCGGCAGCAGCAGGAGGAGACGTACCTACTACTCATCGGTTCCGTCGCGGCCGGCACCGGCGACCCGGCGAGACGCCGGTGTATGTGGACACGCTCATCGACCTCATGGTGCCGGACGGTCATAATCAGGACCCAAGGCGGCATCAAAGACTGCTGTCCGACGGTGAACTCGTCGGCATGTGCTCCGAGTTCCTTGGTGCGGGAACAGAAACGACAGCATCAGCGCTGCAGTGGATCATGGCCAACTTGGTGAAGCGCCCCGATATACAGGAGGCAGTCCGGAGGGAGATCGATGCCGTCGTGGGTGCGGACGCCGAGGAAGTCAGCGAGGATGTTCTTGGGAAGCTGGAGTACCTCCACGCTGTGATCATGGAGGCACTCCGGCTGCATCCGCCGACGTCTTTTGCGTTCAGGCAGGTGATGGAAGAGGACCATGTGGTTCACAATGGCCAGCGTATTCCAGTGGGCACAAAAGTGTACTTCCCACTGGCGGCTATAGCACGAGACAGGGCAGCGTGGGATAACCCTGACGAGTTCAAGCCACAACCGTTCCTGTCCTGCAAGGATGCATCCCAAGGAACCGACGGCACGATCAAAATGATGCCTTTCGGCGGTGGTCGAAGGATGTGCCCTGGTAGGGGTGTCGCGATGCTGCACTTAAGCTACTTCACCGCCAACCTCGTGAGGGAGTTCCGATGGAGGGAGGGAGAAGGTGAGCTTGCCGTCGATCTCCGGCCGCATGTTGAGTTCTTCACTGTCATGAAGCGGCCATTGCGTGCTCACCTAGATCTTGGACGAACAAATAAAGATCAAAACGAGAGTTAATTAGCTAGGGCTGATCAACGTCTTCTGTACCGTGTTTGCTAGTAATAAGGAACCATATGAATGTTTTTTGAGCGTCGGTCGATTCCTCCCCCGTACGCAGAGTGTCGAGCCGAGCGTTCCCGGCGAGGGCTTGCCATGAATGAATCGGAGCAGGCAACAAAGCCGCTACGTCGGAGGCGGAGGTGAGATAGAGGCTTTACTAGTTCGGGTGATGGGCGGTTCCCGGCATAAAGAACAAATGGAATACATGATTATGTTATCCGTTAATGCCGTAATAGTTGTGGTTAAGTCAGCAATTCCTCAACCCATGCACTTGAGCAGGCTAGGTATTTCTTTTTTCAACATAATTATGAAGATCATTAATATTGTTAACAACTAAAAACACTCTGTCAATAGGGAAAAGTAATATATGCATGATGAATGTTATCCATATTTATAATTCCCTTTAACATTTGTAAATCCACCAATTAACTCATGCTCCTACCTTTAAAAATAATCCAAGACCAATAATGTACATGTTATTTACATAAATAGTAAGATATTTTAAATTAATCAATCTGGATACAAAAGCATATATTAATGTGCGATGCTCCCTTTTTATATCCATGCAAAACCTTATGCAGTAGGATACATGATGTGTGGCAGATGAAACTAGCTCCAATACACTTGTTCAAGTTTTGTTGTGTACAACACCGATGGAAGATGAAACTTGTCAATCTCTACTTGTCGAGTTGACGGTCATGTCAATGCGAAAGAAGGCATAGCTGTCAGCTTGTCACCCTAAAATCTGACCATGTCGACAATGGAGGTAGGCGAATTCGTGATAGAAGAGGAAGAAGAAAATAATAATTATATCAAAGTATACAAATGAGCTTTGTTTCTCAAAATAAACATCCCGAATTCTTCAAGGATGAAAATAGCTACAAATAAACCAAAGTGATCGTCTTAGTAAATTCTACTCCCTCCGTCCCATAATGTAAAACGTTTTTCGACACTAGTGTAGTGTCAAAAAACGTCTTACATTATGGAAGAGAGGGAGTATTTTGTTTACTAGGTTAATGGCACGCTTGTGGCAGGGAAGGGAAGGGATAGGACACATCACATGCATATCCATTATCCATGATGCAAGTGTATTAACATGCGTGAAGGATGTGGGACACCGAAGAATTAATTAAGGCTCTAAAGTGTGGGCTATAAATTGGCCTATTACATCATTCTCAGCATGGCTCAGAATGGCCAGACTGTCGTAGCAATACCTTTGCTGGTTTGTCAGGTTATTATAACGGGTAGATGCAGGGCCATTAATACAGATGGATGTAAACGGTACTCCAATAGATATTATAAATATGTGAGATCGATCGGATGTGTACTTGTTTGAATGGTTATTCTTGCTTGTCAATCCACTCTTTGTTTGTCTTTTCTCATTCATAATAGCTAAACATCAGTCGCCTGAAAATCCAATTTGGATTGTTCGATTTTCTCTAGAAGGAAGCATGTGCCAGAGGGAAGGAAGAAGCAGTTGCTGACTCGCCGGAGTGAAGGAAGGAGCTCGATGGCAGGCTACCCCATCATCTATCGTTGATGGAGGGAGGAGGTAGGGGTGGCAGCACGGCGGTGGTGCAAGTTTGCCGGAGAAAAAACTGGTCATTGCCAGGGCTAGAGGGATGGCCAGGGCATCAGCATGTCGGTGGGAGGAGGATGAGGGGTGGGCGGGGCGGTGAGGCTGAGCGGGAGCGCCGCTGGCCGCGAGTGGTGGTGGCCGACGGTCCGGCCGGTGGTCCATCTGGCCGTTGGGTGGAGAAGAAGAAAGTTGTCTGGAGGATGAAGAAGTAATCTGCACCGCCTGTTTTCCATTCTATGGCTGAAACGAAATCGAAAGAACAGAACTGAAAATTTTGTCGACTTACCACTAGCCATTCCCTTCTACATTTTATGTCGTTGTTTGCAAAATAACACTGACGCTATGGCTAAGGCACATCTATAGGTCCAGGAAGAGCCAGGCCAAGATCGATATGTCATGAAGAGTACTGATCTCAGTGAGCTGTGCTACATGCTTACGGTCA